>CM072169.1:20121703-20527634 GCA_036850595.1 Rhyacichthys aspro
GTTTAATCCTGGTTTAGTCCTGGTTTAGCCCTGGTTTAGTCCTGGTTTAGTCCTGGTCTAGTGTTAGATTTAGTCCAGGTTTAGTCCCGGTCTGGTTTTATTAAAACTATGACAGATGGAGCAGACTGTGACTGATGTGTTTAAACCTGAGCTTGACTCATTCTGGAGACGAACGGTGCACTTTTATCTTAAATCATTGGTTCTAATCAGAGCTGACCTCATTTTTTCTCAGCGCTGAATAATGTCCCATTGTTTGATCTTTATTAAGTCTTTATCAGTGAGAAAAACACCAGTAAATTTCCTGAATTACATCACACTGTCCAAGCTTCAGCCAAACACATTTATAACAACACACACTATTAACCACTTCAGCCTCTGGATCTATTTATTAATCCTATAAAACTGTTTAATGTTTATGTTCACAGAGAAAAAGAGTGAAACTTATTATCTATTTATGAAGTTGAAAGGCTACTACTAAGTCCAATCTCATTTATTTATTTATTTATTTCCTCTCTCCCACCCTGTTCCTGTATCTTGTCAAATAAAGGCATAAAAAGCCAAAAACAAATTATTTTAGGGCCTTTTTCCTTTTATTTGACATTATACACAAGCAGGAAGCAGGGGTAAATGACCCAAGCCGGAATCAAACCCAGGTCTCTCAAGTATATAATATGTGCTCTACCAGGAGAACCACCAAAGCACCCTGTTGAGTTATAATTTAAATTAAGACCAGAGAAAAAAATCAAATCAAAGCAAACAGTATATAAAACTATAAAAGATTTTTAAAAAGTTAAAAAGATCTATAAATTATAAAACGCAGAAAGAAGCTTTTCAAATAAATAAATAATCGTAATGCGAGGTAGTAAATGAGTATAACCACATATCAGTAACTGTTGTTATTACTCAGAAATGCAAATTTACACGAATTAAAATTACAGGAAAAAAATAAAATTCGATTGATTAGTAGCAACCTGATTTGGTGTGTTTATGGCGTTAAAAATCTAATAAATTCACAACTGCAATGTGAGTAAACCGTAATATTTTTTATGATGTCTATATATTTTTTTTTATGACAAACACTATTGACAAGTTTTTACTTTTAATCTGATGGTATTTTTGACGGTGTGCTACAGATTCCATAAAAAGCAGTAAGTAATATAAAGCATCTGTGGTTTTCTGGAGAAACACTTTCACTTTTAGTTTGAGAGTAAAGGTTGCAGTTATAAAAAGACGGAGGAGCCGCTTGAGTCACTCTGGAAGAAATGTGTTGAAAACCTCTTTTGTGTAAACACGGTTATTTTGCTGCAGAGTGTCACACATTCGAGTTTTTATCATAAATTAAAGTTTATAGAAATAGCCATAGTTTTCCATCACAAATCTACTGGAATAATTGTTTTTAAATCATTCAAACTGATCATCGTTTCCAGAAAAATACAAAACCACGTTAAAAAAGAGAGTCTGCAGCTACAGCCACGTTATCTCTGACGTTTTAAGAGGGCTTCACTCACACATGCCTCCCGTTTGTTCCAGTCTCAGGGATTAGTTCACTTCAGGGCAGCATTTCCCATAAAGCACCGTGTGTCAGAAGTGATTCCAGAAAAGGTTTGAGAACAAAAGCTGACGTTTTAAAGTGTAGTATGTCAAAAATCTGTTGAGTGCTGCGTTAGAGGATTGATGCAGCACATGGTAGAAATAAAACTAGTCGTAGTAAACGGCTGAATGGATGCAAACTGTAAAGTATCTTAAAGTTCCACTCCCTAATTTTCTTTTTTTGTCGCTGTCTCAGACTCTCCTCCAAAATCAGTCTAGAGACCTCTCCTGCTTCTCTTTTATTAAAAAATAAAACCACAAAATACTAATCCATTTGACCAAACTGAAGTTTAGAGTTTAGCGTTAGCTTAGCTGTGACTTCAGCGTCAGGACGACAATTATCTCCTCCTCGTTAAACATTACGTGATTGAATTGACAGTATTTATCTGTGTTTTACGTTGCCTCCCTTTTCTCTGTTGATGCTTTTCTTTTTTCAGCTGTTTCTCTGTTAAAAGACATATTCAGCTGAAAATACACTTTATCTGCAGCTATTAAACTTCCTGGAACGTCATGTGTAATTGTGCTCATTACTATTTCTGAGTATTGTGCTTTTACTTCACACTGTTATTGACTCAGCTACAGTTTTCCTCCAGGTTCAGATCATTTCATGAAACAAATGAGCTTCAAATGTCGATTTATTTGCAAAAACAGTGTGATTTTGACACATTTCACACACTGTCACTTTAAAATCTCACTAAAACAAGAGGCTTTCACTTTCCTTGAGGTCTGAAGGTGGTTTTATGCAAAAACATGAACATTTGTATATTTGCTTTACCAAAGTACAACAGGAAACAACAGACAAGCTTTCGATTTGTCTAAATGTCAGTGAGATATGACTTTATCCTCTTTCTGGTTTTGTTCTGATCAGACTCGCCGCAGACACAGATGAACCATAACTGCAGATAAACCATGGGCTCGACTCTCAGCAAACGATTCTCTTCAGAAAACGGTAAGAAATCACTGCACAGTTTACACCAGACGCATCAGAACCAGTTTCTCCTGAAATGTAGAGGGCAGTTCTGAGTCAAGATGGAGTCATTTAGTATTTAAACATCTCAATCTGCACAAAAGCATTAAGTTGAGTTTGAACAGATGGAAAACTGAGCACAAAAACCATCAGTGTTAGGTTTTATTCAGCGAGCGGTGTCAGTAACAAGAGTCGACTGCAGAGCTGGTATAGACATATTAACAGGTTTATATTTAGCTCTGACATGTGCTTTGTAAAATCGAAACCAAAAAGCACATGGCTAATTAGCATAAATGAATAAAGCAACATTTTATTTGTGTTAGAAGCTCATGTCTTTGCCTCCTGTGACATTCTAGTGTAATCAAACCTCTAAAAAACAAATCAAACCTCTGAAAAACAAATCAAACCTCTAAAAAAACTCATCAAACCTCTAAAAAAACTCATCAAACCTCTAAAAAAACTCATCAAACCTGTGAAACATGTGAAGTCTGAGTTAGTTTGAGGACAATGGATAGAAATGAGCTTTGAGCTGAATCCAATGTATTTACAGTTGTACCAAATGTTCATTAATGTGAGCTGTCCTCCCCAAATAAAATAAAGTAAAATAAAATAAATACAGATTAATAAATAAAAAAAATATTGATTAATAAATAATTAAAAATAAATAAATTACAGATTAATTAATAAAAAAATAAATGAAAATAAATACATAATTACAGATAAATAAATAAATAAATAAATAAATAAAATATTCTGAGAGCTTAAAAAAAACAAACTTGCACACCTTTCTGCTGTCGTGATTCTGGACAGAGGTAATAGTTAAAGCCTGTTTGTTGTAGGTTTGTGTGATTGTTTTGGTTCTTTTAACAAATGTGACGTAGGTAAAGCTGCTGTAAACATTGGCTTTTTTAACTTTAATTTCAAAAAGAGGCTGCAGTTTCGGGATTCTGCTTGTTTTTAACGGTGTGTGTAGACCGAGAATGCAGTGTATGTTGACAATGGAAACCAGCTTTAGGTCTGAACTTTAGCTGAAGCTTATCTTTAAGAAAACCCTAAAAAAATCTGAAGTGGTCATGGCACCTTGACCTTAACTTTGAAGCTTAATGTAAATACCTTCAAAAATATCTTTACACAATCTGATATAACTGCAGGGAGTTTGTGAAAGTCATTTTGAGTGAGATAAAAGCCCCCTCCAGTCCTGTGTTGCCTCACTGCAGCTCCGTCTAAAAAAAGCCCAGTGTTGGAGGCGGCTCTGGGTTTTCCGTGACTTTGGGAGGAGCCTGTGTCTTTTTCTCTATAAAAACAGCTTTGAGTCAGAGTCTGGCTTTACTCACACTCCTCTCCTCAGCTCAGACCACAGTGAGTACATCCAAAACCGCTTTTTAACCCAGTTTAAGACTTTAAATTGACTCTATCCTATTTCTTTTCTGTTTGCAATGTTTAGATTTCTACTCTTGGCATTACACCGTGTACTATTCATGCTCTGGGTAATTAAAATAGGTCAAATGCATAATTAAATAGTACATTAAAACAGTAAGAGTGCAGATAAACAGTTGCAGTTGGAGCTAAAAGTGAATGGTTTTAATTCAGACTTAAACATCGTCAGAGCTGAGCCTCTTTAACTTCATCTGGAGCCTCTCCTAGTTTTTTCTTTGCATGAAATTAAAACTCTGCTTCACTTTAGTCCAGAGCCCTGTCCCGGTTCATTTAAGAGAAAAGAAACGATGTCAGAAATGTATTGTGGAACTAAATGTTGTACACGAGCAGGAAACAAGATAAAATAAGATAAATGAGAAGGTTTAGTGTCGTCCAGAATCCAGTTTAAGGCTCAGAGTTGAGCAGACGGACGCTTGTTGATGGTAAAAACTCTTCTTCAACCTTCAGTTTTAGTTTAGTTTAAGCGGACGATGCTTTTAAGAGTCAAGCAGAAGGAGGCCGAGAAACTGAGAGTCCATTTTCTTGTGTCCCGTCTCCTTTTATCCAATGATCAGAGCCTTAAATAGTCTGTGTGAGCTGTGTTTACAGGCTTCAGACTTGACTCTATTTGTCTTTATTGTTGCCGTATTAGGTGTGTGTTAGCTTAGAGGATTAGGTTTGTGTCGGTTGCACTTATTTCTTTGACATAAATGCTCTTTGGTTTATGACAAATGCAAAAAAAAAACCTCACAGAAGGTCACTTTCTTGTCGATGTTCAAGGAGTTTTGTGTAAAGTTAATATATTACTCTGGTCTGGCTTTATAACAAAAAATAACTGAGGTAGCATTTGAATTTTCTTCTTCTTCGTCTCTAAAACGCGCCTCATTTTTTATTTGTTCCTGAATGTGTAAAGAAACGGTTCAAGCTGGTGTTGATGTGTGTTTTTTTTAGTCAGGTGTCCTTCGTTCTGCGGCTGGTGTTTTTCTGCAGCGATGAGGCTTCGCTCCGGTTCCACAGAGACCGATGGCTTCAGGTTTAACTTCGGGTCCAGTAACGGAGACAGAGAGGGGCCCGGCCGAGGCATCAGGGGCCGGCTCCAGAGGCTCTTCGGGGGAAACAGGAGCCCTCGGTCGGCCACAGACGGAGGGCAGTCTTCACCCGACGAGGAGCCCCTGGAGGGTCAGTGGAGTCCTGCTTATATCAGACGGATTATAGTTTATATTATTTTGGACGTTTGAAACATCCCAAAGCTGTGTTCTGTGGTGTTCTCATAAATGTTTGTAAATGATTTATGAGACGCTCAGACTCATTTACTAAAGATGCAACTCGCAAAAGCAGCAGTCTCAAAGTCTGTCAAAAAATGCTGGAAAAAGTGGCAAACTTTAGCAAATCAGGCTCTGGCTCTTTTCCATAAATGTGATGTTCTTGTAAATCTGGTCCGAAACATGTTATTATACACGGAATATGGAACAGAATGTAATAATTAGGCCAAAATAGAAATGGTCATGGTTAAATTGAAAGTTGATTTGTTCACTTGTTATTAGTCTCAGGGCTTGAGCCTATCTCACCAGCTTTGGGCCTGGACCTGTTAATCGCAGGGCTAACACTTCAGACATACACTCAATATGGGAAATTTAGGACATTTTCTCTCTGTTTTTTCAGGCAGAGGTCGTTCTACCCTCATTACATTCTAGAAAAGGTTTATACAGTTATTTAAAGCCTACACTGTTGTTGTTTGTTATAAAAATGAAAGTAAATAGTCTGTATTTATTGCAGGAAGTTATTACAAATCAGTTAGTGCTTTAGCGGTTAGCATCTTGGAGCTACGGATTGTCTTTCAGTGAGAAAGACAATTTTTTTTCAAACACATTTGACTTTAAAAAAGAAACAACAGCATTCATTGTGTCCTGCATTCGACTTTACTCTTTTTACTCTTAGACAAAGACCCTGTTAAATATGATCATCAACACGTGACTCCAGCTGATCTGGTTCCTGCGATGGCTTTTACTGTGAATGTGTATCTGCAGAGGCTCATTTTACAGTTGAACTTGAGAAATACAATAATCAGACTGGAGCAGGGCCTATAGAGACATGTTATTATTAATATAGAGTTAATACAAACTGATAAAACTTCAAATGCACTGTTTAAGACATGATTTAAATCACTATAACATTCTTTAGGAAATGGTGGGCTTCACAGAGACAACTGTCGAAGAGCGGCAAGAAAAATAGAGACAAACTAAACATGAAACAACGTAATTTATGTGTTTTTAAACCCGATCTACAGTTTTCCTCAGTTCACTCTTCTTCACGTGTTTAATTCTCTGTAACTTCCTGCATTTGGTCTAAAGTCTGAACTATTTCCAAACAATCTTTCACAAACAAACATTACCTTAGTTCAGTTTGGCTCAGACCGAGACCAAAAAGAGCAGCTGTTTGGTCCGAACCACGGTTTCACTGGAGCGTTTAGACCTGAAGATCTGGTGCAAAACAAACAGTGCAGGAGTGAAATCACCCTCTGACATTCGTTTTGTTCTTGCTCGGTTCGGTATTTGAACACGACAAACAAGACATGTTCCAAAAGATGTACATTTCAGGGACACAACGTAGTTTTGTTTTTGTCTGTAACAGTTTTTTTGGGTGTATTTTGGGACAGGAATTGTGACAAGTTTCCAAGGAGTTTCCATTATCTGTCAGTGTCCAGATGTCTAACAATAACAGGCTCCAAAGGGCCACACAGTTAAAGTTTAATTACAGGAAGTTTGGGCTCATCTTTGCTATAAACAGCTCTTCTTAAACAAGCCACTTCCTTTGCTTTTTCCGCAGAGATCTTCACGTTTAAAGAGTATCTCGAGGCGCAGCAATTTTCTGAAGCGAGCCAACTCCTGATTGAACAAGAAGAGCATCTATTCATGTCCTCAGACGAAACAGACTCGCTTGAAGACTGGGAACTGGAAGTAAACAAGCTCCAAAGCGACCGAGCAGATCTGGAAAACGCTATTTTACAAACGATCCGACTGTCTTTAAACCCGGGAGAGTTCAGAGAAGACGTTTTGTCTTCAGCTGTGACGGCCTTGTGCAGAGAAGACGAGCAGGACGCGCTGTGGACGCAGAGGAAGCGGGCGCAGAAGCCGCTGTGGAGGCCGAGCAAACTGAGAACGAAGCACGACAAAGCGTTAAAGCTGTCGGTGGAAGATCGGATGGATAACCCGCGTCAGTCGCCCGACGTGGCCGAGAAGGGCTCGTCGATTCAGAGCGACGTCTGGAACATGGGCCGACAGCTGAAGGACGACCTGGAGACGGTGGTGGAGCAGGTGAAGAGCTGTTACCCCGAGAACCTGGACATCTGTAACGTTTACGCAGCGCTGTATCATCACACCCTCAGCGTCAGGCTCCGGAAGATCGCTGACTTCGGTTTGGACGAAAAAGACTGCACCTTCCTCCTGAGATGGGTCCACGAGTTCTACCCACAGTAAGTCTTTGCAGCTGGGTATTTATAATAACTAACAAACCTGAAGACATTTAGGCCTTTATTGGACAGACTTCTTCAATACTTTTGGTAGATAATATTTTGGGGTTTTAGGTGGATTTGAACAGGTTTTATATTTACTTAAACAGGTTGTAGTTGGATGTGAACAGGTTTTATACGGATTTGAGCAGTTTTTAGTTGGACTTTAACAGGTTTTAGTTGGATTTGATTAGTTTTCAGTTGTATTTGAACAGGTTTTTTAGGTTTTAGTTGGACTTGAAAAGTTTTTAGATGGTCTTGAACAGGTTTCAGTTGGATTTGAACAGGTTTTATATTTACTTACACAGGTTGTAGTTGGATGTGAACAGGTTTTATATGGATTTGAGCAGTTTTTAGTTGGACTTTATCAGGTTTTAGTTGGATTTGATTAGGTTTCAGTTGGATTGGAACAGATTTTATCGGTTTTAGTTGGACTTGAAAAGTTTTTATATGGTCTTGAACAGGTTTTAGTTGGATTTGATTAGATTTCGGTTGGATTTGAGCAGTTTTTAGTTGGACTTTAACAGGTTTTAGTTGGATTTGAGAAAGTTTCAGTTGGATTTGAGCAGTTTTTAGTGGGACTTTAACAGGTTTTAGTTGTATTTGAGTAGGTTTTAGTTGTATTTGAACAGGTTTTACAGGTTTTAGTTGGACTTGAAAAGTTTTTATATGGTCTTGAACAGGTTTCAGTTGGATTTGAACAGGTTTTAGTTGGATTTGATTAGGTTTCGGTTGGATTTGAGCAGTTTTTAGTTGGACTTTAACAGGTTTTAGTTGTATTTGATTAGTTTTCAGTTGTATTTGAACAGGTTTTACAGGTTTTAATTGGACTTGAAAAGTTTTTATATGGTCTTGAACAGGTTTTAGTTGGATTTGTCACAGTCTTTGGCCCCTGAAATGCTTCTTATTTATTATTTATTGCGGAAAGTTTACAAAATTTACTTTAAGCATGTTTTCTTTTACATTTGAGCTGTTTATCACAAGAACACAGCATATTTCACTCGAAAAAACATCATATTCACAGTTTTACGTTTTTTTCTGTCGCTTCCAAACACACAGATGATAAATATTTATTGTCCAATCAGACTCTGACTCCAGTGTTTAGCTCCAGTTTTATAAAGTAGTATGATATTATGCACTTTATGGGCACACTTTAGACCCCTTTTTTTAACATAAACCTTGTTGATGATCTCTAACAATCACATCTGTAATAAATAACATGGTGCAATGACTAAATCTGACTGTGGTCTATGATGTGACTTTAGGATCCTACAGAAGCAGATACTGGCTGAAAACATCAACAGTGAAGCTTTAGGTAAACTTCTTCCTGAAAGGTTACTGAAGCCTCTGGAGGAACAGTATCTCAGCAAACACCAGGTAAAAACACTCCCATCACTCCCTTTTTTATGTTTCTTTATGTTCGACACGTGGCATTTCAGCCGTAGTTGATGTATTATTTTTTTTCCTTCAGTCTGAGATGTCCACTCACATCAGAAAAGTGCTGGAGGAAGCCAAGCAGCTGTGGATCGAAGGAGAGATGCCCAAAAAAGAAGACGGCTGCTTCGTGAGTGAAACGGCCTACGACATTATTCAGGTACAAACTCAAACCCATCACAACGAACCAATAACCACTAACTATTAAAGCATTACTGCAAAATACTGTGAGTGAAGGGGAAAGTCCTTTTGTAAGATGCATAAGAGGCTTTGTCCTCTTGCCAAATAGTGAGACCACATCTCGTTACAGCATCTCAAGTATTTTTTACATTATTCTTAGTTTTGATTTTATCAGTATGCCTTTGTTTAGCTTCCTTTTTACTAACTTTACCAACTTTTCACACCTACATAAAGGATTGTTTGTTCCCTGGCAGACTGAAGATGTAGGAAGCTGAAGCCATGTGGAGATTTTATATGAGTCTCTTTGTGATTTCGGCACAGATTCTCTCATTAATCTAAAGCAGAGAGAGCAGAGGCGGCTCAGAGGAATGTTGGACGCTAACAGAGAGGCAGTCAGTGTGTGGATTCATAGGATCTGGGTCTGAATCCAACTTTCCATCTGAGCCAAGGATCAGAAGACACTAGAGGGAACAGAAAGTGGCTCAAAAAACTCTTTAACACTTACTAATCTTCTCAGTTATAGATGAAAATAAACCATGAGGAAGCAAAAAAAAAAGTCTTTATTTTAGAGACTGACTCATAATCGAAAAACCAACATGTTTTGTGATAATTGTTCCTGTCTCTTTGTTTCTTCAGTTCATAAACGGCGCCGTGACTTCGGCTAAAACGGTTCTCGCCGATGAACTCAAAGCTCAGAGCGTCACCAGCGACCTTCAGGATTTACTCCAGAGGTGAGATCCTTTTTTATTGAACTGTAAACCCTTATTTGAGTCGAAAAACATCAAGAAAATCCTCAACAGGGAGCGTTTAAAGGTGCAGGATGTAGTTTTTAAAGACGTCTGGTGGTAAAATTACAGACTGCATTTCCGTAGTCTCCACTTTTCTACAGACTGTGAGCACTTATAGAAGCCCTGCAGGGACATGCTGTTGTCTATGAACAATATTAGTGAAAAAACAAACAAAAAAACAATACAAAATACAGTTTTTATGCAGTTAAATACAGTTTTACAGAACACTATGCTGAGAATGAGCAAGAAATTTATTTAAATATCATAAAGTGCTTGTTAATATAGTTATTTTAAAGTGCCTAATTGAATGTCCCTGTGCAAAAGTATCTTGTTTTAAATATATTTATTGTTAATCTCCCCCAGTCATTGCTCTGTTTATAAGACAACTTTTAAATACTTTTCTCAGTGACGTTTCATTCACGAACCTCTAACTTTCTGATTATTAACGCCCTGCTCTAGCTCCTGAAACACTGCGCCCAAAAAACATAAGAATCAGTTTGTTTTTTGTTGTTTTTTTCTTTCAGCTACAAAAGTTTCCAGGATGAAGTGATGAGGAGCAACAAATCCAACAGCGTCCCCGTCGTTAAAGCCAACCTCCACTGCATCCAACAGTTCAGGTAGATTTAACAACACTCAGCTTTAGTTTTACTATTCTACTACTAGAATTTATTTATTTAAAAGATTTGAAAGCAGTATAATCATGGTTGCATTATCAGAAAATGAAGTTGCTCTTTGAGTTCTTGAGTAAATATTTTGTTTAGAGGATTTTTTACCAAAGAAAACACAGTAAAGTAATACATCATGAGTAAATAATGAACCTTATAATGAGCCTGCTTTAACCAAATGTATTAGTTTTAAAGCCTTTTCTATTATCTTAGTTTCTATTTTACTTAAAAGAATTCCCAGAACTTACAAATGTAATGCTTCCACACCTTTTTTAAGCCAACAATGACATTAAATATTCCACATTTCTGAATATATTGCATGTATACAGTATGTTTTATTGTTATTTTGTGAGCTGTGTAGAGTAATTAACCTTTATCACTTGATTTAAACGTGTTTTAGGGACGTCCTCGCCACAAATGGCCACTTGTTTCCAGATGACGTTCGGGAAAGTTGTCTGTCTGTTCTCAAAGACATGCGACAGTCAGCACATGTTTATTTGTTAACTCCTGTGCACGCTGACCTCAAGGTGAGACACTGGAGCATCGTGTGAACTGTTTTTATGACGTACTCGGTGGAGCGTAACCTCACAGTAAACGTGTCTGTGCTGTTTGAAGCCTCTGTACAGAAAGCTGGGCAGTGATTGGCTCAAAGGCTCCGAGTTTAAGAAGCTGCTGAGAGGCATCGAGCGGAACAGTCAGGATCTGCAGGGCCTGTCCTGGACCAGTCACCAGGTAAACGCCGACACGAGTCTGAGCTGCAGCGGACGGACCTGTATTGACTGTATTAAACTGTTTTGAACTGTATTTGCAGGAGCTGGTGGGTCAGTTCCACCTGGAGGTCACGGCCGAGTACGTGAAGAGGCTGCTCCGAGGAGACGTGAAGCTGAAGGACGCCACGAAGCAGCAGGAAGCGTACGTCGCTGTGAAGAGAGACGCCGAGAGTTTACACGAGTGCTTCTGCAAAATGGTGAGAGCTCGAGGGGTTTCATGACCTTCGACCTTCACACCAGACATTATTTATCTGTTTGAGCCTTACATAGAGCGTACTCTGCTGACGGAGCAAGACAAAAAGACAAAAACAAACTAATGATTCTTCCCTTCATTTTGTCTCCTCAGGCACAAAAAAATGCTCTTTTAAAACAGAACATAGAAATCAACATGTTTATGAATGCCATTATTAACATACAAAACAAATATTTATTCATTTTCTGAATTTTTAACCCTTAAATGCCAGTTTAAGTGATAAATTCTGTGTAAATTCTAGCACATGAATTCACTTGATAAACCCAGACTCAGACTTGGCAGCTCCTCTTTAGTTAAAAACTGCTGTGACTAAAGCTGGTGTTTATCAGTTTGAGAAGGAAACACTCTCCGTTCACTTCCTGTTTCTCCTCGACTCGCTCCAGTTAACTGGTGTTTGTTGTCGGATCTGGGGTGTATTTTGAACTGAGTGGTATATATTTAACTCCAGTCCTATTCTACCAAAACGCTGAATCATAAATGACCCCAGAATGACCTTTTAATGCCTTTTTAATCACATAATAAACACTAGACCTCAGCCAAGAGTAGCTCCTTTTGACTTGAAACTAACCTTAAGAACAGTTCAGTTTGTTTCCAAATTTAGTTTATGAATGCCATTATTAACTTCAGCATTCATCATACATAACAAATATTTATGAATGTTCTGAATTTTTAACCCTTAAATGTCAGTTTTAGTGATAAAAGTCTCTGTTTTTTTTTTTTAAAAGACACAAAAAGTTATTCAAATTTTAATTTTAAGGTTATTGTTTGAGTCTGGGAGTGTAAAAAAACATTGATTCTGATCAATGTTTATTTTTTTGCAAAATGTGCTCCACTTAGGACCTTAGGAAACAAAGAATGTTTTTAATGGTTTCCATCGAAACATTAATGGATTTCAAAATCATGGGATGAAAAAAAAAACATGCCAAAGGGACACAGTTGGAGCTTGTTAGTTTCAAAAAGCACAAGAAAGAAAGAAAATCACCTTAAAATACACAACGTGGACAGATTATATGTGATTTTCATAAACAAAGCCGAAGTTATGCAAAAATAAAATTTGAAAAATACAAAAAAAGACTCAGGAGGCTTGTATTTGAGATTGTTGTTTTAAATCAGGAAGAAAGTCTGGAAACACAAATACTCTCCACTGTTGTTACCTTGACCCATAGAGACTATGTTGTACATTAGTGGGAGCTTAGCTGGAGAAAGGTTTCAAACAAGAACAGGAAGTGAACTCCAACAGCGTAAAAAGGCTAAACAAAGCCAAAGCTAAACCCTGTATCTAATCTGAGCTCAGTATTAATAATATTCTTCTCTGTATGCGGTGCATCAGGGCTCGAGGCAGGACTGGTTAAAGGACGTCCTGATCCGAGTCGCTGAGCTGCTCAAGCTCCAGGACCTGGCTGCCGTCCAGATGCAAGTCGCTGCGATGGCCATGACTTACCCCGACCTCAGGTGAGAGGTTATTCATTAAACTTTAACTGAAAATAAGGAAATATTCAGAGCACCAGGTGTTATAACTGGAAATGCATGGAACTGGGACTCAACATGATCCCAGTTAAACATTCGCTCTGCAAACATTCACATGATATCATACAATAAAACTGTCACATGACAAACTCAAACTTTATCTCAGTATAAAAGAAGTATTTTGATATAAAGAGTAAAAATAAAGCGTAAAGTAGGACTAAAGCCAGGGCTAAATGTTATTAAGGTTTAAGGTAATGATCTGAGAAGAAAGAAAAAAATGGATTGCCTGATATTTTTACATTTTAAGATAAAAAAAAAAGGAAGAAAAGAGTACCTACAGCACAATTCTAGTAAAAGTGATCTATATTATAGTATAGTTAAGTAGTGTTTTCTCAAATGAAGCATGTCTTATTCAAAGAGAAAAAGAATCAGGAATTGAACAGAGTCAGTGTCTTAAGGCTGTTGCTTTGTGAATTTAAAATATGCCGTTCTCTTTCTATTTTGTATTAAACATGAGCAGAACTTGTGACAAAAACAAAGGCAACTAAACACAACATAATCCAAGTTAATGAAGCTGAGAATAAACCGTGAGCAATCCTCTTTTGTTATTTTAAAGAATCATTAAACAGCTATAACTCTGGCCTCTCACACTGCAATAAACAAAGATTAGTCTCTTTTTTACTCTGTTTAATTGCGAGGCTCTTATGTTTTATAAATTTACTTTAAGTACAGTTTATGAGCTTCTTCAGGAGCTTCTTCAGGAGCTTCTTCAGGAGCTTCTTCAGGAGCTGTTGCAGTTACTTCTGTGCCTCCATTAGCTCTGTGACTCCAGGAAACCACATTATTTTAAAGTCTGTCTTCACGTCTAATTGTGTCTAAAACTGATAAGGACATTACTTCACTTGATAAACCTAGACTCAGACTGGGCAGCCCTTCTTTAATCTTTAATTTCTTTAATTAAAAATTGCAGTGACTAAAGCTGGTGTTTATCAGTTTGAAAAGGAAACACACTTAGTTAAAGCGTCTGGGCTCGGTTCTCTTCCTGTTTCTCCTCGATTCGTTCCATTTAACTGGTGTTTGTCGTCGTTCTCGTGTGGAAACTAGTCTGAGAGAGATATCTGGGGCTGTATTTGGAGAATTTGTCTGGGAGTGAGAGGTATATTTAACTCCAGTCCTATTCTACCGAAACGCTGAACGATAAATGACCCAAAAATGCCCTTTTAGTGCCTTTTTAATCACATATGAAAGACTAGCCCACAGGCAAGAGGTTAACAAAGTGGTGTGGTTCACTTTATGCTCCTTTTGACTTGAAACTGACCTTAAGAGCAGCTCAGTTTGGCTCAGTTTGGTTTATTTCTCCTGAAGAGGCTTGTGTTTCCTCTGACGTCTGCTGCAGAAAGAACACAAGAGCAACAAAAAGAAAGTGTTTCTATACGAGATAAATCAGATTTGGACTTTTAAAAGCTTGGATACAGCTGTATTCTGCTGCAGGAAACATTAGAGTGTTTCTGCTTTATTTACAGCTTTATCAAAATAAAGCTGCAGCAATTCCCTATATTTTTTGGGACCCACAATTTAATAAGAAAGCTTTTGGAAGAATATGAGCTCTGTGCACCTTTGCCCTAAAGATGCTACAGATAAATTAAGTTCTGCGTTCTTTGTGGAAGCTTAAAATATCAAAATCAAAAGAAAAAGGTGCATTTGTTTTTGAGATGTGTTGATGCACCTGAGATTTTTTTTTTCTCCTTCTCATTTTCGACATTTAAAGGAACAGATACATTACTCACAGCTCTCTCCATCTTTGTTTTGACTGAGCTCGCACATGCTCAGTTCATCTGCAGCTTCAGAAACGAGGACACGGTCGATACAGCCTCAGTTTCACGGTTTATTACAGAGTTCTCCAGGAGCAGAAGCGGGTTTATCTAAACTTAGAGACTTTCTTTTAAACCTTTTCTCAGACCTCTTCTTCTTTTCTTCGTCCCACAGCGAGAGGCACGTGTCCAATCTCCTCAAACTCAAGTCCACCTTCAGCAAAGCCAACAGACAAATCGTCAAAGAGACTCTGAGGGACGCTCTGAGCCAGACGTCGGCCAAAAACACACGTCCGTTTTTCTCCCTGATCTCGGTTTAACGCCGCTTGCTGCAGTTCGATCCAAGCGTCGCTGTATGATGGTGCTGTTACTGTGTTAGAGGCTGCTTTTCTCACGGTTTTTATTTTGTAAATTTAGCTCAATGTGCAATAAAAGATGTGTTTAGATCTGTGTTATATTTTTATAGATTTCTGTACAGTATTTTTGCATCTAATATGGTGTTTTTTTGTCATTCACATTGGAAAATAAATAAAATGTTTAACTCTGGATAGAATTGTAGTGTTTTTTTTCCAGTTACACTTCAAAGATTTCACCAAAGGAAACAGGAAAGTGAGTAAATAGTCTTGGAGTGAGGCTGAACAATGGAAGGAAGTAATTGAAGCTGTTGTCGGGAAATGGAACAACTCTCCCGCAGAGAACGAGGTGTTACTGGAGCATGACAAGTGAAAAAACTAAGGACTAAATCTGGAGTTAAATGATGACGAAAACAAGGACTGAAACAAGACTAAAAAAGAAGCTCAGACCTAGAAATAAAACAAGAACCAAACCAAGTATGAATCAGCATAAGTCCAGGATTAAATCAGACTAAACCAAGACAAAGCTGTGATAAAATACAGGACTAAACCAACACTAAACAACAATTAAAGCCGAGGACAAATAAAGGGTTTAAATCACCACAACAACAAAAACAACATAATTTCAGCAGTAAAGTCAATATGGTATAAATGACAGGCATCTTCAAATCATCTCTAGTGCCTTTATGGAACAAAAAGTGAATCTTAATTGGAGCCAAATCAGTTGATTGGACACAGTGGATCGATTGACTGACCCCTTTTCAAAAGCTAAAAAGCCCTGAGCTGAGGACTTGGCAGTGAATTTATCTTCATATCTTCGTTAATTCAGTTAAAAATAATCCAGACGTCTGTGTTTGGTTTGGGGTTCACACTTTAATCGAGCAGTACCAGAGTTCAGTAGGAAGCGCTTGGACGTCTAAAGGAATGGAGCAAACTTACCTGAGTCTATTTGAACTGCACCAAACAGAGCCTTTAAAAGAACAAACTAAGACCAAACAGTGACTAAAGTGACACTAAACTCAAAGTAAACATGGACTAACCCCAGAAAAAAACAAGAAAACAAAGCCTAGGATTAAATTAGACAATCTCAGCACCAATCCAGTCAGTCATAACTAACGAGTGTACCACATGTTTCTGCGCTCTCAGGAAGGACATGAGTCTCTAAAAAACGGCTGCAGAGTTTTCCTGGAAGTGTGTCTGTGTTTGTAAAAGAAATGAGCTCAGGAAGAAGAGGTCTCACTCTGACACAAACAAAACATGAGACAAACCGGAAAAATGTCCATGAATCTGTCAACGCTGTTTGGAAATCTGCTGTAGACATCGGGCCAAACTTTTACAGTGGGATTGTGGGAAACAGTGATATTCTTTACCGCAATTAATTATGAAATATCTGATTTATTTCTGGACGAAGGACTAACTTTGAGAGAAAATATGAGAGAAAAATACATGAACAGACCTCGAAAAATAACTCTAAATGCAAACTGAAAACATTTTATTTTATATATTTTGTAAAGATTTACCAATATTTTTACATAGACAATGTCAAGTTGATTGCTGATATCCCACTTTATTTGTAATTTAATAATAGGGTCTAGGCTTAAATGACTTTAAGCACAAACTGAGGAGTGGACTGTTCATGCAGATGTTTTTCAGGTTTTTTTTTTACAGATAATGTGGAAAGTTGGAGGAAACCCACTAGGACAAAGGGAGAGTGAACTCCAGGGATCAAACTCTGGACCGTTTCGTTTTAAACTGCTGCAGCATTATTATCATAAAGTCACTGAACCAGTCCAATCTGACAAAAGAAACAGAAAAACACAGATATGTTGAGTTTATGTGGTTTATTTATTGTTACTGTTCACAGAAAAATAAAAGAAGTTCCCTTTTAAAGATGATACAGAACAAAAAAGACAGTGATTTAAGTGATACTCAGGAACATAATGACTATTCCCAAACCAAATCCACCTGATTATGACAAGAACAAAAGAGTGGAGTTAAAAACATTGTGGAAAAATAAAAAAATACACTGCTGGGACTGAATTGTATACCTGATAAAATAGTGCAATATTTACCAGAAACATAAATAGTTCATAAATAAATACATTTGAAATAAGGGCTTAATGAAAAATCATGTTTTATATTGAAATTGAGAAGGAATGGGGTACGTGATGAAGTGACTGGCGCCATCTTGTGCTGGTTTTATTGTCCTACATGAGGTCTGCCAAAAGTATTTAAACAGAGTCAAAACATGAAAAATACAGAATATAGTGTACAACCAAACAACAGCACTTTCTCTTCAGTATATGTTCAAATACAGCTCCCTTCTTTATTATTTTTTTTGTCCACTTAAATCAAAGTTCTCTGTGTCTTTAATGCCCTTCCTCTAAACTCAGTCTGCTGTGATTGGTCGAATATATCTGTATGTTTTGATCCAGAAATAAACCAGGTCAGTTTCACTTTGACAAAAGCTTGAGTTACAGCCAAAATCTCTGTCTCAGACTCCACTCTCCTCCAAAATCAGCCTAGGGACCTCTCCTGCTTCTCTTTTATTAAAAAATAAAACCAGACAATTTTTCCTCCAAAATACTAATCCATTTGACCAAACTGAAGTTTAGAGTTTAGCGTTAGCTTAGCTGTGACTTCAGCGTCAGGACGACAATTATCTCCTCCTCGTTAAACATTACGTGATTGAATTGACAGTATTTATCTGTGTTTTACGTTGCCTCCCTTTTCTCTGTTGATGCTTTTCTTTTTTCAGCTGTTTCTCTGTTAAAAGACATATTCAGCTGAAAATACACTTTATCTGCAGCTATTAAACTTCCTGGAACGTCATGTGACAAGTATCGACCAATGGGAGCGCTCCAAGGTTTTCTGTTCCTGAATAGAGGTTCTCATCTATTACAGTCCCTTAGAATAAACAGTAGATGGATCATTAAGACTGTTTTTTTACACAAATTATTGATTTTACTATAAACTATTTGGGTTTAAACTATTTTACAACTGAAAGAAAATAAATCAGGTACAGTCTGTGTAATTATTACAGTAATAGTGAGACCCTGCTCCCACTCAGTCCATTCCTTATGTAAACTAAAGCTTGCTAAATGATGAAGTTATTGCTTGCTTAAATCCCTCCTGTTCATCCAAAGCAGAAGCTGTACCAGGATTTAGGAAAGACCAGGTCTGGGTCTAAAATCTCCTCCAGTGCAGATACTACTTCTCTGATATTCCTCCTGGACCAGCCCTTCCACCGGAGAAGACGGTACAGCAGCTGAGCGTCATCTTTACTCCTGAGGACACAAACAACAGAGTTCACTTCCTCTGACCGACACCAGATCAGAAGATTCAGAAGAAGAGAGGTAAAGGATTTATTTAGTGTAGAAACAGGAGTAGATTAAACAGCAGACATATTGACTCAGATTATTTGATGTAAGGTTTAATATTTGATGTAAGGTTGGCTGAGACGTGTCGATGTGAAAACACAACTTTTCGTCACTGACATGATGTTAATACTAATAAAAAAAATTGATTCATTAAAGAACTGCAAAAAGTGTAACCCCTTTAATTTTAGTACCCAGTAATGCTCTACTTTTTGTTCAATGAGATTCATCCGCGCTGAGCCCACATAAGCCCCGTATGTAGGCCCAAAGGTGAAGTCGAAGCCTCATTGGTCGAAAAAAACCTTAGTCCCGCCTTCCGCTGCTCTTGACCTTCGAACTTTCCAGAACGTTCGGGAGACCGCTGCTGATTCTCACCGAAAAGCTAATCGCCAATAAATAGCTAAATAAATCAATCAAATATTTATAACAAAAATGTACGTGGATCGTGGAGGAAAGGACCTGAGTGCTTTGATTATTTTGGACCATGGAATCGACGCGGTGAGTCAAACTAAAGGAAGCTAACTGTTGGGCAAACGGTTGGGCTAAGCAGCTAATAAGCAGCTAACGGATAATTAATGGCTTGAATGTAATGTTTATAGATCAGCGCGGGGTGAAGTGGACCAAACTCAATCCTCTGTTGATAGTTGAACATTAGGAGAGACCTGGTGAGTCAACTGGGGCTGGGGCTCATGTTAATTTAGCAGCTATGTCACGGTGAATGCTAAAGCTAACCCCGTTTTCCCTGTGGCGCAGATGTACGGGGTTTCCCAGAGTTAACTTGTTTTCAGCGGCACTAACTTGTTTTTAAAGCACTTCGGTGGTGTGCTAATGTTGTTTTAGTGCTAATGGTTAAATATTTATGTCCCATAAAGGGTTTAATGTTAATGTTGAAGTTATAAAATTAAAATCTTTTATTTGCACTTGATATGATAGCGGTGCTCTGAAATGAAACCAGTTTGTCACCGCATGGCCTCGTGCCAATACGCTAACGTGCACTGTAAAACTATGCGATATGCACAGTTATTCATTTTTGTCATTATTGGACAGATTTAAAATAATAAGTTAGAACAATGTATTTTGACAATATTGTGAAGATTTGTAGAAATGTTAATGTGTATTTTGATCATTTTATTTTGCAAATGTAAGTGTTTTAAACTTGTTTATTGATTGATATGCTACAATAATTCATTTTAAAGATACACTGTTAAAAAAAAACAATAATTTACTATAATTTATAGTGAATTCATGATCTCTGTAAAACTTCTGATAAACCAATTAGCTGGGATTTAAAAAAAATACATTCCAGGATTAAGCTATATTATAAAAATGTTATTAGAAATGAGTATTATTAATGTTTTGTGCTATTAGTTTAGATTAAAGCACTTGCATTATTGAACATATGGACATATAAATGATATAGAAATATGAACTTAATTAGTAATAGCACTGTTGTACACAGGTTAGGTTTTTTTTTGGGATCATTGGATATGGACTTCTTCCTGATGAGGAGGATGGCGAGCCTTGTCTCTTGAACCGAACTGGTGCCATTCCAAGTTGGCCTTGAGAGAAAGAGAGTTCTCCCTCCACGAATAATTACAACTGTACGGTAGGACAAACCTCACCTCTCACAGACTTTTCACTTTTGGATCCTACTTGACACTGACTATAAAGCCGGCAGGACTACATTATCTGAGCTCAGATAGGACACTTGGGGGTATTATTTGAGTGGTATTTTATTTTATATTGTTATATTTGTGCCCGAATGTGCGCTGTTAAATTGTTGCTAAGAGTTCAATACAATTAAGAGCAACGTTATTTGTGACTCACGTCATTCTTCTGCATGTCTTACACTTACATTAGCCCTCCTACGAACCTAGTCATTGGCCCAATCGCTACTTATACTTAAGTTACACTACTCCTTCCTGTACCTGGTTACATAAGTCTTAAAGATTCTGAATGGATTAATTTCATATTTATGAGTTACATGTACTCAATGGCAGCTGATTTCAGCCTTTTAATACATGCACAATTCTATTTTTGCATTGATATAAAGATTTGGAACGGGCAGAAGCTATGTTCGAATAAATGTTCTCTTTTGTTAACTTTGTCTTTTCATCTTATCACATAATCTTCAACCAGTTTTCTTTGCAAAAGTTGCATTCACTTGAATTTAATCAAAGAAAATGAAAATTATTTTGAATCGAAAATCTATTCTGAATCAAACTGTGACCCCAGAAATCGGAATCGAAACACAACACAACTCCTGATCGAAGTGTGCTTTACGTTTTCTTGAGACTTTCTTCGAGCAGCACAGCAGTGGATAATTTCAGTGTGTTTATGTCCGAGGTCTGCAGCAGGTCTTTGATGTACAGCAGCAAGACATTCCACCGTTTGACTCCAGGACACTGAAAATACAGCATTTAAACCCACTGTTCACTTTTATACATGAAGTCAACCAAAGTACTGTGGAGTATAGTTAAGTGTCTCACCAGATCTGAGATGATTTTGTGAAGTAACTCAGCGTCTTCAGCGACAGATTGGGCCACGTCTGGACTCCAGCACTTTTCCAGTTTACTCAGTTTGTGGCTGATCAGATGTTTACAATAGAAGCGGACGATGAGTTTATAGGCCTCGTCCATCGCATGCTGAGCAGAAAAGATGTCTTTTAACAGAGAAACAACTCAGAAAAGAAAAGTATCAACAGATTAAAGGGAGGCAACGTAAAACACAGATAAATACTGTCAATTCAATCATGTTTAACGAGGAGGAGATAATTGTCGTCCTGACGCTGAAGTCACAGCTAAGCTAACGCTAAACTCTAAACTTCAGTTTGGTCAAATGGATTAGTATTTTGGAGGAAAAACTGGTCTGGTTTTATTATTTTAATAAAAGAGAAGCAGGAGAGGTCCCTAGGCTGCTTTTGGAGGAGAGTCTGAGACAGGGACAAAAGAAGAAAATCAGGGACTGGAGCTTTAAGTTTATGCAAGAATTAAGAAAATTTGCAACTCAAACCAACACGAAAAGACTGAAGTGGACTGGACTGAGAGATAAGAATTAAGTTTTTGGATGGTAATATTTGATTCCAGTTTACTCCAGCAGTGTTTCTAAAGACCCAGACTCACCTGGTGCTCATCCAAACACAACCACGGTTCGGGTTTTAATAGCTTCTCCAGATCAGTCATGAAGAAGCAGAGTTTGTTGTTGGATTTGAAGTATGTTTTCAAGTTACGCTGTCAGAATAGAAAATGGCATTTGAGCAAAACATAAAAACTACATTATAACTTACACAGTGTGAAAAGCTGCTGTACCTCAGTGAAGTCTGTTACAATTTTCATTAAATGTTCAAAACTAAACTCTTCAATTTCCTCGAGCAACGCCACAATTTCCCCAACAGTGGATATGACTCTACTGCTTTTAAACTTGGTCTGTGTCATGTGACTCCTACAAAGACATACATTTTTAACACGTAGAAGACTTTCAAGATCTCAAAACTATCTTTTTTCAGTACTCACTTGAGCTCTTTGCAGGTTTTCAGATTTTTAAAAACACTGACCAAATCTGGGTTGGCCATTTTGTCTTTTGTCAGAGTCTCAAGCCGATAAGATTTGTAACTGAAGGAGAAAACAGAAGGATGAGGTGTTGCTCTTTGGCTGGAGTCGTGCACAGATGAGTTTTTTACCTGGTCACAAATCCCAGCAGCTCCTTCAGACAAACCTCGGTCAGTTTCAGTGAAAGCTCGGAGCTGAACTTCTGAGCCTCGTTTGGAGCGGCTTCAATGCACTTCAACATAATTTTCAGGTTAATGCAACAACTCAACAGTCCAAGTCCTGACTCATGGAGGTCAGTGTTTGGTGAAGGAGACAGAGTTTGAACAAGATATTTAATTTAATTTAATATAGATGTAATGTATAAATATAAGGGTTTTCATTTAATCCCAAGAACAACATATACCATAGATTACATTATACAAAGCTGAATAGATTTAGCTTCTCCTTCTTTTGTCATCTCTTTATGTACGTAAAATTACTTTGTTTTGTGTTTGTAAAATATATGAAATGTAAAAAGGATTGGAGCAATGAGCATAAGCTTCATTTGACACCTTTTTGGTCAATAAACCTTTTTTAAGTATTGTTTATGCCATAGTTTAATGTTTGTTTCTATGATTGAAATAAACTAACCAACATTTATGGTCCTGGTAACCTGCCTTTTAAAAAGTGAAGTCTGTAGAGTGGCAAAGCACTTACAAAATAGAGAAAACCTCTGAAACATGAGACGAGATAAGAGGTCTGATAAATAAAAAAAATAAAAAGATTGTGGACATACTCAATAATATACTGTGAAAACCTAAAACAACTCTTTAATGAGCAAATAGTTAAAGTTAAATACCTTGATAACGTGAATGTATAATCCCACATAATCCTCTTCAGTCTGACATGTTTCTCTGTCAGTTTTCTGGATTTTATTTAGCTGCGAGGAAACGTCTCTCTGTAAACATCAGATGAACCACAGTGAGTTCGTGAGTTCAAGACTATTTATTTATTTATTTATAGAATATAAACGACATGTTGGGTTGAAACTGAGACACATTTCAGATTTTATTGTATGTTAGCATCGAATATTGAGTCATTTTTACCTGCACGAAGCTGATGACTTTGTGTTGAGCCTGTTGGGTCCAGTCTGAGAGCAGCACCAGGTCCATGTGTTTCATGAGGTCAGACGCATTAATGTCAGGGTTAAACAGCAGCTCCTGACTGACACACACACGACACACAGCACAGATCAAGAGATTTATGCATGCTTTGGGGAATTTTTCTTGTGGTTAATTTTATACTCTGGTCTTTCTGTGAAGAGTGTGCATGTCCTCCCCGTGTCACCGTGGGTTCTCTCCGGGATCTCCGGCTTCCTCCCATATGTATGTATAGGTCAATTGGTGACTCTAAAGTGCCCCTAGTGGATGAATGTGAGAGTGAATGGTTGTCTGTCAATGTTCGTCTCTAAGTGTCAGCCCTGCGACGAACTGGCCACTGTCCAGGGTGTACCCCGCCTAAGGCCCAAAGCTGCTGGGATAGGCTCCAGCCACCAGTGACCCCACAAATGGGATAAACGGTAGAAAATGAATGAATGAATGAGTTGTTTCTGAAAAAGAGGAACAAGAGACTGAATGGTTTTTTTTACAGACCACAAACCTGTAGGAGGCACCTGTTCAGAGGTTATAAATTGTCTTCATATTTTAAATATGTTTGTAATAAGAATGTTTTAAATTATGTTGGTGTTAGTTTAACCTGAATAAAACATGACCATTTGACGCCTGTAAAAACAGAATTAGAGACTAATTTGGTCCAGATTAAAGATAAAATAAACCAGCTCTGACTGATAGTGTTTTGTTGATTTATTATAGCTTTATAAACCTACTGGATTAGTTTATTTTTTTAATATATATTATGTATAATTAAGATAAGAGTAAAAATGTCTTTAATTAACTCACTTATAAAGCATTTATAGACTGAGACCCAAGCCAATCCAACTTACTTAGAGTTGGGCCAAAGTGCCGAGATCAAGCTTGGATCTTTTTCATTTAGTTTGTAAATCAAGATACTGGCTTTTTGTTTCTACTTGTGATTTATATAAAATCACTAAAAGGTGTTGACATCACTCATATCTGTTACCTGGGGTAGGTGTGCAGGACCCAGTGCAGCAGCTGGAGGCAGCTCCTGGTGGAGGTCACCTGTTGGAGCAGCTCGTTCATCTGTTTAAAGACTCCTCGGTGGTAGCTCTCTGTCAGTTTTCCCATCAGCCCCCACTGATCGAACAGATGAGCCATTTTCACCATCTGCTCCACCACAGCCCTCTTCACAGCTGCCAGGTGAGTCTGCAGGTGTGGCTCCAGGTCTGAGGGGGGCTCCGGGAGGTGTTTGTGGACAGAGGCCAGGATTAAAGGTTCCACGGTTTGGTTTAGACCAGGCCCAGACTCAGAGCGAAAAGAGACGACAGAGACACAGTCCTGGTTCAGTCCTAGCAGCTCAGCCAGAGTCTCCACTGTCACACCCTGGTCTGAGGTCCGAGGTCCGGTCCGAGGTCCGGTCCGAGGTCCGGTCCGAGGTCTGGTCTGAGGCCTGGTCTGAGGCCTGTGATAGTAAAGATGCTCCGTTTGAGAGTTGACAGTGATTTGTGCTGAAGCATAACCTGAAACGCAGAGCCACAGTTGCATCACCAACAGAAACATGACGATGAGCTCAATAGAAAAGCACAATGTGTAAAATTCTGTTTTACACAGACTCTTGAACCAATCACACATGAACCAAACAGAGCAGTCAAAAGTAATGGTGCATTCAGGTGCTCCTCAGAAAGTTAGGAAGTCATTTGTCCGACTTCAATGTGTTCACATGATTTCAGTTGGAACATTCTAAACCATAACAACATGAAGATGTGCCACTGTTATTTTTAAATGAATCCAGTCACTGTTCCATGAAATACTCACATTATTACACCTTCAACACATAAATGTGTGCATTGAAAACCATTCAGATCACTAGTTTTGATCCTGCTCAAATAAAAATGCAAATGCAAAACCTGCTTGTGCACATGCCTGCAGTGTGCTGCAGTGTCAGGAAGTAAATGCCCCAGGAGACATTTAAATCCTCAAATGAAGTTAAGAAATGAGAAGATGCATGTTTTATACTTTTTATTTGAGCAACTTTAAGGACACAGAGAGAGGACACAGAGAGAGGACACAGAAGACACAGAGAGAGAGGAGGAGCCGGAGAGAGAGGACAGAGAGAGAGAGGAGGAGACGGACAGAGAGAGGAGGAGACGGACAGAGAGAGGAGGAGACGGACAGAGAGAGGAGGAGACAGAGAGAGAGGACAGAGAGAGAGAGAGAGAGAGAGGAGAGAGAGAGAGAGGAGGAGAGAGAGACAGAGAGAGGAGGAGGAGAGAGAGGAGGAGGAGCCGGAGAGAGAGGACACAGAGAGAGAGGAGGAGACAGAGAGAGAGGACAGAGAGAGAGAGGAGGAGACGGACAGAGAGAGGAGGAGACGGACAGAGAGAGGAGAGAGAGAGGAGGAGCCGGAGAGAGAGAGGACAGAGAGAGGAGAGAGAGAGAGAGGAGGAGCCGGAGAGAGAGGACACAGAGAGGACACAGAGAGAGAGGAGGAGACAGAGAGAGAGGACAGAGAGGAGAGAGAGAGGAGGAGACAGAGAGAGAGGACAGAGAGAGGACACAGAGAGAGAGGAGGAGACAGAGAGAGGAGACAGAGAGAGAGGACACAGACAGAGAGAGAGAGGGGACACAGACGGAGAGAGAGAGAGAGGGCACACAGAGAGAGGGGAGACATCCAGCTCTGAGACAGTACAACACACAAAACAATAATACTTTATTCAGATTTTTAGCCCAAATTAGATAAATATGACCCTGATGTGAGAGAGACAGTCCACTCACCGTCGGCTCTGTCCTCAGCTCTGTCCTCGGCTCTGTCCTCAGCTCTGTCCTCGGCTCTGTCCTCAGCTCTGTCCTCAGCTCTGTCCTCAGCTCTGTTCTTCTGTAACAGTGGATTCGAGCTGCTGTTCTGATGAGTTCTCTTTGAAAATGGATTCCTCATGTTCACAGTTTGACTCAGATCTTTGTTTGTGCTGCTGTCCTCACTTCATCTGCCTCTAACTGACGTTTACAGAAGACAATGGGTCTCACCATAGTTTCACTTTTGTTTGTGAACTTTTTTTTTTTCTCATTTCTTTTGCCATTGCCTTGATGCACTGTAAAAATGTTACAGGTTGTTTGTTTTTTTGTTAGCCTGTAATTTTATTTATTTTAATTTCACTCCATTCCTTTCCCTCTTTTGAATGATGTCAGACAAATGAAAAGATACCAACAAACAAAGTCAGAGCTTTTTGAGTCTCATAGAAAAGCAGCGAAAACCTTTATTTTTCCTGTAATCTCAGACTGAAAGTGGTTTATTTGTTGAAGGAAGTGTGTTCCAAAGGCGTGCAGTGGTTTATCTCGCTGTGGTTTTCAGTTTTACACTTAGTTTGATATTTACGTGCAATACTCTGTTTGTAGATCTCACTAAAAACACACCCTAAAGATAAAAACAAAGAGAGGTAGGTTGATACTGGTTCAATGTTATCTGGGCTGGTTCTGGGTAAAGAATGAATAGAAAAGTCCCGAGCAGCGGGAAAAACCCTGTGACTCACAGTAAACCTTTTATGTCTCACACAAACTCAAAAAAAAAAAACCAGATGAAGTTTTCACTGCTTTTTTAATATTTTATTGTTTTTGCCACCAGAAAAAGAAAAGTGGTAATAAGTTAAAATAACCCTTTTGCCCTGTTAAGAAAAAGATTTGTATTTTGAACCTGCTTTAAAATTACGAAAGATCAATATTTTTTCCCCCTTTTTTTAATGTATTTTTGTTCAGGAAAGGGTTCTTGTTTCATTTATATCATGACTTAATTCATCACAATTAAAAAAATGACACTTTGGATGCCAGTTTTGATCATATTTCACTCACTGCTTTTTGGAAAAATACATAATTCAATATTGTTAAAACAAATGTGACTGTGATTATTATTAGTGAGAAGAAAAGTTACACTGGGACTGTTAACTACAAGATTTGTACCATAAACTTATATTATACAAACATTTTTCACCACCTCGTTGCATTAAAGTCAAACATTGTGCCCATTTCTCTCTCTTCATGAATTTTTGTAAAGAAAATAAAGTCAACCACAAAATAGCTCTTGCAACCAATCGGCATCTTCAAATAAAATGGCTTTCATGTGTAGTTAGAGATAACTTCTGAAATCCTTGTAAAATACAGGGCATAAGGGTTAAGTCAATACAAAAGTAAACATGCCCAAACAAACCAATCCCACCTCATTATTACAAAAACAATAAAAAGTCAGAAATGAAACCTCTTAAAAACTGAACTGTACCTGTTCAGAGATCATTAAACAGCAGCATTTTAATATTTACATTAAACATAAATAGTTAATAAATACATTTGTAATAAAGGCTTAATGGAAATATCAAGATTTAAACCAGTAGTGACTGTAAGACTTGAGTTAAAATCCCAGACAGATCTTAACTTTTAGGCTCAGTGCGTTACGTGTCTACCTCACAACGTAACAGAAGCCAGTGTAAACACCTTAAATATCAGCTCCATTTTAACGAGGCTTTGGGCTAAACTCCACATGAGCCTGGACCAGACACTTACGACACACTTTTCCTCCTCATTTCTCCACATTTAGACTCTACTTGTGCTTTATTTACTCTCCTTTTTTGGTCCCTTTGACGTCTTTGGTCCGTGTTTCCTTCACTGAGTCCATTTAGAAGAAGACCTTTTTGTTTAGTCGGCCCCGAGGCAGCTTTCAGACTCGATTGTGAACAGTATAAACACATCTAAGAAGTCATAACGGAATAAAATGCTTCAGTAAACTCTGTGTAATGAGATTGTTATTGTTGCTTAAAGAGATTGCAGCTGATGCTATGCTCTAGACTAACTCCAGGACTAAAGCTAAAGGCAGTGAGTATTTGTTTGTTGTTTATCTGAAGCAGGCGGTCCACAACGGTTTAGGTCGGACTTGGTCTTGGTCTGATAAGTCCTCCAGAGCGTACAGTATTTCTCTGACATCCCTCCTGGACCGACCCATCCACAGAAGGAGGGTTTTCATCTGTGGCATATCGTCTGAACACCTGAGGACACAAATAACACAATAAAATACGCAGTTCCTCTAACGGCCACTAGAGGGGGAGAAACCTGGGTGCAATTTCAAAGAGTCAGGACAGTTCTTTTTGCCTGACTTTCACTTTCTTAGTGAAGTCTAATGGGTCTGATTCCAACACCATCGACGAATTATAATTGTTTTTCTAAAATGGGGCGGGCTTTGTGTGATGATATAAGGCCTTTTTGTTTTCTTAGATTGGTTTAAACTGCAAACTGGAATCTAAAAGGACCAGATTAATTCAGGCCAGACTACACTTCTTTACAAACCTGCACAAAATCACTCGTTTGTGACTCAAGAATCAAAACTGAACACAATTCTTGAGAAATGGTAGAATTTGTTCCATTATTTTGATCATAACCAGAAAGTTTCAGATATAAAACCTTAAGATATGTTTATTTATGTGAATGAATATGAGCGTGAATGGTTGTCTCTAAGTGTTAACCCTGCGACTAACTGTTTTGTCCAGGTTGGACCCCGCCTTAAGTCCAAAGCTGCTGGGACAGGCCTCAGTTAAACACATCTGATCTGAGACTGTAATTCTACACTTCCTCCTCTAGGGGGAGTACGTGTAATTTGTAATTTAATGTGTGTTTAACATAATACTGATAATTACAGTAACGAAAGTAATATTGCTGTAGCTATTATACTTGTTTGGTAATGATGGTAATGATAGTTACAACAATAATCATGATAAAATACCAATAATTTATTAAATTAGTAGTAATAGTGATATCTGTTTTTCTTCTGTTTTATGAATGTAACTTATTCCAGCTGTTTCATGTTGTTTTGTTCTGAAATACGGCATTATCTTTACTTCATAATTTTAATTTAAATGTTAAAAAGGTTAGGCACAACAAGTTTTTACTTCAACCTAAACCCAAGTATTGTATTGTTTCCAATTTTACTTTCAATGAACGAAATTGTTGTTCTGGTGAGGCTCAGATGATAGAGAATTATTTATTGTGATGCTAATGTTGACTAGTTGTACCTTTTGCTGCTGATGTCCTGCAGGGCTCCAGCCGTCGACTTCATCGCGTTTATGTCCGAGGTCTGCAGCAGGTCACTGACGTACAGCAGCGAGAAGTTCCACTGTTCCACTCCAGGACTCTGAAAAACACGTCCATTTAAACTCCATTTTTCCTGAACTCAACCACAGTGTGAGTCTGAGTGTGTTTCTCACCAGATCTGAGATGATTTTGTGAAGTAACTCAGCGTCTTCAGCAACAGAGCGGCCCACGTCTGGACTCCAGCACTTTTCCAGTTTACTCAGTTTGTGGCTGATCAGATGTTTACAATAGAAGCTGACGATGAGTTTATAGGCCTCGTCCATCGCACGCTGAGCAGAATAGAGACATTTAATAAATATCACACTCTATTTACCATTTAACATCAACTAAAGCTGGACCAGAACCTTTACTGATCCCTAAAAGTCTTGGTCTAGTCTTAGTCTCAGAGATTAAAACCAATTAAGACCAGAAATTACATATTTGTCTGTTGGACTAACTGGACTAAGACTGGACTAACTCTGCCTCCATGAGTCTGGACCCGGTCTAAGACCGGACTAACTCTGTCTCCATGAGTCTAAGACTGGACTAACTCTGTCTCCATGAGTCTGGACCTGGTCTAAGACTGGACTAACTCTGTCTCCATGAGTCTGGACCTGGTCTAAGACCGGACTAATTCTGTCTCCATGAGTCTGGACCTGGTCTAAGACCGGACTAACTCTGTCTCCATGAGTCTGGACATGGTCTAAGACTGGACTAACTCTTTCTCCATGAGTCTGGACCTGGTCTAAGACTGGACTAATTCTGTCTCCATGAGTCTGGACCTGGTCTAAGACTGGACTAACTCTGCCTCCATGAGTCTGGACCTGGTCTAAGACTGGACTAACTGTCTCCATGAGTCTGGACCTGGTCTAAGACTGGACTAACTCCATGAGACTTGTCTGTTTGTATTTTTTACTGTTCCCTTGTGTCTGTTATAGTCTTCACTGGCTCTGGTCTAGATTCGGTCCTGACCTGCTCTTGGTCTTGACTCGGTCTTGACTCGGTCTTGTTACAGTTTGATGAAGACATGGACTGACCTTGTGCTCGTCCAAATCCAACCAAGTCTCTTTTATGAATATTTTCTCCAGGTCCAGCAGGAAGCAGTCCCTGTTGGTTGACCTGAAGTACTTTTTTAAGCCGCTCTGAAAAATAAATAAATATGGTCTTTAACCGAACATTAAAAGTTATATTGTCAGCCTCAACAGTGAAATAAAGCAGACCTTGGTAAACTCAGCTACAGTTTCCAGCAGAAGCTTCTCAGTCACTGTTTCTGTTTCCTCGAGCGACGCCTTGATTTCCTCAACGACGGAGCCCACTTTACGTTTGGTCTGAATGTGTTTCCTAAAAACACACCAAAAAACAAGCAACATGTGGCGCTAAACTTCACTTCTTTGGTTGTTTTTTTCCCAGTTACCTTTAAATACTCACCTGAGCTCTTTGCAGGTTTTCAAAGGCTTAAAAAACTGGACCAATTCAGGGTCGGCCATTTTGTCTTTTTTCAGACTCTCACTTTGTTGAGATTTGTAGCTGTAAAACAAAATAAAAACTGTGTTGGCAACTGCAGTTTATGATGATTTTGGTGCAGTTTTTGCTGTAGTCCACAGATCGACTATGTCAGAACAAGAATTATAATAGCAAGTGATTTAAAAAAAAAACAGAAAAATATTTGTGAAAGTCAATGTAAATATAGCTGCTTTTGTAAATTATAAATGGTTAGAGGGACATTATGTAAAGAATAATTGAAAGGACACTAAAAAGGGAAGGTTACTATGATCAAAAATAGCCATAATAGCTTTAAAATCAATTAAATGTATATAGAAAAGAAGAAAACTAAGAGAAATTATCCAATACACAAAAATATGGGTCGTGAATAATTTAGTCTTTTGAAAAATGGAGAAAAAAAAGTTGGGAAACACACAAACTTTTTTTTATTTTAACATTTTTAGTCTAATAACATTTCTCAATTGTTGACTTCCACAAATGTTTTTGTAAATAATTTTTTTGCACTGGTAGAAATCTTCGGAGACCCAAATATAATTTTGTAAAGGCTTGAACTTCTTACAAGCAGTTCACCTTCATCAGTGATCATTTATGTATTTTGATGTGTTTTAATTTGTATTATATTTATAAATATAACTATGGCTATTTTAGACCAAGTTTAAAGCGTCAGACTAAAGTAAAGACTGAAGTAAACCCATAAAGACAAAATAAAAAACAGTTCCAAAAGGTTTCCAACCCCTTGTTTAATCAATGGCTTAAAAAAAAGATTAGTTTTTTTTACCTGGTCACAAATCCCAGCAGCTCCTTCAGACAAACCTTGGTCAGTTTCAGTGAAAGCTCGGAGCTGAACTTCTGAGCCTCGTTCGGAGCAGCTTCAATGCACTTCAACACAAACAGTTTTCACGTTGATTGAGAGTAGTTCGGTTTATTTTGAAGATGCAGACGTCTGCTACAAAAGAAACACTCACCTTAATAACGTCGACATAAAGTCCCACATAATCCTCTTCGTTCTGACACGTTTGTTTTTTCTCATTTTCCAGGATCCTGTTGAGCTGGAATGAAACGTCTCGCTGCGAACAACAAGGAACAGAGGAAAAACTATGAAGACAAACACCACCTGGACCAAACATGTGAAACTCAAGGCCTGGGGGCTAAATACGGCCCGTTTAAATGTTTAATGTGGTCCTTCAATTTAGTAGGTGATGTTTTTGGCACTAGATTATAGTTGGATTTGAACAGGTTTTAAATGGATTTGAATCTTGATTTATTTTATTTGTTCATAAAATCTTAAGCCAGTTTGTCGTCCTGAGATATGAATAATGTGCTCAAATCAATCTAAAACCTGTTCAAATCCAAATAAAACCTGCTCAAATACAAATAAAACCTGTTCAAAACCATCAAAAACATGTTCAAATCCATCTAAAACCTGATGAAATCCAACTAAAACTTGCCCAAATCCAACTAAAAACTGTTTAAGTACATCTAAAAACAGTTAAAATCCATCTAAAACCTGATCAAATCCAACTTAAACCTGATGAAATCCAACTAAAACCTGCCCAAATCCAACTAAAACCTGTTCAAGTACACCTAAAACCAGTTAAAATTAATGTAAAACCTGTTCAAATCCATCTAAAACCAGTTTCCATAAAAGAAGGAAATTAAAGTTAAAGATAACTTTTGTAAAACTCAAATGAAGATGAAATCTCAGATTCAAAATTTAATAAAAGCTTCCAAATGTCACCATTTTCGGCCTCTGAAAGGATTCTTATTAACTATTACGGCCCCTCACCACTTTGAGTTTGACACCACTGGACAAAACTAATGACTCAGAGGCAGTGTTGTTTTGTTTTTTTTACCTGCACGAAGCTGATGAGTTTGTGTTGAGCCTGTTGGGTCCAGTCTGAGAGCAGCACCAGGTCCAAGTGTTTCATGAGGTCAGACGCATTAATGTCAGGGTTGAACAGCAGCTCCTGACTGACACACACACGACACACAACACATTACTTCATTTAAACTTATTTTTTAATCCATTTGTTGTTTTTCAAGTGATAATTTTTACCTGGGGTAGGTGTGCAGGACCCAGTGCAGCAGCTGGAGGCAGCTCCCGGTGGAGGTCACCTGTTGGAGCAGCTCGTTCATCTGTTTAAAGACTCCTCGGTGGTAGCTCTCTGTCAGTTTTCCCATCAGCCCCCACTGATCGAACAGAGGAGCCATTTTCACCATCTGCTCCACCACAGCCCTCTTCACAGCTGCCAGGTGAGTCTGCAGGTGTGGCTCCAGGTCTGAGGGGGGCTCCGGGAGGTGTTTGTGGACAGAGGCCAGGATTAAAGGTTCCACGGTTTGAGTCTGCAGTGAGTTTAGACCAGGCCCAGACTCAGAGCGAAAAGAGACGACAGAGAAACAGTCCTGGTTCAGTCCCAGCAGCTCAGCCAGAGTCTCCACTGTCACACCCTGGTCTGAGGTCTGAGGTCCGGTCTGAGGTCCAGTCTGAGGTCCGGTCTGAGGACTGCTGTGGTTAAGATGCTCTGCTTCAGAGTTGATCTTGTTTTCGGTCAAAGGGTTGTCGTAGCCTCCAGACGAGACATGACCTGAAACAAATGCATAAAGTTAGTTCTTGAACCAAAAGCGATCACTGGTGAAACACAACAGCATTCGGCTGCTGTGATCACAATTATCTTCTGTTCAATTCAGTTTTATCTGTATCGCCCAGTATCAACACAACAATTGCCTCAAAGGGCTTCACAAAAACAAAAGACATTAAATACAAATAGAATGAACTAGGCAACATCCTCTGTCCTTAGACCCTCATCAGGATCAGAGAAAAACACAAAAAAACTGGTAAAATACTAACAACACATTCTATATGACACATGCAAAGTGTCATATTCCTTCTCATTGAAGCCAACAATAAAAGAATCATCTGAGATTATTTTGCAGATGGAACGTCTCAGAGTTTTAGGCAAAGTCAGAGGTGTATATTATGAAGATGCCTGTGTTGACTGCCTGATATAAGCTTCTCTACAAGCTTAAAAATTCTCCCAAAAACCACCAGAGAAAGCCAAACCGTTATTTTAAACAATAAGTTTTAATGTTAAGCTGTAAATACTGTATAATTAGACACAATGGCCTTTTAAGTGACTCTAAACAAACCTGACTGCATTCCAGCTCCAGGTGACTTTTAGGTTCAAAGGAAAGTGTCACATTAAATGAAATGCAGAATATCGGGGTTTTTTTGATGATTGGATGAAATCTGAGCCAATCAGAAGACGGCATGTGGCGCTTATTTTTTCCCAGCGGGAGCTTTTACTCCTGAGTCTAGGGAATCCCCTGAATGACTCACGCAAAATAAACCGTTTCATTTGAACTCAACGACAACAACAACAGAGGCTTACATCATCCACTCGACTGAAATAATAACGTCAGATACAAATGTTTATTGGGCCATAAAAGAATAATTTGACTTGAATTGTTTTAGCAGCTCTTATTTGATTGATTGTTTGTCCAGTGCAGATTTAGTTCAAATACAAAAAAGAAAATGGGGTTGAAAAGAGTTTATACAGCGGCTAATGTTTAACTCAACAATACAAGATAAAATAAAACACCTGGGGCTCCACGGGAAGGATTAAACAAAGTAGGGACATTCACAAATCAACTGTGAGTCACGTGGAACTGGAAACAAGAGCAGGTTACGTTTAGTCTCAAAGTTGATGTGTTAGAAACTGGAAAAAGGAGAAAGTCTAAGGAACTGAGTGAGTTTGACAAGGACTGGGTCAGAACATCAACAAAACCTGACTCTTGTGGAGCGTTACTGGTCTGCAGTGGTCAGGATCTGTCAAAAAGTGGTTCTAAAACAGTTCAAATCCATCTAAAAACTGTTGAAATTCACCTAAAACTTGTTCTAATCCAACTAAAACCTGATCAAATCCAACTAAACCTGTTCAAATCTACCTAAAACCTGTTTCTAATTAAACTAAAACCTGATCAAATCCAACTTAATTCTGTTCAAATCCAACTAAAACCTGATCAAACCCAACTAAAACCTGTTCAAATCCATCTTAAATTCTGTTCAAATTCAACTAAAACAGTTCAAATCCATGTTTTGTTTTGTCTTATCACTGCTGTTGGGAACTGTAGAGGCGTTTTTATAAAAAATGTGAAGTGCAATAAGTAAGTTAAATATTGCTATAACCATACGACTTGTGAAATTTGAATAGACCTTTTGACAGAGTTAAACTTCAATAAAATCCAAATGTATAAAAAAAATTTAAAATCAGTGGTCAAATTCCAGATGATTCTGACCAGGTTTGGCTGGTTTTATTCTGACGTCATCCAATCTGATCTGTGCCAAATTTAATCCAGTGTCAACAATGTCTCAGTCACTTTCTCTACGTTTTGATTTGATTCATTGAATTAAACCTCGGTGACTGTTTTATTAGCATTTAAAACTGATAATATGAGGCTTGTGAATTCGTATTAAAGGTTTTGATTTGTTTGTAAAATCATCATTTTGTCCGTTTTCATTCTGAGGTGCTCTGCCTGTCAGTCCAAACTCAGGGCAAATCAACACACAGATTTTAACCCTCAAAGACCCATTTGATTTGACAAATCTACAAATATTAAACAAAACAGAAACAGTTTGAGCCTGGTTTATTATATTAGATGTTTTTGAGGTAGGATTTATTTAGTTGGATGTGTTTGTTGTCAGATAAAAGGACCATTACCAGGCAGAGTAATAGACTCATTACAGGAAGGTTTATTTACTTTAAGTTGAAAGTAGGCCTCTGGGGATTAATACAGACAAATATAAACACAAAACTTTTCATAATAACGCAGACAGATTCATAATTTCATCCAATAATAGCTTCTTAGATCCAGTTTTGTCATTCATTTCTCTGTTTCTTAAGACCTGCTGCTTTAAATAGCTGATGTAACCTGAGAATAGCTTATGTAACATTAAATAAACATATCTTTAGTATTAATAGAGTCGTCTAACGTGCTCTTACCGTCCGGTCTGTCTTCATTATTATTATTCGTCTCGATCAGTGGCGCCGTGCCGCTGCCCTTTCGACTTTTCCTCGACAAAAGCTTCCTCATGTTCACACTCTGAATCAGACTCTTGTGTCGTGTTGCCCTCATGTCTTCTCATCTGGCTCTAAATGGATTTGTGAAGACTTTTATACATCTCTGGCTCTAATGGGGTTTTCCCACAAACACATACCACTCTGCTTTCGTTTTCCTGCAGGAGGCAAAGTGAAAGCTGCTCATTCCTTTTGCCATGGCATCATCCTGAGGGATCACAGCACCTCACTCACCTCTGAACTGTACAAAAACAAACAAATAAAAGACTGCATGGATGAAAGTGTACAGTTTTTAGAGATAATTCGACAAAAGCCTGTGTTGAACTGACAAAAAATTTATGTAAAATTTTGATTGATGCTTAAATAATAACACTCTACATTTACCTTTAAAGTGCATTATTATTTTAGCACATTTATGTTGTTGCTGCTGATTCATGGTGATCAGGTTTGGCCGGTTTCACACTGACATCAACAAATCAGATCTGTGCCACTTTTAAATCCATTGTAAACCTGGTCTTACTCCTGGATTTTTTTGATTTCATTCATTTAACTAAACCTCTGTGACTGTTTTCAGCTTCTAAAACTGATAATATGAGGCTTGTAAATAAAGAAATGTCAGTCTTACTCTTTTTTTCTTGACATTAAAGCTGATTCATGTTCTTAATGTCCCCCATTTTAACAAAATTTGCAGCAATAAATCATTAATTTATGAAAAAACAGTCTTTCTGATCCATCTAGTGTTTATTGTAAGGGATTGTAATAGATGAGAACCTCTATTCAGGAACAGAAAACCTTGGACAATCACATGCTCCAAAAAGGAGCGCTCCCATTGGTCGACACTTGTCACATGACGTTCCAGGAAGTTTAATAGCTGCAGATGAAGTGTATTTTCAGCTGAATATGTCTTTCAACAGAGAAACAGCTGAAAAAAGAAAAGCATCAACAGAGAAAAGGGAGGCAACGTAAAACACAGATAAATTGACTTGAGTGAGGGGCCATTGCACCAAGGCCCTGTTCAGTGAAGCTGGATGAAGAGGTGACTTTTGGGTTAACTCTGTGTTTTCAGTTTCAGAAGTTCACTTTCTATCGAGGAAGAAATCTCTGGAAATGTGCACAGAACGGAGCAGGTTATATTCCAATTAGAGGAAACACGTCCCATTGACCAATCTGAACCCTTTCGATCCTAAATAAATGGGTTTATCAATAAGAGAAAGTGAGTGGACTGTGTAGAACTGGCTGATATTGATTTTGCTCCTTTGTTGTTTCAGTTTCAGTTTCTCTTCAGACTGAAATGTTAGTTGTTAGTTTTAACTCTCATTGATCTAAACAATGGTTATAAATAAAATGGAGGAAGTGTATATTCTAGTGCTGAATATGTCTTTTTCAGGAGAAACAGTGAAAAGTGAAGCTTGAAATGGGCAGCTGTTTGGGAGTGAGTCGTGGGAAAAGCTCCCATCAATGATGCTAATGCTAAACGCAGCTAAAATGCAAATGCTATTTGAATAAAACCGTAATATCCTACTGTCACAGTCACTTCTCTTTCCAAACTCTCCCAAAAGTACAAGAAACCCCTCTGTTTCTTTGTACATTTATTTTATTTGTCCAAATTCAAGGCTCTGGGCGTAAGAAATGTCACCCCAACAGTCGCTAATAGAAGAGGGCGGGCCTTCACACCTGTCAATCACTGAATCAGGAATGATGATTGGTGCTCAAGTTATTTTGTTCAGGCTGTAAAAAACAAGCCCCTTTTTTTCTTTTTTGTGACAATTTATAGATGTCTGTGCCATCAAAAATAAAAACACTTATAAAATATTCCAGTAGATATTTTTTACATATATTTAACAATACATTAATGTTTTAGTTTAAGTTATAGGAGAGGCTCGTTGATACAATCGTCTCTGATTACAAAACAAACTGAGGTTCTTCTCTGATGCTTACGATCATTGTATTTTATTTTTCAGCCAAAACAACAGTCCTCTCTGACTCTTCTTGAGACGCTGAGAGCTGATTGGTGGAGCTCTGACTGAAAGGTGATGCTCTCAGGTGAGATGGCCTCAGATCCCAGTGAGACCTGAGCTCACAGCGAAGAGGCTTTTCCAGAGAAGACTCGACGACCGAACGGAGCTGGATTTACTCTCGGTCTCAGCTCGAGATGAAGAAACAGGTGACGTTTGCTCAGAGTCAGACGGTGCACCAGCTCCAGCAGCACAGGTACAAACACTACACTCCACCTTTTAATTAGGCTTCACCTGTGATCTGTAAATGCAGGGGAACGAAAAACAAAAATGCCTAAAAAGTAGTTAAAGATTGAACCGGGGAAAATAACTGCACAGACTATCGTGTTAAAATGTAAATGTGAGTGTCTTTTATCCAAATGGAAACTGGTCTATATAAAATCTCTTTATAATTATAAAGAGATTTTATATTTTCAGTTTGCTGTGTTATGTTACTGTAGAAAGCAAGTGTCATATTTTAGATTTTTTTCCTTTTTTTAATTTATTTTTTATGAACTAGAACTGTACAGATTGACACCAATGCCATTTCTGTTGCAGGTTTTCTTTGCCGATTGAGTCTAAATTCGGTGAGTATTAATCATTTAGAAGATTTATTTGGCATGACATGATTTGTGCCTAATTATGTTGTTGTTAGTTTTTTTTCTCATTTGCTTTGGCTTGTTTCTTGAATCAGAAAAACGTTTGTGAGAACAATTCTTCACAAATCTGTAGATTTCTGTATGTTTCACTGAACAAACTTAAATCTGATTCTCAGTGAAATCATTGTTTGAGCCTCAGTAGAAAAAGGCTTTATTCAGAGTCAAAACTTTTCAGTTTTTTATATTTAATTTAATATTACTTTTATATAAACGTCCACCTCTCGAAGCTTAAAGAGATAAAAACATCAGACATGGATCAGACATTTTTGAATGAACACATTTTTGCAGCAAAAACATATTTTTCATATATTTCTCATGTTGCTTTTTCACCTGGATGTGATTTTGTGATCATTTTAACCGTATTTTGTGACAATAACAATGAAAACATTTTGCTGAGGCTCAAACTGAGACAAAACAACTTCACATTTTGAGAAAGTCGCTGAAACAAAAGCAGCTTTTGAAACATGAAGTAAATGTTTTGGGTAAAAATAAAAACCTTTTGCAAACACAATGAAGATTTGTGATGAACCATTGAAGAGTTGAGATGCTTTTAGTTCAGAGAAAAACTGATTGTGAAGTACTGTTTTGTGAGAATAACTTAACTTTAACTTCCAGAAAACAGTTCAATTACATAAAAAATATATACGTTAATGTAACTAATGACTGCCCTCTTCTACTCCAAACCCATAAGAGAGTACATTTGTCTATTTTCAATATTGTTATTATTTTATTATTCATTTTAGACTCACAATAGAGCTTTTTAGATCAGACCAAATGTAACTGTGCATCTAAAATGTGACAGACTTTTTACTGGAAACATGTCTGTCCATAAGCCCCGTGTCAAACTGTAGTCGGCTCCTGAAATCAGAGCTAAAGCCGCTCCTGAGTGTGGCTCTGATTGGGTTCAGACCGGTTCATATCTGTGTTCCTCTGGCTCTGGGTCCGGCTCAGATTTCGGAAATAAATGCAGCCGCAGTATGTTCCTCTTTAAATAAACAGCAGCGGAGCAGTGTCCGGCGTGGAACCTGAACCGAGGGCGTTTGTATCGAGGGCAGCGCCGCGGTGTGAGGACATCAGTGGAAACAACAGGAAACACGACACCTGAACGCATCACGGAGCAGAAACAAAGAAACAGGGACGAGACTGAAGTGTCCTCTTTACAAAGTCTTAGGCTCACTGTTTAGGAAAAAGGAAGGCAAACTTTCAATAAGCCTCAACTTACTTGAACTCCTGTTGATTCTCTGAGTGTTTCAGCAAACGTTAAAAACCATCAGAGTAAAGAGTTCCTCAGTCTTAAAATCTCCTTCAGAAAGTGTCCCTTAACCTTTTATGTTCTTTATTGAGGATGAAAAATAGAAAAATGATGTGAGTTTATTATAAAGTTTGAGAATGGACTCCTTTCCCAATCAGAACAATGGTCTTAAAGGATAGAGAACGAACCGTTAATGAAAAACGTGTCTTGTTTTCTCTTAAAGCTGAGGATGTAAACAGCAGACTGACTTTCTTCAGACGACACTCGACGCCGAGTGACCACAGAGTGACCGTACACATCCCCAAAGCCATGGCCACGGCGCCGTTTTTAAAGGTAAAGAACAGAACACATTTATGGAGGGACTTTTGAGGATTTATTCGGATAACGCTGATATTGGCCTTATTTTTCTTTAGTAATAAGTCTTTTTTGGCCACTAGTTCTACATGTGAGCTGTCCTAACTGCAATATGTTACTAATAAGCCAAATATATGTCTTCTACACATTTAGGTCAACACTAGTACTACTTGTAAACCTTTTGTACCAATTCGGAGCTACCAGTAGTAAGCATATTTAGCCTTACTCGTTAGAAAAGGAAGTGATTTCAGAATAAATCACATGGTTCTCAAAAATCTGATCAGGTTTTCTTACTTTTATGGCTGTATCTGTCTCATTTAATTCATTTAATTAAATTTATTATATAATTGTACTCACTGGTGTACTAGTTAGACATCCTCAGATACTGCAATATGACTTTATTCACTGTTCTTTTTATCTCTGCAGCAATATTTGACGATGATAAAAGTAGAGCAAGCTTTAAATAATGCTCTTTTAAAGTAAAAACATCAAAATGAGTTCTTGATCTAAAAATAAATCAACCTGTCACTGGAGTCTGTGATTTATAAATAGCGTCTGTGTGTCCGTCAGCACTCGGTCCTGACCCCGGCTCAGAGGGAGTACCTTTACACGGTGGCGGCCTCTCACAGCGGAGCTCTGGTCAGAAACCTCATCACTCAGCACTACATGAACATCCTGCACCGCTGCATTCGAACAGGTCCCACTGAACGTATTTCACTGTTTTTCTCGTTCGCTTTGGCTCATTTCTCCCATTTTGTGCTTTATTTCAGGTCACAGCGATGAAACTGACATCGTAGTGGCTCGTGTGATTTTACCTGAAACTATAGAGCCTCCCAAACCTCAGCCTGAAGTTGCCTCTAAACAATCAACACAAAAACACAAAGGGAAACAGAGCGCTGCAGTGAGGAATTCTGGGAAAACGTTTCTCCCAAAAATCCCTAAAAGACAACCGAGGTGAGTCAAAGTCTAGTCAGAAAACAAACACAACATTAAATAGTACAACAATAATTTACCATAAATGTTATTAATGTGAAAATGTACATTGTATTTACCTTTTTTTTTTTACAGAGTTGTTAAAACTTCAGCTTCAAAACAGAGAAAGAAACTCACAACTTCACCCAAACTGAGGAAGAAAAGTCCAGGTGAGTGCTCTTTTGGTTGTGTTTGATTTCAGCAGGAAACAGGAATCTATAAAACTTACAGTAGTTAACTATTTTGTGTTGTAACAGTGACAGTGGTCAGTCTGGACGACGATGATGACTTCAGTTTGGACGACTCTCTGAGCGACTGTCTGAGCTCACTGTCGATGGGCGACTGGGACGACGACTTTCTCTCAGATTCATGAAGAAAAATGAAGAGTGTCTCTGAAGGACGCCTCGATGTGTTTGTGTCCAAGTCTTTTTAAGGACGAACACGATGACACTACAGGTTATTAGGCCTGTTTTTATACTAGACATGTCATAAGTTACTGAAGTTATTGACACCTGTCGTTTCCTAAAAAAGGAGGTAAGGCCTGTGGGATGATGGGAAATTGATAAAACATAAGCTGCAAGTTTTTCAGTTTTGATTTCAACAAACATCTTCAGTTTGTTCCACTTTTAAACGGCTGCATTTACAGTAGTTTGTCCTCTCTGGGCAGCAGTAGAAACAGGAAGTGATGTAAATTTCATTGGGTTCCAGCTTGAGAAACAAAAGGAATTTTATTTTGATATAATTACATTTTACTGAGAACAGTTTTGACTGCTGTGTTCCTTTTTAAATATATATTTTTTATTATATTTATATACTCCAACCTTTTACCCAAAGCCAGTGTTTAATGTTCATTTTACAAACTCAATCCAAAAAGGGACAGAGGTTGGGTTAAAACCATATTTTATTTACAACAAAACAAATGATTTTATGACATTTGCAAAACATTCCATCTGTTTTGGAATTGTTTGTACATATGTTAAACCGAGCACTTTTATTATGCTGTAAATAATGTGTCTAATGTTTGCTACAGCTGCAAGAAATATATTTTTTATTATTATATTTAATAAAGTCACCATAAAACTCTTATCTCTATAATGTGTATAATTCAAAAACCAACACCGAGTGGAGTGACATTAGTTATTTATTGTGAAAAGAAGCTAAAGGGATGAGGGTTACAATAAGAGGAGAATAAAGGGGAACATCAAAGAAAATGGCACCAAATAATTCTTTTTCACAAATATAAGTGACATTAATGCAGTCTCTACAGTTACAGCCTGGACTCGAGCGCTGACGACGTATAAACAATATAATACACGGTCTGTGAGGAACAGCATGAACGAGAGCTGCCGTTACATGGACACTTTCACCAAGGATTCATATCAATGTGATTCAAGTGAGTGCATTACATTATGTTTAACTGAATCAAAGTGAAAACCAGACTTTAAAGGTCACATTTTCTGCTCTTTTCCAAACCCTAAACTAGGCTGTATTTCAGTGATCTGTTTGAGGAGCTGAAGAAATTACAATCTTTAGTAGAAAAATGCTCCACCAGGATCAGCTTTGGGACTTTGTAAACCTTTATGTGAACAAAAAGGGACAAAAAGGGGCTCTTACTTATTAACTACGGTAAAGAAGAAAAGTCAAAAAGCAGAATAGGTGACCTTTAAAGAGATAGTGACTCTCAGAATTAAAGGAGAAGTAGGTGCTATACAGTATTTTTGATTTAAAGTGGGTTAAATTGCTGTATTCATCCATGTCTACCTTACTTTAAAGCAGTGGTTCTCAAAGTGTAGCAGGTGAACCACTTCTACAGCAGCGTGCATTAGATTACATTAGAGAGAAAAAGCTGAAAATGCAAAATAAACATGGATCTTTCTCTTTGTAGAGTTTATAGGAATCGCCAGAGTGACTCAAATTGTCTAAAAATGATTGAAAATGAATTGTTAATATCTGTATCTCAAAGTTGACTTGAATCACAATAAGCTCTTTATCTAAAAATAATCATCTAAAAGAATTAAATCAAACTGTGGTTCATCTAAACAAAAAAGTCCTGGGTTAGACCTGTTTAGTCGTGTTTAGTCCTGATTTAGTCCTTTTTAGTCCTGTTTAGTCCTGATTTAGACCTGTTTAGTCCTGATTTAGTCCTTTTTAGTCCTGTTTAGTCCTGATTTAGTCCTTTTTAGTCCTGTTTAGTCCTGTATTAGTCCTGTTTAGTACTGTATTAGTCCTGTTTAGTCCTGTTTAGTCCTGTTTAGTACTGTATTAGTCCCGTTTAGTCCTGTTTAGTACTGTATTAGTCCTGTTTAGTCGTGTTTAGTCCTGTTTAGTCCTGATTTAGTCCTTTTTAGTCGTGTTTAGTCCTGATTTAGTCCTGTTTAGTCCTGTATTAGTCCCATTTAGTCCTGTTTAGTCCTGGTTCAGTCTTTAATACTGAAATAATCTCTGTTTTGATGAGTAAAAGTGAGTCCAGAGCCTTGTTTTACTCAAATATCGCAACTCAGTTCATTATCATTATATTAAACATAGTTATTGTTATGTTTTCCAAAAATAAAGACGCCCTAATGTCTTTGTTTTTTCTGCCGTCGTCTGTCAAACTTAGTCAATAACTCCGACGATAAATCACATTATCCAGGTATGTTACTACTCACGTATGACATTTAAATGCAGTCACTTCCTTCTCCTTTTAGCCTTTATCAATGTTTAACTGTTGCGTGTTGTGTCCATGTAAAAGCAGCTGTGACCGAGAGCGCCCCGCCGCTGCCCTCTGCTGTTACAGGAATGAAAAGACACTGACTCGTCGACCCTTTTACGATTTCTTGTACTCGATGCGCTCCACCTTGACGTCGTCTCCGATCAGCTGATAGACGTACGTGACCACGGTGGACGCCTGGATGTCCATCAGCACGAAGGACGGGATGATGTTACTGTAAAGAGACGCAAAAGGAGGACATTTACTGAAACGGGAGAGTCGATAATTACAGCTGGAGAAACACAAGAAGCAATTCATCAGAAAAAAAGAGCTTTACCACAGAAATAAGTCAAGACAAGACAGGACGGGGTTAATTTTTTATCAAGCTTTCCTCACATTTAGTTCTAAAGTCTAATACAGTGCTACCCACCACTGCGTTTTTATATTTTTCCTGTTCTTGTTTTAGTTCTGGTCAAAAGCAGTTTTACATTATATGTGCGCTGTTGTGTTTGAATCGTTTGTGTGTTATTTCTAGGATTGTCCAAGACTAATTTCTCTTAAGGGAGACAATAAAAGGTTTATCATATTTTATCTTATCTGTCCACCTCTAAACATAATAAAAACTAATGAAATAAATGGTATATAGGGGTATTATAAGGGGTACTTTTAATAGAATGAAATTTAAAAAAAAAAAAAAACAGCAAAAAGACTGGAGGAAAAAAACAAAAAACATCTGGAAAAGTTATGTTTCTATTTGAACATGAAGGCTCTGGCTACAAATGCATGGATATTTTTATACCCGGATATCTTTTCCTCTATTTAAAAAAATATCTGCGTTCACATGGAAGTGTTTAGGGAAGAATATCCATCCACACAGCTTTTATAAACGCTCAAAATGATTTGTCCAGGCACAAGATGGCAGCAAATACAACACAAGGAACCTCAGAGGAACAATTAGAGCATGAGCAGGGATTTTGTTGTGCTTTGGCAGTGGGACAAATCTCAGCAAAGGTACGTGCTACAGTAGAAAGTGATTGATTGGCGTGGACAGACAATAAGGTCGTGATGACAATAGTCCAATTACCTTTACATGGAGTGAATACCCATTTTTTAGATGAACTGGACCCTAAACGTACCTCTCCAGAGCGCTGTAGGCTCCTGTGGCCGACCCGGGGTTGATGTAGAACTTGTTTTCATTCTCGAACGCCTCGAACTTGTGCGTGTGTCCCGAGATGAGGATGTCTACGTCGAGCTGTCGCTGGAGCAGTGCCAGACTGGCCATGTCTCCCCACGGGATCACCTGATGACCGTGGATCAGACCGATTTTAAACTGCCCCACGGTCACCACCTTCTGCTCCGGGTAGTTCAGGTTCTGACCCAAAAAAAACAAGGCAGACACAAACAAACAGGTTATTATTATTCTGCGTTGGGCTCGTCCATTTCACTTTACCGCTCAGTGACAGTTTTAATTAAACCTGTCAAGATTTTCTAAAATACTGCTCTAATCAGGGACAGGTCATTTCCAGAAAGGAAACTGTTATATTCATTACAGTATAATTCATCTGGAGCCATGTCAAAAACCTATTTCCTTCCACTTCCACATAAAATATTCATACATTGAAATTTAGCTTTTGTTCTTAGCGGAGTTTATCTGAAAAGACCTGCTTTGGGGAAGAGGTACCAGACTGTCTCGGGTAGATTTATTTAGATTTTTGGGCTGCTCTGGACACTAAAAACAGCATTAGCAGTTGTTAGTCAAGTAGAAATGGAAACTGGAACTACAATACAGCCATTTATGACAAAAAATAGCCCTTTTCTTACAAATACGTGACATGTACAAGAAAAGTGGCTTAGACTGACTGAACAAACCTCGTCGAAGTCTCCTCTGACGATGTGCACGTCTCCGGCGAGCGTCTTCAGATAGTCGTAGCTCTCTTTCGTGCACAGGTTCCCGGTGCAGAGAATGTGCTGGATCTTCCCCGGGACGAGCAGCTTCTTGAATTTGGCCGGCAGCGTGTTGCACCGATGAGGGATGTGCAGGTCTCCGAGCACCAGGACCAACTGATCGACGAACAGAGACACGTTAATAATGACAACTCGGTGCTAGTAACATCTGTGGTTTAGTTTGTAAAAGAGGTTGTTTATGTTGCTCCATTAAACACGGCAGACATTAATCCAAAACTGTGCATGAACAGATTCAAACCAGTAAAAATAAGCTGTTTGTGAGAAAAAAAAGCTCAATGCAGAGTTATTTAAAAAGGGAATTCTGACTCTCTTCAGATCCCTCATGTTGGTTTGCTATTAAGTGAAGATTATTTGACAGAAGTTATTGAATTATATGATTTGCAGTCTATTCACAACCCATTTTAATTTGTTACGTTTACCTGGAATTTACTTTAAGTTATCACACAGTCACAATTTCATACTGTCCTATGTCTAATTGTGTCCTATGATTGTCAAAAATCTGTACAATGTCAAAGACAGGCAGGTTTTAATGGTGGAATTATCAAATATAAGACCTATCGATGCCTGTGATGAGTTTTCTTTCCTGCAGAATCAATGGAAGTGTCAGAACTCTCTCATTAAAGACTCTGCTTCTATGTGTTGAGTGTCTGAATTCAACACGGCTTTGGTGAGAGATTACTTTTTTTTTTCTACAAATGAAACTTGATTTCAGACACTCAATAACTCACTGTGAAACCGAGAAACAACTTTTCACACAAAAGTGTCAATAAACAATGTCAAATCCCAGCTGGAAACATTTCTAGACTTATATTGGTTTTGAAACGGATGCTACGGCTACGAAAATACGTTTCCAGTGTCAAAATACAAAACTCACCGGCCACTTTATTAGAGACACATATTCAACTGCTTGTAGATATTTATTATGAAGTCAAAAGGCAGCAGGTCAACTTTAAAACTGTAAATGCATCGACATCAGGTAAATTAAGAAGCAGTGAGTGCCCCCAAACATACAGATGGGTCATTAGGAACTATCTTGAGAGTAAAATATGAGTCCTGAGCTTATTAGCTGCATCAAGCCTGATTCTGTGGTTACTTCACCAAATGTTTGGAGCTGGTCCTGCCATATTCCTTTCAAAACTATGACAGAGGATCTGAAGAACTGATGCTATTTTTAGGCAAAGGCTGCTTCACAACATTTTATATAATTTTTTTTACCTGTTTGTACCTGTTGTATTTGGTAAATTAATTTTTAAAAAGTTTAAACTGTATATATTGGAAAGCATTCCTACTTTACATGATACACAATGGTTTAAATAGTTCATAGTTAAGCGTTACCTTTTAGAAGCCTTGATCCAAAATGGGTCTGTGCTGTGTTTGGTTTAAGGATAAATCACATTTCTCTTTCTGTCTAAACCCTAAATGCATCAAGCTGCTGCCTTTTGACTGACTACCGAGACGTTTGTATAACAGAGCAGTTGAACAGATGTCTCTAATTGTACTAAAGTCACCATCGGACAGATATAGAGTGACATTATATTTAGATTATTTAGCGCACGTGAGTTAGTAAAAGTCTGTTTGGGTCAAAAGCTGTGAAAATCAGAAGCATTAATACTGTGTTTAGTGGCTTTAAAAGAGCTGTCGCAGCAGAACCTGAGCCCAGAGTGAGTGCACTTACCCGGTGCCCCGCCTGGTCGATCGGAGACAGAGGTGGAGGGAGGAGGAAGAGGAGGGGAGCGTGAGAAAAGGAGAAGGCAGGACGTGCGTGACATAAGGCATAATCAAAAGAACAAAAAGAGTTGGGACAAAGAGGAAAAACTGAAATTAGAAATTAAAAAGTGCATGGGTTAATAATAATAATAATAAAACAAATCAGAAAATATGACGTGACTGAATCAACAGTTAATGGTGATGGTTAGTGATTATAACAAAAATATAATTGGCAAGTGAGCAAGCATAAATGAATAAACGTGAATAAACATTACCTTGAGCAAAAATAATGTAATCAAAGTCCAGCATCAACAAATTAAATCAAACATAACTTAAAGTGTGAGAGGAAAATGAGAGAATGGCCCAAGTGTATCATCTATAAATAATTCTTACTTACTCTGCACCTAATGTTTGCACAGTACTGTAAATTGTATTGTTTTTGTATTCAGCCTGTAGTTTTCAAATTAAACGTTCAGTAAATTCACTTACATTTCCCTACAACAAGGAAATTCATGAGAAAACCATTGCTTCCATTTTTTTTTAGCAAAACTAGAACTGGCTTGGATTTAAGACCTGAGAAGTAGCAAACAGAATGAATGAAGGACCGTAATATTCCCATTATCAGTCTTATGGTAAAGCTAAAAACAAGGGTAGATTTGCATTTACAAACACGATCCATACGTTTATTACTGGATAATAACATTTAAATAAAGTGTTAATTGCTGCGCAGGAAACCGTCTCATGATAAAGTGACTGTTAGCATGTTAGCACAGCGAGCTAGGGTCTTAGCCAAAAGTCAAAGCACTGTCTATACAACACACAACAAGAATGGCTTATGAAAAAGTAAACACTTAAAAGTAAAAGTGTTGGCTGTAAGAGTGACTTTGAGTTTATTTGGAGATTGTTGCATTAAATTTTGGGGCTAAACTGCTCAGCTGTCATGTGACCATTTATGCATCCCGGGCTGAAGACTAGCTAAAACACGCTAAAATCAAGTCTGTGGTCAAGCGTTGGATATAAACAGTCGTCTAAAATGGCTTCTCAACTTGTCTACAAATACACCGTTACCAAAAATCCAACAAATGTTACTATTTTCGCTGTTTCTTACTCACCATCTTCTATTTTGCTGGGGCTGCTCTGGACAAGTTGAGGAAGCGCTTACGCACGACGTAAAGCGTCACTTTGCGTCAAGCGTCAGCCAATGAGAATCGAGAACGTTAACGGACACAAACTTCCGCTTCCTGTTTCATACAAATACTGAAAACATTGCTCAACACTTGTTAAAATCTGTATTCGTCCTGATTCAAATTATTTTTTTTTGTGATTTCTTAAGTTTATTAATAGGATATTCCATCATTTATGTTATAGCATCCTGTTTTATGTGAAAATGTTACTAAAATGTCAGATATGAATGGCCTATCATTAATCCTCTTGGAGAAGATTATTCATTAATGTATGTGGAGAAACTCTGTTGAAAGCCCAGTTTACTTCACAGGATAACTGAACACAAATTCAAGTTAAATGCTAATCTTTACTGATGGACAAAAACTGTTGTTTTTTCCCTATGTGACTGAAGTCTTATGGATAATGCAGGATTAATGAGGGGCACAAACCAAGAAACCTAAAATAGTAAAGCATCAACAAGCTACAGGAGATGTTCTATCAAGTATGTGGAGTGAGTGCACTGTTCTTGGTAGATGTGTGCATTGATAGTGGCCTCAAGACTGGTGAGGCTAAAGACTGAAAAAGCTCATTAGGAAGGCAGAATCTGTTGGACTGGAGCTTGGGAGAGAAGAAGAAGGTGGTCAGTGTCATCCTCCACAATCCAACCACACTGTGCAATGAACTGTGGGAAATGGGAGGCTTTCAGTTATACCCTTCAGGAAGTATTGTGAGTATGCAGACATAGACAGACATTACCAAGTCAGATGTATAGTTTATAAAGCTTTCAACTTTTACTGTCAACCAGATCCACCACATAGTACTAATTATTTTGTATGATTTGGACTGATTATCAGCCTCTGGACATTTTACCATGATTCAATGTGTCTCCCTTTTGCTGTGGACACTTGTTTGTTAAAGATATGTTGTTATTATTGTCAAACATACAAAGCCTACAAAACCAAGGTAAATGCCAGATGTTTCAAAATCACTACTGAAAAACCTCACTTGGAAGGGCTTATAAACTTTAATTTCCCCACAGTTGTATTTTGACAAGCAAAATATAATGTTTGGGTTACATTATATTTTGCTTGTCAAAATACAACTGTGGGGAAATATGTACAAAATTTAACAAGGACAATAATGCTAACTGCTTATTCTGTGATGTAGAACTATGGAAAGATTTGAGTAGATTTATCATTGACGCTGTTGTGTCAGGGAAAAATGTTGTTTGGTTTTCATACAGAGAATATTTGAGTCACAGAATAGTAGATTATCACTTTGCTTATTTTACTCAAAAACAAAAAAATAGTAATTCACACTTTTCACACCTTATTCAACAAACTTATGACTCTGTAATTGTTCTCTTTTATAATCATTTGCATGTGACTGGCTGTATTGTTTTGTTAACGTTGTTCAATAAATTCATATGTATTAAAAAAAACTCACTTCCGGCAGACGCACGGACAGCTCGTGAACGCGCTCAGTCACGTGACGCCCTTTGCCTAAAACGACGTGAGTCTTTTCTCATTTCGCAGAACATTCGAGAGGTAAGGCGTGAAAATATTCAACCACGATCTTCCGACTCATTTGTTGGACACTTTAAGCATTAACGAAGTGAATCTTAACGCGAAAGTAAAGCTAACTGTTCGGAGTTAGAGCCGTTATTTAATCGTCGCGAGCACAGCTGGGCCTAACGTTACGGCACTTGGCAACTGACGTTAACGAGGCTGGATTTAGCTTCGTCATTAGCGACACTTACGCCTTTTATTACATTTTACTGTTACTGTATCCTATAATTATACTCACCCGCGAGTTTACTGTTCCGATTTCCTCTCTTTGTTGTTTTTTAAATATTCTTTTATTCATTTTAAGCGTTATTTTTTAGTTATTAACGTGTGATTGGCAGTTGACCATTCGCCACGTTAACTTTAAAACAGCTGTAAGTCTAACATTGTCGTTTGAAAATATTAAAATACACTATTTTCTTATTACAAAACCAGTTTCATAAATTTAGTTACATCTATATTCATTCTGTTCCTGTTTATCACTATTAAGCACCGTTTATAATGATGTTTTTACTGCTTCTTGCATTATTTACTTATCAAATCGTGACTGTTAATCCATTCTCCATGATTACTGTAAAATTGCAGTCTATTTAACATTTTTAGTTAAAAAAAATAATATAAATACGCTTTGTTTTCCTCCTAAAGGGTTTCAAACTAACCCATTCCGATTATGTATTCTTCATTTGATTCATTTCGTTCTTCTTTATTCTTGTTTTGTTTACGTTTTTGCACCTTTTATCATTATTTTTCATGTAAATATGATTAGCAGCTATACTATTCGCCACCTTAACTTTAAAACAGCTGTCAGTCTTATCGCTGCAGTTTCACTCGATAACATTACGTTTATTTTTCCTTCCTAAAAGGTCCTCCAGCCCCGTGGACAAATCTCTTCTGTCTCTGAACCAGGCCTGTCTTCTGCACCGTTTGGACGCTCTAAGTGTTAAACTGTGCATCTTTAAGAGCAAAAAAAAAAAATCCCTCTTTTAAGACCCCTGCTGCAATCAATACTACGCCAGCACCAGCCATCCTCATCCGTTCACTGCGGCTCTTGGACGATCAGCGTTGTGTTTATGTCTTTGTTTTGCGAAAACGGTGAGTCACGAGCCACTTTTGATGTATTTTAATGCTTTGTGTTGATTTATTTTAAGGTTTTAGACGAGTTAATAACGTATCAGTGAGGGATATTGTGCAATGCAACCTGTTTTTCGGAGCCACAGTATCAAAATGGCGTCTCCCAGTCCGTCACTCGTGTGTGCAGCGACTGTATGACGCACTCTGCACCAAGCAAAGCTAAAGCTCAGCTAGTTAGCCTCCTCCTGAAATAGCCCCTTTTGCCCTCATACCACCTTCACATTTGACACCACTGACGATTTAAAAGTCGTTTCAGGTCAAATAATCCCAACATGTTTGTAAAATACGCCATTTTTCTTCTCGTTTTTAGACAGAAACGTGTTTGGTTTTCGCTAAAGGCCTAGCTTCACAGATGCACCAGCATAGACAGGATATTAAAAATGCTCAGGAACAAAAACAAGCCTTCCAAAGGGATTACAACTTAAGTATTAAACGACACGATATGACAATCTAAACAGGATTAGTTGAAGATGTTTTAAGAAGGACTAGTGGATAATGTGGGTAAATGACTGGGATGTGAAACTTAAACGTAGAATCAATTGGGTTTCATTACATAAAGTAGTATCATATCTTCCCATTGTATACCTTTCAGAAATGAAAAATGATGCATCAAGCAATAAACACAATTCAAAATGGCCTGTAAAAAAAGTTAAGGATTCCAGGTAAAAAATGTGTCATTCTACGTGTAAAACAGGTCCTACAGCTGATACAATGGGTTGTCCAGATACCAGTACAGGATTTGCCAGTATTTGAGCCTGTTTTGGGCAGATTTTAATGATAAAGTCAAGTAATAAAGGATGCTCTGTTTAAGTCAAGAGGCACAGAAACTGTCTCCTTTCCAAACGAGTCGCAGATAAAACATCTGTGTCTTAAATGTGCCTCATAAATACTTTATACTTGCACCAGTTATTATGCAATTTTATACATTTGTTTTGGAAAAAGGGGTATTAAGCCATCATTAGTGAACAATGATGAACAAAAACACCTAAATGAGTAGATGACATGAATAAACAGAGCTGTATCTTATTAAATAAACGAGATACCTGAAAAGACAGTAAAGTATTTTATTGCAGTATCAGAGGAGCTCAAACGTCCATATACTGTCCATATCCTTTTATCCGTAAGCTGAGGTGAACATGGTCAGCTTTAATTGGTAAACCACAGCTTCAGTGCCATCTTTACATTTGAGTTCTGCTTAAAGTGCATCTAAAAACAGTTGTATAAATTCTCCTCAGCAGGGGGAGATATGTTTGGCAGCAGCTATAGGCCTCCTGTGTGACCCGTTAACAAGAGAAGGCCTTATGTGGCTAAAGCTGGAAAAACAAAGGGCTTTTACAAACCAGTTTAGTGCATATATAGCCGCAAGAGCCAGGAAAACACGCAGTTTTGTGGTGGGTCCCCGTCTGCCTTCTGCTGACTAATGTGAACCGGTGGATCACACAGATATTCGCCGGATCTGGGTTCGTCAGCAGAATTCTCTGAACGCAGTGTTTTTTTCAACTGGAACAAACCTTAATGTAGATTTACAGATGCTTCACTTCAGTATTTTGGTGAAATATAGAAAAGAAAAACATTTTGGATTGGATTAAGTACTGGTGTGCATTTGTGTTGAAGCAGATAAGAGGGAAGTTACTGAGGCATTTTGGGACGCTGATAATGACGAACAGCTACCTCCTTAACTGACAAACTTCTGAAGTGAATATATTTAAGCTTATTTAAGACCAGCGCGAATGATTCTGTGGTCAAGCTCTCACTGTAAATAATAACCAATAGGAGATCCGCATTGTTCAGAGATCACCAGTGTTTTGGCATTAATCAACACTTAAACTCACAATCTAAGAACTCTTATAATTTGTATTTGTCTTGTTTTTTTGCAGAGCTGTTGCGCAGCCGTTGGAACCTGTGTGGTGGAAACCTAGCCTTCAAGCAAGCAGCTTGCGGCCACAGCGGCACAACGTTTTTCATGTCAGAGACCGAGCACGCTTGCAGTCGTTTATGTCATCCCCTCTTTTCCAGACAGAAGATCCCGAAAAATCCCCAACCAAGATCCTTTTATCTTACTGATAGTGCTCACAGCCAGCCAAAATGTCTGTCAACGTCAACCGCAGCGTGTCGGACCAGTTCTATCGCTACAAAATGCCCCGTCTGATTGCCAAGGTAAAGGGTTTTTGGTTTATTTAAAAGTGTGGGACAGACATTAGAACACTTCTCTCTGGTCAAACTGTCAAAATTATAAACACACCACATGATGAGGGCAGAATGTGAGACCAAACACCTGCCATTTAAACCACGGATCACTGGGAAACTTGGAAAATCAAATTTAGGTTGTTTTTGCGCCATATTACCCTCTGCCGTACGAAGCAGCAGTTTAGAAGTCTACTACAAAGCCCTTTTCAGCCCCTGTTATAGATATTGAATGTATTTGTCCTTGGTTGTTATCATTGTAAACAAAGTCAGAGTCCAGGGCCCAGCTGAGAATGACCTCTAACAGAATTTGAGGCCTTTCCAAAAGTATATCTGAGGCTCAGTGTCGCTCTTGGCTCAATCTAAGTGGCTGCTGCTGCTTTCTTTCCAGAGGTAGAATAACAGCAATTAAAAATGTTTGTATAATTGACTCTATCCAGGGACAATCTGGAGCAGTAAACGCAGTAAAATAACCAAGACGTTTGTGTTTAAATATCCCACAAGGTTCTGTGACTTTTTAACCTGAACTTTTAGTGTAGTTCTTAGATTCTTATTAGATTCTTACATTTTTATTACATTAAAACAACACTATACATTTTCAGCATTTGCTGTTTAAGGGCTTTATCTGCAAATGCCCCGTCACTTAAAAGTATTAAGAGGTGAGTTTGGTTCTGTGTCCATGAAAAGAGAAGGAAACCTTCACAACAACCTTGGCTACTTTTTCAATCATTTCATGTCTTTGTATTTTCTGGAAAAGGTTACAGTTAAACAGTGACGGCTCAAGAGTTGGAAAGATAAAGTCTACTAAGGGTCTTTGAAAATGAGGATAAAATCAGGAGTTACACAATGTTTAACAACTCTTTGTCCTGAAGGTCACTTATTGCGTAAAGCTGCTGTTGACCTGCATTTACAGAACGCTCTCAGAGCACAGAAGTGGTTTGAGGAACTGCTGTCCTCGTCTTTTTAAAAACTAGTGGTAAAAGAGTTTTTAATGTTATACAAATGTCTGTTGTGTTTTTCAGGTGGAAGGCAAAGGAAATGGAATCAAGACGGTCATTGTCAACATGGTTGATGTTGCAAAGGCACTGAACAGGCCTCCAACATGTGAGTCACTTCAATGAAAGCATCTCATGAGTCTTTACTGGGGTTTTGTTAAGGAACATTAATGTTAAAAAACAAGGAAATAAGCCACTTCATTCATTATGTGCCCTCCTCTTCTGGTTTTACCTTTTTATAGGCTTCTCTATCATAAAATAACAGTGAAAAGCTATTGTCTTTTAGGGCTAAGTACACCTAGTATATTAATCTGAGAGAATAGTCCATGTGAAGGCTAAATGTAACTGTAGAAAGCAGTTAAAATGAATACACCATAGACTCGATGTATTTTGAATTTGTAATGAATGTATTTTTGTCTCTAATTCAGACCCGACCAAGTTTTTTGGTTGTGAACTCGGCGCTCAGACCCAGTTTGATTCCAAAAACGACCGCTACATCGTCAATGGGTCCCACGAGGCGAACAAGCTGCAGGACATGCTTGATGGGTTCATCAGAAAATTTGTGCTGTGTTCCGAGTGTGACAACCCTGAAACTGATCTGGTAAATATCACTCTTTTCTTCCAAACAGAGGATTTTAATAACGGATTCAGTTTAATGTGAAAGATTAAGACTTTACTCATTTTTCTCTCATTTGGTTTCATGAAGTATTGTGGTGTATTACATCAACAGAAACTTTACAGAGAGCTTTAAGGAAAACACAAAGAACATCAGATTAATTATATGACACAAGACCTTCTAAATAAATGCATTTTAAACACCATTTAGCTACATGTGTTAGAGCAGCCCACATTGTACTGAACTTTGCTCTGAGCCTAAATAATTTGCTGAATTAAAACAACCTACATTTAAAGTTTTACACTTCAATAAAAACAAGTTTTATACAAAAACTAAAAGACAGGCAGGACCCCATCTGTCACAAGGACTACAAAGTTACTAGACTGTTTACGTAGGACTCTGAATTATACTCAGCTGTATCCCTTATCTCCTTCTGTTTCTGTTTCCAGCATGTCAATCCCAAGAAACAAACGATCGGCTCTTCCTGTAAGGCCTGTGGACACCGCGGCATGCTCGACACCAGACACAAACTCTGCACGTTCATCCTTAAAAACCCACCAGGTCAGAAATAAATACATCTGTAGGTGTTTAAGTCGGCCACAACACGAGCCAGTCGTCTGAACGAGGAACTGAGAGACTGTTTGATTTTCAGAGGCCACTGAGAGTGGATCTGCTTCTGTGAAGAAAGAGAAGGAGAAGAAGAACCGTAAAAAGGACAAGGAGAACGGCTCTGGCAGCGGAGAAGCAGGAAACCACGACAACATCGATGCTCCTGACGCCGTGGTGAGTTCATGCTCCACAGGACTTTTCAAGGACATAACTGATCGACTTCTGCAACTATTGACTAAGAAAGGGAATAAACCTGAGATCCAGGTCTAAATCAGGGAGACAGGGTTTGTTTATTACTGGACAAACTGATCAAATTGGAAACATCTTAAGTTAATCTCACATAAAGTAAGACCTGATCAAGATGGTAGTCAATTATTTAATACCATTGGCAACATTTATCTAAGATGGGTATCGGAGAAACAAAGAAAATCAAGAGAGGTTTCTACTTGACAAAATACAGTTACTCAAACCCAAATGTCTTAATTGACACTTGACACTGAATAGAGGGTCTTATTTACACAAAGCCGTGTTCACACCTGATCCCAGAGCTGGGTTTAACTCTGTTTGTGTCCCGTCTGTTCAGGATGGAGACGATGATGACGAGGACTGGGCGGAGGAGACGACTGAGGAGGCGCAGCGGCGGAGAATGGAGGAGATCAGTGACCACGCCAAAAACCTGACTCTGAGTGAAGACCTGGAGAAACCTCTGGAGGAGAGGGTCAACCTCTTCTACAACTTTGTCAAAGTAAGACCCACTCCTGACAATTAAATACTCACTTAACTTCCTCCCAGATTACTGCTTTTATTTTGTACTTAGTGAAATGTCTGTTGTGCAAAGCAGTAAATATGCACCAGAACCAAGGATTTTAACTTTTAATTCAGTTGCACCACGTTTGAAATCAGTTGTTGTCATTTATTGTTTTATTTATTGTTTATAGTATTTCCAGGGCTCTATAGTCATTGTTTATGGGATTATAAATGTGTGTATGATAAAAGTATATGTAGTATATGTATTTGGCTTTTTACAAGTAAAAGCTGCACAATTTTACTTTATTAACAGCACATCTCTTTTTCAAATGAGTGAGGAGCCATTTAGAGAGTGAGATGAAGCAGACAAAAGACTAATAGTGTTGCTTCAAATATCTCAAACTTCCATTATGAGTGAAGCCTTCTTGTCACGATGGGTTCTTGAACTGCACACTGACCTTTTATTTGTTCTATTTCAGCAAAAGAAGGAAAGCGGGACCATTGATGCGGCTGATAAAGAGATCCTTGCTGAGGCTGAGCGTCTGGATGTGAAGGCCATGGGACCCTTGATTCTCAGTGAGCTGCTCTTTGATGAAAACATTCGTGACCAGATCAAGAAATACAAACGCCACTTCCTCAGAGTGAGTCTCTTTCACAGCTTCCGCAAAACTACTGCAAAAATACTGCAAAAATACAGCGTTCCTGTTAGAGATTCAAATTAATATCAAGTGAATTTCAACTGAGAGAGCTGATGAAATGAAAACAGAATTGTCATAAGATCATTTTCTGTTAAATGTTGATGTGGATTCAGTTTGACGTGAGACTCAGGGTTGTACTGAACACTTTTTTGGGTATTTTCAGTTCTGTCACAACAACAAGAAGGCCCAGAAGTACCTGCTGGGGGGGTTTGAGTGTGTGGTGAAGCTGCACCAGGTTCAGCTCTTGTCCCGAGTTCCCATCATCCTCAAAGACCTGTACGACGCCGACCTGCTCGAGGAGGACGTCATATTCGCCTGGGCAGAGAAGGTACGTGGAATATCATTTATCCAGTCCCGTAAGAGCATGTCGGTCTAGTGTCCTTCTTGTTAATAAAATAAACGGTCTTTATTTTGGTTCTGCAGGTTTCTAAGAAGTACGTCTCTAAGGAACTTGCCAAAGAGATCCACGCTAAAGCTGCTCCGTTTGTGAAATGGCTGAAGGAGGCAGAGGAGGAGAGCGAGGGCAGCGACGAGGAAGAGGAGGAAGACGACGAGAACGTGGAGGTAAAAATGGGTCAAGTACAAAGAACATGCTCTCAACAGTTTTTAGACATTTTCCGGCTGTCACTCATTATCTAGAGCTATATTCTGTCCTGGTTTTTGTTTCATAACTGAGTCTAATTTCAGTCTCTGAGCTGGTTTAATGTAATGAACAGTGACAAGTCCTATTTATAAAGATTTTTATTGTGACCATTTTTCCTATAAAGTTCAGCTGAAAACAATTTCTCTGGAAAAAGCCTCTTAGACTTCATTTTAATTTTAATACTTATTTTAATAAAACTTTAGTTGTGAGCTGCATTATTTTTCTGTTATGCTATTATCACACATTTAGTTACATAATTATTTAAATGATAGTGTAGAATTGTACAGTCAGCAAGCTCTCTCCTTGTTCACATCAAATTGATAAATGCTAAATATAAATTAGAGACAGCTCTGTTTGGAGATGTCTCCTCCTCTGTGTCTTGGTTTTCAACATTAAACCCATAATAAACATCTTGATGTGCTACAAACCAGTGTTGTTTTTGCTGAGCTGTAATACCGCCTCCCGTCTGCAGGTGGTGTATTCGCCCTCGGCCCGAGAGCTCAAAGTGGAGACAGTGAAACCAGAAACTCCCGAGAAAGACGAGGACGACATTGACATCGACGCGATCTGAGACTCTCTGAAGACGTCGAAGCTTCTTGTTGTGATTCACTAAAGCCCTGTATGATCTTATTATTAAACAGCAGGCCCCTCCCCCTCTCTAACCCCGCCTCCTCCCACAATCCTCTGCTTCGTGGCATGACTTAACCTAGCGCTTTACTCGCTGCACATTAACGCTGTAATTTTGAGATGTATTCAGTTGAAATGAAGTCGCTTTGGGGATTTTAATCATGGGTGTGTTTTTTTTCGGGGATCAATTAATGCACATTTTTTTCGGTCCCTGTATTTTTCCAGTCAATAAAGAATGTTTTGCTATCCACAACATGCCTCCGCGGTTCTGTCCATAAACAAAGACCTAAACCAGTTTGATATAAAGTACATTTCAACAAACCTTTTATATTCTTCTGCATTCTCATTAACTTCATTAAAGATGGATGCAATGAGCTGTTTCTGCAGTGAAAACATACATTGTTTCTGGTTCTTTATCAGCTTTTGAAACTCCAAAAGCTAAGTTTTCATCTTAGGTCATTTTATTTTAGTAAAAATACAGATAAAGAGAACAAAAAAGATCTTAAGTGCTTTTACTTTGCATATACTTCACCCCTTATCCCATTAGCTTATAGCAAGTGCTGTTAAAAAAAAAAGGGTAAATCTATGTTCTTTGTAGTTTTGAGCATGGTTCTGTCTGTAGCGCCCCCTTGTGTCAATACAGAACATGTCATGTGGCTGTGCTCTAATCTTTTCACTTAAGAGCTGAACCCAGACTTTACAGTTTTTCCTCAAAGGCTTTGTAACATATTTGAAACAGCTGCACATATTTCTAAACTAAAAATACATTTGTCACAAAAGAACACACTTAGTTTATGTTTCAGAAGAGAATTTTGTGTCTGAATTGCTTGAAGCCAAAATGTTTTAGTTGTTTTGTCTCAGTTTGAGCCTCAGCCTAATGTAAAGACACATTTTCAAAAGATGGGTAAAATTATCACAAAAATCACATCCAGGTGGAAATTCAACATGAAAAACTAAATAATTTCATTTAAAAAATCGTTATAACTCTTTAAATTCATACTCTTCACAAAAACTGGTCCAAGAGGAATGTTCAAACCGTGAAAAGCACATTCTGATGTTTTTCTTCATCATTCTTTATTAATTGATGCATAATGTGATCAAGTAAAAGCCTCTGATCTGTGTCTGATGTTTCCACTCTTCACCTGCAGGGGGCGTGAGCTCATACAAAAACCTATTTATTTGAAAAGTTCTTAAAACTGAATGAAACCTTTTGCTGCTGAGGCTCAAACAGTGAAACAACAGTTAAAGATTGTGAAGATTTTAACGAAGACATAAAAAATAAATAGATGGATTCGTTTTATTCAGTGAAACACAAGTTATTTTTACAGATTTGTAGAGAATTGTTCTGACGCTTTTGAAAAACATCTCACAAAACAATGACATTTGCCTAAAACAATGAGAAACTGCTGTGAGTCACTGATTTGAGCTGAATGTTTTTCTGATTCAAGAACTGAGGCAAAGCAAATGAGAAAAACTGTAATTTACTGTGTGTTATTGAGTTAAGTTTGAGACTATGATCCATTTAATGTCCCTTTGAGGCTCTAAACCTGTCAGAAATAAGTGTATAAGCTATTCATTCACATTTAATGAGGACGCTGTATATTTCTTGAGCTCAGTCCTTGTGCTCAGAGGTTCTTCCTGTTTTCAGTTTAAATCATAAAAAGCAGGTAAATATATTCCCAGAGAGAGTTCCTCTGACGGTGACGCTCTGTACTTTGTGTCCAATGGGACTGAGTGGGACCCCTCCTCGCCTCCTCCTCACCCTCTTCTCCCTCTCTCTCTCTGACACAGGGCTCAGCTGGACTCAGAACCACTTCAGGGACTGTGGGAAACACCAATACTCACTTTACTAAGGCACAAGACGAACAGGAAACTCATTCTATAAATTCAGTGTTAAAAGTGGTCTCTATCATGAACTATATACAGCACTGTGTGAACGTTTTAGACCTGAAGATATAATGCTTTCAACAATATGCAATTTAAATCTAAGAAAAATGAGTGAAGAGATGAATAAAGAATAAAGAGTCCTAATGTGATGGTGTTTAGTCCAGTTTGGCCTGGTTTTGTCTGGGATTCTCCAAATGTTTCAACAGAATCTTCCCTGTTCTTTTGTTCATTTTTGAAAATCACCATCATTTTTAGTTTACTTGACATTCATATCCACACCTAAGTAAAACCTGTGCACAGTACTGTATGTAATGAAGTATGTTTAACGTATTGTTGTTTTGTTCCTCTTTTTTATTGAGTATTTAAAGTAGATAGAAACCTCTTTTATTCAAACATACTTGTCTTGTATTGCTATTGGGGGAAAAAAGCTTCAACAGAGAAAGTATTTATCCCAAACAAGCTCATCCAGTAAAATCAAAACTTATCTTCTGAGCTTAAAGCATCCATAAAGCTACTGCAGATTCAAAAGTTACACTAATTTCTTTCACCGTCAGTTTAATTAAATGTAAACCACTCAGACATGGACATTTTTTCATTTGAAAAATTCAAAAAATAGAAACAAAAAAAAAAACATAGAAAAATCCTCTTTGAGCAACAAAGAACAGCCAGTAGGACTTTGGACATGTCTGCTAAATGAGATATAAATAATATTTGAAGCAAAGAAGAAGGTAAATCCTGGTTTGTAACTGTCTGAGATACATGTAGACTGCTGCAATAAACAGATGAAAAAAACAGAAGAAAATATTCCCAGCTTCATAAACTTCCTACATTTTAGGGACTCACTCTTTCAAGGTCTGCTCCTGTTTAATGCAGTGAAAATGATAAATACAATGTAAATTTCTTGTTTTCTCATTACAATATTTAACAAATGGAATATGACTGTTGATTATGACTGTTAACTTTTACTCTTGAGCTTTATAATTGCACAAATATGTCTTTGCACAGAGATGTTACAAACAGACTCCCTTTATACAGCCATTTTAATAAAGATATTATAAGATAAACTTTAATGATTGCAGTCAACTATTTCTTTGTTGATATAAAATAAAATAGTATTCGGGGTTTTCTTATCAACATTTAGCACAAATGTCAACGGCTTTTTGTTTACATTTAAGAACAAACGTTTTTGATATTCACGTGGTGCAGAATATAACAAGATTAAGCTGTAATTCCTGTATGCCGGGTGCAGTTAAATCGTGTTCAATTTAATATTTTAAAACATGATTTAAATGTGTTAAAAACTAACGACTAACGGTTTTATTTTAGGTGTGATTTAGTATTTTTTAAACTTGTTGGGTCGTGATGAAGCCGTTTTGTCCGACGCTGCTGTGACTCCGTGAACACGCTCTAATCCAACCCAGCGCTGAGCGGCCATTTTGGTCCCACCTAAAGCAGACACAGCAGCCCCGCTTCGGCCCGCCGGAGATGGACGAAACCGAGCTTTGGACCAGTATTTCAGCCTCCTACCTCTTCTGAACCCCCTTAGGAAGCTTCGCCAGGTGATTCCGGACGCCACGATATGTTTTTAGACCTAGTTTGGAGCGATTTTTTGTTGGAAGTGGCGACCGACAGACATTAACTAGTCCGCCTTAACGGTAGTTCTCAGTAAAGTGAAGCCCGGACAGAGAGACGGACAGTGATTTTTCCAACTCAAAAAAGAGGTAATAATCAGTGTATGTGTCTTCTGAATGTTTTCATTGCCTTACACAAGATTATACTTTGTATTTAGATCTTTTTTGGGGGGTAACAGTTGGTATATTCGGCTAAAACACGTCCGGTGTTACGCCGAATTAAGCCTCCCTTTGAGATATGCCTCCTCTTGCTCCGTGTCCAATGCATTTATAGCTTTATAGACTAAGTTTAGTGCTTATATATTGTCACTCACGTTTTATTTAGTATATTTTAACTTAAAATTTAGATTTTAACACGGATTTTGACTAAAAGTGTGTGTCAAAGGAGAGGAATCATATCTTAACAGCTTTAATTAGTAGAACATATTAAAGTGTACTTAGATTATGTTGTTATTGCTTTCTCAGGTTAAACTGACACTTTCTTACTTGTATTTATTGCATTTTACAATTTTCCAGTCTTACTAATCCTAATTTGTTGTTAATGTCGGCAGGTTTTGCAGTTTAAAGCGAAGGGATGCAATTTTCGCCAGGGAAGCAGATTTTGATTTAACACCGGGTCCACTGCTTTGAAAATTGTCACGGTCCATGCCGAGGCCGTTTCCCCGGAGAAACCTTCCATTTTTCGGCTGTAGGACTAAAACAAGGAGTCGGTGGATTTGTTGTTTTGTTTTTTTTCTGTGGAATTAAAGTATTAAACAAAAGGGGAAGATGTCAACCAAAACCCCTTTGCCAACTGTGAACGAAAAGGCGACGGAAAGTGTAAGTATTACGTGTGTTTATCGCTTTAATCTAGCCTTTTAACTTATCTGCTTTGTCGTTTAAGTGTAATAATTTATCGTGTCAAGTTATATTAGATTTTAGGAGTGATTATGATTGTTATGGGCCGTTTTTCCTTTATTTATTTCAAACTTCTTGTCTGTAAACCGTAAACAGGCATATCCTCTTTGCTAAACACGCCCTGTTTTTACCTTTAAACTTATATACGACGTTTGACTTAAACTTAAACACTGTATTTAACCCTGTATATTCTATTTTGAGTATTATTTCTATGTTTTTGCAATGGACTTGGGTTTTTTTTTAGGCCCAAACACGAACAAAACTACAGCACTTTGCCTGCTTCTTTCTGGCAGGCAACAGTAGTTTATGTCCCGTCTTCCTATTGGCTGCAGCCGCCTGTCAATCGTCACTCTCAGCCGTTCAGTTTCCAAATATGGGCATGTTAGTCCCGCCCCCTCGTGACCGATGTCTCCAGTTAAAGCAGCGACAGCCAAACAAATGGAACTTCCGGTCTGGGTTTTTCAACATTAAACCGCCTCTTTATGTCGCAATTTTATTAGCGATCACTAGTACATGCATTTTAGGATTATTTAAATTACAAAATCTAAAAACACAATATTTTTATGACATAGTTTTATAAGTTTGCAGATTGCTAACTTTTATATGTTGCCTAATATCAACTCTAACCTAACCAAACCCATTCAACAAATCCAAACCAAGCGTATAACTCTATTGAAATAGATTAACAAATAACATTCTGATGTAAGAGATGTGTAGCAATTGTATAAAATAAGACACCTGAGGATTTGTAGTCCACATTTTGTCCCATATCAAAACAGAGTAAGACATTCCTTGGTAGCCCTTAGCCTTTCTAACTTTCTTATGAACCAACCTTTTATGCATTTTTTATCTTGTAATGTCTTTAATGCTAGTATTGGTCAAACTATACTTGCTTCACAAATATATAGTCACAGGATTGAACCAGCTGTTTTGAAATTTAAAGTCTATTGTCTAAATGATGTCTTTTTGTTTTGGGATTTGTTCTGATTTTTCAAATTCCTAAGACACACACAGCCCTGGTTATACTTTTGGGCCTTCTCTAGATTCAGTTAGTTTTGAGCAACAGCAAGTGTACTCTCAGAACTAGTTTTAATTAATAAAAATGATAATGTGGTCTCTTTTGCTGTAGCTGTTGTGGCGGCACATGTGCCACTTAAAGCATAAATGGACTCTTTATGCTGCAGTCAGTTAAATGTTAGCTTTTCTATTCAGCTTTAAATAATTTAATCTGTGTATTTCTCTAAATAGCCACTGCTTTTTTTCTTTGGTTTAAATGAAGTCAATCACTATCAAATGCTCAGAAATGCCTTATTTTCATGATTAGGCTTCATACTTAGCTTTTAGTCAATAAGATATTACATGTGACAGTTTAAATGGAAAAATCTTCTGCTGATTTGTTCTTTGAGGTCTGTCTTTAGTCTGTGTTACCTGTTGTTTGTGTGGTTCATGTGAGAATCTCGTGACTCGTCTCAAAGCAGCAAACAAACCAACCTCTGTGGCTCTTCTCATATGAACACGGTCACACTTTAGATATTAATGTGACCACTCTCATTGTGAAATCAGAATGTAACAAAAGCAAATGCTCCTAGGTGTGTTTTTATGAAGTGGAGATGAGTAATGGTGGTGCATTGAATGGTTAGCTCTGTTTACACGCATCTGCTGTATCTCCATTGATCTCAACTGAAGGGTCGGGACCCAAAAGTGGGTCGCAAGCATGTTATTTGTGGGTCGTGGAGTGTATGAGGAAAAAATATATAATGTATGCAACTATAGTTGAGCTGTTTAACTTAAAACTGTGTTTTTAAATGTTATTATTTGCTGGGTTTTCTAAAGGTAATGGCTTTCTTGTGGTGGCTGTGAAATTATTATTGAGTATATTGGCTAAAAACAGCTACAAAATTGGCTTAAACATTGAGCTTGTTGGTTTTTATGTGTCTCTTGAAAAAGGTGAGAAATTTGTCAAGTTTTGTCCTGTTTTAGTCTTGTTTATTGCTGGTTTGGTCCCAGTTTTTATTATTATCCCAAAATAATAAAAATGGGCTTTTCTTATTGACTTGATGACATCTCCCTTATGACCTAAGCTCTCTAATACAAGGATCAAATGAATGCGAGATAGAAACACTTACAGCTGTGGAACTGCTGTGGTGCTCTTATTGTGAAAGGCCGGGGCTTCCTGTGGGCGTGCTCTCAGTGTGACAGTTGACAGAGACAGGGCTGGCCTCAGCTGCTGTCTGTCTGTGGAAACCAAGGGGAGTCTGTGGGAATCTGTGGAGGCTTCAGTTCAAATATGACGGGGGCTCAGTCGAACAGGAGACACCGCAGCTTCGTGAGTAAAAACAACACTAAACTCTAAACTTTTATTTTACTAGATTTATTTATATTATTTAAAAATGCAGGGATCAATCTTATGAGACTGACTTCAGGATAATACTATATTTGTAACCAGAGGAAAACCACAAGACTAAACCAGGACTAACAGGAATAGTTTTGAACCAGTCTGGACAAAAACTGAACTAAACCAGCAATAAACTGAAGGTCTGATCCCGGACTAATTTAGGATTATACCAGGACTAAAGTACCAGACTTAACCAGGTCTAAACTAACTCTAAACCAGAATTAATTCAACTTGTTTAACAAAAAACTTGTTTGACAAAAACTTAACTAAACAAGGACTTGGTCTTAAGCTAAACAAGGTAAGGCGTAAACAAAGTCTAAACCGGGACTAAATTAAGACTTACCCAGGTCTAAACCAGGGCTAAATTAAGATTAAACCATAACTAAACCACTTCTAGCATAGGTCTAAACTAGGACTAAAAGGTCCTGAAGGGTTATAACAACACTAAAACAAGGACTAAATCAGAACTAACAAGGTCTAAACAGGGACTAAACCAGGTTTAAAACTGCTTTTAACAAGGACCAAACAAAGACTAAACCACGTCGAAACTAAAACTAAATTAAGACTAAATCCGGAGACCACCAGGACTAAAACAGAACTTATTCCAGGACTCAACAAGGATGTGTTCCAAGGCTAAACCAAGGACTAAACCCAGACTAAACCAGTTCTAAACCAATTCTAAATCGGGACTAAATCAGGACTGAACCTGGTCTACCCCAGGTCTACCCCCGGTCTAAACCAGGCCTGTCTGGTCTCTTTGGTCCTGCCAGAGCTCCGTGCTGCGGTGAGTGTGGAGTGTGACCTTATCCTGGTTGTTGTTGTATTTTTATCTCGTGCTTCAGCTCAGACTGAAAATATTCCTCTGATCTGACCTTATTGAGGTTTCAAGCATTTTCTGTTTCTATAAATACCTCAAAAACCCTTCTATAAAGAAAGAAAGCCTCGTCAGTTTTTGTTAATGTTGAATTAGACCTTATCCTTCGAGGTTTTGTGTAAAAAAGAGCTGATAGATGAGGTGATATCTGCTTGATCTGTCATGTTATTGGCTCAAAAGTCAAGATTACTTTGAAAGATTTGAATGATTCCTCCGTCTCAGCTCTTTTTCTCTGTGTTGGTTTTTATTTATCATTTGAATGTTGAAGAGAGACCTATAGTTAGTTCTTTGCTTGTATTTGGAAACCTTTAAGTTCGACGCATTTTGGGATTGTCTTTCTAAGGAAATTGTTGTTGCTGCCTGAAATCGTAGCCATGGAGCTTAATGAGATAATGCAGTATTTTGTAAAAGAGGGTCTGTGAGATCATTAGTGATGACTTATTCCATACAGAAGGTAATTGTCCGCCTCTGTTTGGAGAAGCAGACAGGAGCAGTGACACAGGCTTTGTGTTCTGTCTCAGTGACAGTGTGTGTTACATAGATTTGGGATTTACATGGCTTTATTTTGACACATAACTGAGTTTTTTACTTGTGTTTCCACTGAGCTGTGTACAGAGAGAGACGTCTGCAGCAGAAAGAGACCGAATAAACATTAAATTCATAAAGCTGCATTGATTTCCTGTGATTTAGAGACTTGATAGTTCTGCTTGTGTTTAATGCAGTGTAGACGATAATTGCTATGTTTTAATTCACAAAAATTGAACGCTGTTGCTATTAAATGCTACCTTTACCTTAATGAAGTGGCACTAAAACTATTTAACACAACCTCATTTACTGAACTATTCATTATAAAAGTGATGTTCTTGGTCATTTTTGATCCAGGCTTATCTCTGGTTGTTTTCTGATTGGTCAGTCCTTCGTGTCTCTGCTCTGGGGTCGATCGGTGTGACTTTGTTTGGGACTCGGGCGGGACACGGGCTGTTGTTAATGAAGCCACAGTCGATACCGAAGCCGCTCCGAGTTTCTGTCAGATCGTTTTAGGGCAAAGAGAGACACGGTGGAATGGAGTGTGGGGCAGATGATGGAGCTCCCAAAAAACAATCAATACTGGGCTCCATCGCTGTTAAAACACACAACTCAACACCTTCTCGTTTAACAGTCCTTTTAAAGACTTGGCTTGTCTGAATATTGGTGTCTTGCCTTTGGATTTCTTCTAATATAATGCTGTAAATACTTTTATTGAAACACTAGTTGCAACTTCATCTTTCCAAAAAATAAAAAAATACACTTAACATTTTCATTTAGGTGCCATGTTGATTTTATTTTTTTTCTCTATATAGTTTATTCTTGGCTTATCTGAATGTTGGCTTCCTGTTTTTGAAGGTTGTTTTGTTTTGGTAAAATTACTATCAAATACTGGGATAAGCAACCATTATTACAAACTATGATACTTCCAACTTGTTTGTCCAATGTCCAGTGTAATCAGAATAAATCCTTATGATAGTGTTAATAATGTTGTTGTGTCATTGATGCATGTTGAGAGCCTTAAGAGCAGTTCGTAACTTCATAGCTTGTGGCTAATGCTGTTTGGCTAATGCTGCTAAGACCAAAGTGACCCAAAAAACGACTAATGACCAATAATCTCCAGAGAGAGGAAAACAGTGTAGCTTCTGTTGACTTATGCAAATTATCCATGTGCTTCAGTTTAACTGTTGCGTTTAAATTCGACCCCGAGACAGAGAGGGATAAAACTAAATTACATTCAACTTCAGCGGCTTTATTTTATTCTGAGGGTAATGCTCACTCCTGCTACTTTGAAAATGGAAAACATTTTTTAGCTATAGCGCGCAGACCTAGTGTCTTGTAAGCTAGAAAAGGTTCCCTGGCAATTTACAATTCACTCTTATTTATTGATTGTTCTGACTAAATCTGACTAAATTAATCAAAATAATTTCATTTCTCCGAGCCAGGTTCACCCTTTTAATGGTTTACTACAGAGTTTCATAACTGCATGAATAATCCGTTAGTGAAGCTAGTTTGATAAATCCAGATTCTGAAGTGGTCATAAACATCTCTCTGTCGTTTGAATGGTCTCTATAAATATCCTGTTTTCCTGCAGAGAGAGGTCTGTGACTCACCGCTGACACATGGAGCAGGTACAGCCTCTAACACCGTCTCTGTTTCCTCTCTCCGTCCACAGCACACCTCACACAGTAATGGCCGACAGGAAGTCAGCACGCGCTCGTCCCGCACGGGCGTCCGATCCCGCAGCTCCGAGGATCCACAGCCGCCGCACGTCGGGAACTACCGGCTTCTCAAAACCATCGGCAAAGGCAACTTCGCCAAAGTCAAACTGGCCCGGCACATCCTCACCGGCCGAGAGGTGAGAGACAATTTGAGATTTATTAAAGTTCCCGTGCAACTTTGGAAAACATGGAAATGGAGAGTCGTTTTCCAGAACATGAATAGGTGTTACATAAGTTAATAGAGCCTATATTAAATTTTAGTTTAAAAGAGTGATTGCTGGCGAGGTGGCCATCTTAACTGGCAACTGGCCGCATTTTATTTTGTTTTATTTTATGACTTATTTTACATTATATTACAGTATATTATTATTTGTTGTCTGTATTTTACTCAACTAACTAAAACCTTTCCACATGGCTCATTAGTCTGTAGATGAAAAGTCATACATCATACCGTGATAGCTCAACTTTATCATACTGTCATAATCTTACAAGCTCTATATAAAAAGAAACATGAGTTATGTGAAATAGAGCTCTAGGAGGCAGAAAAATATATTGAAACATTTGGCGGTGCTTTATGTTTAACACTAGATTAGTTATCCAGTCAAAAAGAAGGCTTATGTCATTGAACTGGTGCCTTATTTGTAGATTTATCAGCCAAAAATTGCTACCCGCTGCTGAGGAAAAGATTTAATGTCCTCCTTGACGCCACAGGGCACTTTAAAAAGCTACATTTGTGAAAAGTGTGGGACATAAATGAGTGAGTTGTCTGATAATAACCTGACGAAACAAAAGAACGAGCTCCAAGGCTATGTGTGGAGCGATAAGACTATTCTATTGGCAACATACATGAGTTTTCCATTTGGTATCAGCTGGTGGTCTTTGAAGCAGAGAATGGCTTTAATTCAGAAGCAACGTAGGAGATTTTATGCACAGCTACGCATTTAAATAGGGCTCTTTTGGCTGAGGGCGTATCTGCCATTTCAAGTAAAATACACCAAAAACTTAAACGTTTAATTCACAAACCCACAAACCACTGTAAACATATACGATTTTAAAATACAATATTTTTCAGTGAGCTTATTGTCAACAACAGAGCAACTTAAGTAACCTGAGCAACAAAACTTAAAAAGGCAAAGATTTATAGCATTAATCATTGGCATATGCTTTCATTTAATTATATTATAGTATAATATTATATTTAGAGTTCTTGGGTTATAGAAATTTGGGGATTTTGGGAGTAAAAACATCATGTACATAGACTGTATTTTATTAATGCATCCAATATAGTGTTAGTATAATAGTATAGAGTATTTTGATTCATTTTGAGACTATGGCAGACATGGAAAATGCTGGTGTTTGTTCCTGTTTGCACACACTCTCTCTCTTAGCTGCTTGACTTCACTTTACGTTTCCTCTTCTCTGCCATTTACTCACTTTCAGCACTTTTTTCTGTCTCCACAGGTGGCCATTAAGATCATAGACAAGACACAGCTGAACCCAAACAGCCTTCAGAAGGTATTTATGCTGTTCTCTCTTCTTTATTACAGCTCTCCAAATGCTGCAGGCCTCTTTCACTTATTCATGAACACAACAGATTGAGTATAAATAGTACAAATGGGAGGAAGGCCATGTGTTATCAGTGGAAGAATTAACAGCTCTGATTATTTCACATTAGATTTTCTGTTAATATTGGTGTGAGGTAGTGAAAATTAGTTTGTAGGATCTGTTATTTTGGATTAAGTGGATGGAAAGTGGGTTTTGTGAGAGGCTTGTTGAAGTGCAAAAGCCACGTTCAAATGAAGTGCTGTTTCATTGTTGTATCTCTCGGCCTGACTTCCTGTTGTGAGGAAGTGAGGTAGATAAGTACCTCGACTTCATTTCCCGACTCGGGCCCATCCGCACTGACTGTATCTTAAGCACTCTTCACCGTTTACTTCCTTTGTTTAACTTAAGTTTTGTTTAGAAGCTGGAAAAACCTGAATTTGTCTGTAACTGTTTGTTGGTCTTAGAGCTCAGCTGTCCCGGGCCAAGACTTGATAGTATGGCTTTGAATTATGAAGTTAATGGCACTTTCAAGCACACGGGACATAGAGCTTTTAGTTTAGTTTAGTTATATTCTGTATTTTACTTTTCCACATGTCTCATTAATCTCTTTTTAATTTTAATCTCATTTTAATCTGGAAGAGTGATACATCATGTCGTGGTAGCTTTCCTCAACTTTGTCATACTGTCATAATCTTACAATATTCATTAATATATTAAAAGAAACATTAATTATTTGAAATAGAGCTCTAGGATACAGAAAAATTCATAAATATTTCTTGGATGTTTTAAATTAGGATGTTTTTGATTAGGAAGTAACGTCTTTGGAATGGCCCACATTGTTCATTTGCGTTAAATAAAGAATGTAAAGCTGCTGAAGGATCATTTATTTCTATTTGTACAGAGATTATCAACAGAGACTAAAAGATGAATACCAGTATTTATAACCTAGGATTGTGGGTAAATGGCTAAAAGGCTAAAAGTGAATAGCATTTACTTCAAACTGAGTCAGAGCTCTTCCCACTCTGTTCCTTTTGTTCTTTATAGAAACAGAGTGATTTTTCTCCTCCACCATTTCCCCGTCTGTGAAAGCGACTGGGAGTGACAGTTGTGTTTTCTCTGTTAAATCAGCCAGACCGGGAAGCGGCTTCGTCCTTTCTGATGCTAATGTGCCGAACCGGGCGCTGAATGCTGCTTTTACCGCTCGCTCTAAAAAGGAGTTTCAGTTTACAGTCTGAAGTCGGTGAGCTGCGAGCGATCGGCCGACCCTCCTCTGCTTTGGTTCAACTCATTAGTAAAACAGATGTGTTTGTGTGAGGCTCGCTTTGACCTGAGACATGGTGTGTTTTAGTTCTTTTTTCACCAAATTGAACTGATGAGTGTAAAAGGGTCAGAGGTTAGGTAACAAGCTGTGTTTCTGTGAATCAAATGTTTCACGCATTAACACTTTTCATGTTAAAATATTAAATTCCCAAGAGCTTTTGTGTGTTTAAATAAAAAAAAGTTAGTGGCGTGTTTGGATATATGTCTGAATTAGATTAAAAACAAACAAAAAGTACAGGTCATCACATCGTTGGAGTATTTGTTTTTGGTATGTTGCTATTTACCACAAGAATGAGACAAGCGTTGTTTGATTTTCATTCATCTGATTAAAAAGAACAGCACTGTGTGTCATTGTAGCTTTGTCGAGGTGGAAGCGAACCCTTTTCCACTTTCAAGGTCCTGGTTTGGTTTAGGTTTGACTTAATTTTAGCAACGTTTTAGTCGTGAGAAAGAAGCCTTGTCAAACTCTTGAGTAAAATTCTAATTGATTTAGATTCGATTCAGCTTTATTGTCATTATACGTGTAACAAAAGCAACAAAATTCAGTTTAGCGTCAAACCAAAAGTGCAAAAGCAGCAGGTAAATAATGGTAATAGCCCTTTTTTGTACTTTTCATGTTCAATATAAACAGTACATACAATACGACATGACGATGTATGTTACAGATGGATATTTACAGTTGTGTGTACAGTATGAGCAGTAACTATGGACACAATAAACAGATGTGAATATAAAGGTATGTACAGTGTGAGGAGGGACTATAGACATTAATTACAGATGATTGAGCTCAACGATATATGCAGTAAGCTATACAACATCACTAGTAGAAGCGGTCATGAAATAAATGTAATTACTTCATTGATAATTGCAAACAGTACGTCAATTATACTTTTTATCGTAGGGATCAAGATGGAGGCCAATAGTGGGTTACTTTTGGAGTCTGTATTCTGCTTTCGTCTCAATGGAGGGATGGTACTGTACTTTTTTGGAAACATTCAGAGATCTTTAAACAATGAGCTCAAACAACTGTACCATTACTGCTTTTTGGAAACAGGACCTTTGGCTCTTGTTAGTGATTTTCGTAGAATTGGGCTGGACATCGACCTGAGCTGAGGGTGACTGCTGCTGGTGACAGTTTTTTTTTAACAGCAGCTCCTCTCAAACCCAACTCTCGCCTGTGGGTTTCCATCAGTTTTTCCAAAGCACCATTGATTGTGTCCTTTGTACCTCAGAGGCCCTTTGGCTGCGGCTGTGGCTTCACTAAAAACACTGAGTCATGACAGTCACCGACACAAAGCTCCGGCAGAGGCTTTTGTCGCGTTGTTTTTAGGTTAAAACTCTTTCAAGAGCGTTTGTCAGGTTATTTCTCCAACTGTTTCCCAAGAGACGTTTATTTTAAGAAACATAGAGCAGACATTTGAATAGTGCTTTTGACTGACACATAAATGCACCTACCTCTGTCTCGTTTTCTATTTTTAGGGTTTTTCTTTGGCTTTCTTTGAATTTTTCCATTGTGCCTTTGAAAAACTTGAAGCTGTGCCTCTGAGCAGTCATTTTTTAGTGATCTTTCTATCTTTTCCAGAGATTTAATCTGGTCTCTGTGCGTCTAGGTTGGATTTTCTCAGGGTCAGTACCAACAGAATAAAATGGATAAGGCGGATCAGTCAAGACCATTTCAACTGAGACCAGAGCGTCTCAAGATCAAGACAAGAACAAGACTTTTAGGGATCGAGCCCGAGTCAAAACCAGAACCAGTGTTTGATAAATTGAAACAGTCCCAATGCAGTTTAGGAGGAAGTCAGTCTCAAAGAGGGGTTAGTGTTTGGTGAAGGAGGCAGAGTTAGAGATTTTTAATTGATACCAAGAAAAGACAAATGTATAATTTGTGGTCTTTATAAAACAGTCTTAAGTCCAGTCTCAAGACCAAGACCAGTCTCGAGTGCTACATCACCTCCAGATGCTCTTCCTGACGCAGCCCTCTCCATTTAACTCTCAATCTCCTCCACGACAGGCGAGGACACTAACCACTTCAGCAGCATTTTTCTGTTCTTTTGAATGAGCATTTTCACATTTTTGGAGACAGTTTGTCCCGTTCTGCATCTTTAATAACACTTTTTGCATTTGTCTTTATTTCTTACAAGGTCTTTGACACCGAGAGCTGAGCCGGGTTGCTCCATGTAGTACTCCAGATCGGCTTTAAGACTATTTTATAAAGGTCTTGGTCTTGTTTTAGTCTTGAACTCATTTTTAGTCCCTCTCAGATGTCAAGAACAACCAAGACCACAAGTGGCATATTTGTGTGTTTTTGGGATTTGAATGAAAACCTCAATCCTTTTATATTCCATTAAAAATCTATTTATCTGCCTCCTTCACCAAACACTACCCTCAATGAGTCTTGAGTCATTTGTATTTTGTGTCGTTTTCTGATAATCTGCCTCTGACACAGTCAGATAAATATACAAGAAAGAAGAGAAACGTGGCATTCTATAAAGTGATTTTTACACATTTTTCTTTTGGAAGACTTCCTCTGTAATTATGAAACTCTAGGTGTTTTCACGCCTTTGCTTTTTGTTCATTTCTGGTGTGAAAGCAGTAGATGATGAGAAAATCAAGTAGTTTCTGGAGAAAGAGTAGACATCCTTATCTCTAGCCCCTTTAACCCTTTCATCCTTTCTGTTTCGTTTTGAAAGTTTACTTGTTCTCGTCAGGATTTTTCAGACGACAGTGGAGACAAATAAGATAAATGTCGCTCCAGATAAACCCGTCCAGTTGTGTTTTGTCACTCGTCCCTGAGCCGTTTTTGTTCGTCTGTGCTGTTTATCCCTCTTTTCTCTTTCCGTAACAGTCGACCTGCTGCTTTACGTAACTCTGAGTCTGTACCGAGCGCCGACAGCGGGGGACAGCCTGGATGTTTATTTTCGGCCCCTGTCTTTAACGGTTAATGGAGGAGCTGGGTCTCACATCTGTCTCTTTGTGCATGTCCCGAACCGACCTGCGCCTGAGGTCAGAGGTCAGACCAGGGAGTGCGAGTGAGGCTTTTCAGGTTTGATTAAATGTAAACAGTCAGAGCTGACGTGTGGCTTTTTATAAAGACGTCACTGAGCAGAAGTTTGAAGGCTTTACAAATATGAGGCTGCTCTAGTTTTTTTAATTTCTAGATTAAAAAGATCTTATTTTAGGATTAGCTCAGATTGTTGTGGTGCATTTAGAAGATTTAATTACATCATCCTTTGTGTCCTCATTTTCTCCTTTTATGATATACTATATCTGTGCAGCATTGCCATCCTTTCTTTTTGTTATATTTTTGCTTTGTGATAATGGTCAGAGTAAGGTCTTAAACGGAGAATATGTGTTTTATTTATTTATTACATGACAGAAAAAACAGTTTAATCCCCTAATAGCATATTGTAATAGAAAAAACAAGACGTCATCGAGGCTTTATTTTCAAGGATTTTAATCACATGCTCCCATTGGTCGACACTGATTGTCAATACGGAAGTAACAGCTACTGATAACACAGAAAAAGTATCTATTCCAGCGTTTTTACAGCAAAACTGTACAAAAAACAAAGACATAAAAAGAGAAGAAGGGTAGAAACGTGGAAGAGGGATGCAAGTATAAAAACAGCATGTGTCCTGTGCTGTTTGCTGATGTTTAACGACTATAATCCTTTTGTCTGACTCATGTTGAAGTCTAGATCCTGGCGGGAGTTTAACCAAAACCATCCTCTGAACCTGTCCTCTCTCTGAGTCCTGGGATCAGCTGTCTTTTAAAACCGGTTTCCTGCCCGGGGTTTTTTAAGAGAGTAGGTGTCGTTTGGCCTGAAGGTGGCTGGTATCACAAGACTGCGGTTACGTAAGGTGGACAGCTGTGGCTCATTGTGGTGGTATGACCGGATCAGCAGCAGCAGCGGCGCTAATGCTCTGTTTGTGGTGAATCACGGCTGTTTCTCGCTGTTTTTTCCACTCGTTCTCATGTTTACTGCAGCGAATACCTCACAAACTACTCCCATATTGTTCCCTTTTTGTCTTTTTTGAGCTCATTCATAGATTTACAGCACGTCTTTATAGTTTTACTTGAATTAGACATGTCCTAAGTTTCTCACAGGTGTTTAAAGGGTCAGCAGATACAGTTAAATTTACTTGTATAGTTCAACTGGAATAAAACATTGCTATAAATGTCTGTTTGCTGAGTGGTTTATATGGAGCTGCTTTGTCTCAGGACAGTGATAACAAAAAGCTCTTTATTCTCTTTGTCTGAGTAAAACTGGATTTAAAAATACATGTAGACATCACAGTGTGCAATCTGCTACATAAATTGTGAAAAATCTTAAATATACTGCTGTTGAATAAGAATATTTGGTTTGTTCCAAGCTTTAAAACCTTAAACTGAGAGAGCTGTTCCAGTTTTTTAGGTTCTCACACTTTTATGTCATGTTCTGTTTGCTGTAACACAATTTTTTTTAAAATTTACCATCAACATTTTTTGGCGGAATGGGTCGGATTAGTGTGAGTAGGTTTTCACCAAAAGGGTCTGAGGTGTCCCAAAAAAGGCTCCCCGTACCACTTTGGGGACACTTTGGCCCCTGGTCCAAGTGTGTGGACCATTTTGGTAAAGGTGGAGCTAAACACTGCAGTCTTTTGAGGATAGATAATCCTTACTCAGAAAAAATGAGAAAGAAAAACATAAAGTGTAAATGTTTTTCAAATAAGTCATATTCCAAAAGGAAACATGTTAAATATTGAGCTTTTTTTCCCCAAAATTAATCTGTTTTTTATTATCAACATCTGTTTCTGGTCAGCGTTGTACAGCTCTTGCTTTCTGAATTTAAACCTTACATTTATTGTCAACTCTCAGAACAGAATCAAAAGGTCCACACTCTCTCATAGTCACTTAATTTTCTGTAACAGGGATTTAAAAATGTAAACAGTGTTCATTCATTTAGCAGTTTTTCCTCTTTGAAATGTGTCTATAATCCCTTCACAGCCACCTCCACTCTGTAGAAATCCACTTGATTTTAATCATTTAAAAGGTGCGGAGGCGATATAGAAAAACCTTCCACAACGTCTACACTGCATCGAACACAAGTAAAACACGTGACATTAAACACTGAGTCCCTAAATTATAATAAATTGGTGCAGCTCTATGAATTTAATGTGGGAGCAATCCTGGAACTGTCTCATGTTTACTGCAGCAGTTTACAGCCTCACATCACTACACTCTCGATCTCATTTATATCTCGGACAGAAACACATCGTCTCTCTGGACACAGCTCAGTGGAAACACAAACCTCTTCAGGAGAAACTGAACCAAACTCAAACGTACCAATGGAAACGAGGCTAATGTGTAGGAAACTCTGCGTCTGTGCCATTAGCCTTTTGTTCACCAGGAGAGTAAAAGGCCTTCGACTTGGTGATTAAAAATTGATATTGTAGTGGCTTTGACCTCCCCACAGCAGACGACAGCAGCTCTTTGGGGCAGGTCTTCAGGGTCACGTCTGAGAGAGCGTCTACGTTTTACACAAAGAGAGTTAAATCGATGACTGTTTAGTTACAAAAGACAAATGTATTTAAACCCTTCAGCAGCATCTTTGTTTCTGCTGGACGTCTTTACCAATGCTTTAGGTTGATGACATTTAATTTCATTTATAATTGAGCAGTCTGGTGATTGAATTTTAATGAATATGCATTTTACCATAGCTGTAATGGCAAAGCTTAAAAATGGATGTTAAAAGTGCTTCAAGGCGCTTAAATCTGAGCTTATCCAGTGCTTTAAGCATATATTCAGTCATTTATTTATAAGAAAAGCATTATGTCAAGTTCCTAGACATGTTTATTTCCTTTAGAACAATCTTGATTGCCAAGTAAAGTGAAAATCTTGCATAATAAGAGTAGTTTATAGCAATAAAATAGTAAGTAAATGGTATTGTGGGCCCAGAAATACTAGAAAGAGGCTTTGACTGTGTGCTGGCCATCCAGGTTTATTCCTGAATCGTTTCCTCGTGGCTCTGCTTCATGAAAGATGGATGCGTTTTATATTTTTCTGGAGCGAAAGAAAGAGGGGTGTAGTTAGCAGCGGATCAATAATAAATGGCCCTGAGTTGAACGTGGAGTGAAGCGGAAAACTGGGAAGACCCCTGAGCTTTGACGGAAAAATGGGAGCAGACCTGGGTTAGAGAGAAGTCGGGTCAGTTTTAACCGACAAAGAGAGGTGGAAAATGACGTTATTGAATATTGATGATGCACTGTCTGGGTGGAAAATATGAATGTTGTGTGATATATTTTGGATAAAGAAGGGTTCTGTGTTTTCAAAGATCTCTCCTTGTTTAGCACAGTTTAAAAAGGCACAATTTCACATCACGATTATACTATGCCAAGACGAGATTATCTTATTGTTTCATTTGGTCTTTTATTTTAGCTTCTTTCCTCTAATTGGATAAATCTGTTTGCCAGATTGAGAGTGTCAATGGGAAAAAATAACTGTTTGACCTTTTAAATTCAACAAATAAAAACGCACTGTAGCACGGGACAGCAATCTTTTCAAAGGCAAGTTCAAATCGTAACACTGTCTAATATCTCTCAATGCATCCTACGTCTCTAGATAAAATACAAATAAAATCTACAAGAAAGAAAAAAAGTTAGCAATAAATAAAAAAATCGAATAAATCGTCTTAAAATAGAGTTTTTGCCACGTTTTTAAAATGTTAAAATTTAGAAATAATTTCCAGTGATCTTTTTTATTCCATTAAGAAGCCAACCAAGCTCTTTTTTCTTTTGCCAAAATGTGCTGCCTCTTTTTTGCCACAAAGTGAGGCTCTGAATATGTTACCACTGCATCAGGAGTTCAACTATTTCTTAAGTTTTATTTCTAATCATCTTTTTTTATCATCTTTTTTGTGCTTCCTGACCTCTGATGATCTTCTGATGCGTTCTGTTTAACTTTATGTTGTCGTCACACTTTATCAGTCTTCTCTTTACGTCGTTCATGCCTAAGACACCAGTATCGTGTTCGTTTTTTTGCAGATAACAGTCGGAGCGTGTGCAGAAAGTGTCTGTGCTCATCAGTGCTGGATGTGACGCTGCATGTTAAACTCCATTCAGTGTTTTCAGCAAAAGGATAAGACTCTGAATGGGACAGTTATGGTAAAATGGTCGTATTAGTCAGGTTTCATATTACATCATTTCAAGTATTGTGTAAGAAATTGACTGGAAATTGTACAATGAGATAAGATAATATGTGGCTCTCATCGTGTTTTTGTCGTCAAAGACTGAAAAAACATAACCACATAAACGTATAGTGTCAGACGGATGCTGTTTATTAGTCAATGGAGACAAATGGTACTCTCATAAAGCAGATTTAATAAAAGTATAGTTCTAAATATCACCATTATAGTTACTCTGCTCTTTTTTATGTTCATGTATTGTTTGTTTGGGTTCACTTCTACACTTGTCTTTAAAACGTCGTTAGATTCAGAACACTTTGGTTCTGATTGGTCTCTTTCTTTTCTTTCAGCTCTTCAGAGAAGTTAGAATAATGAAGATCCTAAATCATCCCAACATAGGTAAGAATAACTCTACACATCACCACACAAACACTTCAGTCTACAGAGAATAGAAAGAGAATCAAGATGGCTGACCAGGCTATTAGTAGTGCTTTTAACACTAAAAAAACTGACTTGAACATAACTTTTGAGCTGTAAAAGAGCTTTCTGTACGTGTTGTTCTCGGTTTGACGTTCCCATTGTTGCAGAGACGTGTGGAGAGTGATAGTAAACGCTCAGCGGCCCAAACTATCTCTGTATCCATCCCACTGCTGCTATATTTATCCTGAGAGCGGCTCGTCCTGTCTTTATATCCGACTCTGCTCAGTCACGACACACGCCCCTCACACAAACTCTCTGATAACAGGCATTTATCGACGAGAAATCACTCCAACCAGAGGATAAACCAGGATTTATTCTCTTTACTTGATGAAAACTTTGACATGTCTCCTTTTGTTAAAGTTGAAGTTGGACGATATAAACTTTTTTTTTTTAAACAGATGTGATTTTAGAAACGGTAAAAAATTGAGCCCATTAATCCCCAATAACTCAATTAATTTATTGGCATATATCCCATTGATTCCTCTTGCTTTGATCCCTTTACCTGATTTTATTTGTTCTGGTTTAATAAAACTAGCTTTGGATTATCCTTGTCTCGTAATTAATTCACCAAATTAAAGCTTTTAGGCGTTTCACTCAAGACCCTCTCATAAAGCAGATTAAATAAAAACATAGTTAACATATAGTTCTGTATATTACCATTACCGTATCATCTCTTATTCTATGTTTATGTATTGTTTTATTTTGTTTTTAACTTGTTGTGTCACAATGGTAAAATGCCCGAGTCTTTAAATCTTTCTCAGGGTCATTACTGCTTTTAATTAAATATGCTTTATTTAAGAGCCTTGGACATCTCTATCTTTTTGTCATTTGCTTTTAGCGCTGCACAATATATCACTAATTTATCGCTATTGCAATGTTTTTGTCTTGATTTAGTCTTGGTTTAGCTCCTGCTTTAAAGAAGTTAGTCCAAAACCTTGTGCTTTTTTATATATTCTTATTTAAATCCTGCCGCTCATTTTGTTATCGTAATATTCAGTATAGTTTTTTCCATTATTGTGCAGCCTTGTTCTCCACTGCTTCTGACTCTGAGCCACTGAGTACCTTTTATTTTGTCAATAGAGAGAATTTGAATGTATTTCTAAGTCAAGAGATGAAGTTTCACACCATCACAGTTCGTACAAACAGATGTCTTTCACCTCCATTTAATGATTAAAAAAACTTCTTAAGAATGGTTTTGGTGCAAACAACCCAACCAAGGAGATGAAATCTGTAGAAAAAGACATTTTTATGAGGAAAAAATTAAGTTTCAGTTTATCTCTAGGGTGGAAAAGGAGAGGTGTACTCTTTAGTTTATCACATCCTCTTTGTTCACGGAAAGGCTCTAGTTCCAACACTGAATCTGGAGGAGCATTTATTTCCATAAAGAGTAAAGGCAATAATTGAAAGTCTGCTCAAATCATAATAAAAGTGAATTAGTGTGATGTACTATTGTAGCACACCTCTGTTAATGTCTGATAAAGAGAATAAATGGGTGGCTTTTAATGGATGTGACTCATTTGTATCAGGAGCTAGCATTGAGGCTAAAATAATGAAGAATCAATCCTGCAAAGGCTCACTACAAGATCTTTGTTCTCCTTTTTGTCTGTGGTTTTGTTTCGTGTTGATGAATTCATTACGCCTCTGTTTGAGTCTCCTCTGTTTGAAGCTGTAATTGGATTCATAATTGCGTCCTTCTCTTTTTGTCCTTTGTGTCTTTCTTCAGTGAAACTCTTTGAAGTGATCGAGACGGAGCGGACGCTGTACCTGGTGATGGAGTACGCCAGCGGAGGTCAGACGCCCACAGACTCACACAAACACCTCACTTTATCACCTTACGTTTACTTGTCTACACAGAAAACGTGAAGAAAGGAGTCAGTTTTATTGTAGAAAGCTAAAAATGTTGCTCAGTTTGCTGAGAGTGTTGTGTTGTCTGATGAAAACCATGTTTAATTTAGTCTACTCCGGAGCGTGCATTTGTCAGACCTGAGTAAAGCCGAATGCAGCGTCACACACTGAGGTTCAAAAGGACATTGATTTCCTGGAAAAGCCGTGTTCAGACTCGGATGAGGAGCCGCAAATCACATTAAACCAAAAGAGAGCTGTGATCACTGCCCAATCCTGTTCAGTCATAACAAACGAAATCTAATATAGTCTTAGATTGACATTGATTTTTGCTGAATTCGGGTCCAAGCTCAGCACACGTGAATCTAAATAATCATTACAATGTGGTCTGTAGTTAAATAAGTATAGTGGAAACAGTGGAAGTTAAGCTTTATTATTTCACTTTTCATGAAAACACAGTCTAGTCAGTTTTTAAATTTCTTAAAATCACACCACTGAACCAGAACCTAACTTGGAATCTTTTCTCTAGTGCTTAATTATTCAAAAACACAATTACATATTCATTTTTAATAAACTAATAATAATTGTTTGGTGATTGGATTTACAACCTCAGTTTATTCACTCAGAGCAACACCGTGTTGTAATGAAATGTAATGTAATAGGAATGAACTGAGCAAAAAGGCTGAAGATGGAAATACAAAATGACTCCTTTAGCTCTTCTCGGAGAGCCTCTTAAGTTGCTTCATCTTTTTTACTATGAAAATAGACGATGGTGATGAGGCTTTTTAAGACAGACTCTTTTCAACCTTTTATCTCAGAATATGATCCCATTTTGAAGCAGCTGTATTTTTTAGTTTAGTTAAGAAGGCTATCATTCAGTATAAACTCATAAAAATAGTCAACTACGAGAGATAAAAACGTGACAAGACTTCTCATCGAGGTGAAAAGCTTTTCTGGTGATATCAGCTGATGGAGTGTGAGGGTGAAATTAGGGAAAAGAGTGACAGACAAGACACAAACAATATGTAAACATTGCAAGTCAACACTGAGGCTAACACCAGCTCTATGATCTGTAAAGACACAGCAACATCTACAGCTTTAACTATTCATGCCTGAAATGTTGGAGAAATCTCATCACCTCTAAATAAAAATCAGTTTATGTGATGCATTAACCAGATTGGCGATTGGAAAGGTTATATAAGTGAAGTTATCGAGGCATTTAGGGCTTGTAAATGAAGTGTTGCTCGAAATAAATCTGTATACTTTGGAGATCCCATAAGGTTAAAAATGAATTGTAAATTGTAGTTAGTGCTGTTGGCATGTTTTCTTTTATATTTACACTATTCATGAGCTAAAGGCTTGAAAAGCTGCTTTTTCATTCATTGTTGCAGTGTTTATGAGAGGCCTAATGTAGAATAGATTGTATAACAGCACCTTTTTGCCATGATTCTGTATCAAAACATTGATCTGACAGAAATAGCTTTTCACAAATAAAACATGAAGGTACAAATGCTGCCGAAATTGGCGCTAACTCTTCACTTAACGTCCTTTTAAAGAGGATTCAGTTCCCTGCTATTCATTCAGTCGACAGCAGCCTTTTGGCCACATTTGGGGTTTTTGTGACCTAAATGGAGCCAGAGCCAACTTTGGAGCAAGTTGCCTCGAGCCAAACAATTTCAAGCTGTTACAAATCGTTTTAAAATCACTATTCTCCCTTCTGCCTCATTATAGTGGAAATCTGTAAAGCATGGACTTGTTTGAGTTTTTCGGCCTTTTTTTTACCAGATCTGGTCTTTTTTTTAGCTTTAATACACAGTGTTCGTTCGTTCATCCTGTCTTCAGCAGCTGAGTCAGAACGAGTCGATTTGAATTGTTTCTTTTCCGGAGCTGTGAGCGCTCTCGAACGCCTCTTCAGGTCAGCGCTGAGAGAGAGGTGTTTTTTTTTCCTCTTTTTTTTTTTTATTCTGCTTTTGCGTGGACACAAACAGAAACACGGCTGCTGCACATGAGCGAGCGCCGTCACGTTTTAGCTGTGGGTTTGTGTGAAAAAAATAAAACAACCAAAAAAAAAAAGGGCAGCAGCTTGAGCCTTGAGGAAAAACAGAGTCTGAATCCGGTCAAGACACAGCCTCGAACCACACAGATGGGTGACAGCCAGCTGCGAGAAGAGTTATTTTTATCAGATTGTTTGTTATTAGAGCTTTAGCCTTAAGTGTGAATTATACTCTTTCGGCTGAGCTCTTAATTAATTTGAAAAGAGCTTTAGAAGTATTGGACAAATGGTTATCGAAGGGCTTATGTCGATAAATAGCTTAACGAAACACCCAATTACAATTTTCAAAACTGATAATGTTTAGTGGGCCTTGGACAGACTGCACATACCTTTAAAATACATTTAAATTGATAAAATACAATTAAAATATCACCTGAAAAATAGTTTATTTGAACTGGACATTTATCAGAAAACCTTTTCAAACCGGGTCATTCATTTTCACGACGTTGTATATAAACTTTCTCTCTAGGCTCAGGTTTAAACACTTAAACAGTGATTATGGGATGTGCACCTGCAGTGAACAGCCAATAGCATTCAACCTGGAGGAAAAGGGGGCGGGGCTGTCTCTCACAAGGAACAGGAAGCTGCAACCCAAATTCAATGTGGCAGCAAATAAAAATATAAAAACATTGTTCAAAGTGGTAACTGTTTCTGTGCAGATTGTGATAAAGAGAAAAAACGGTGAGCTATGAACTAAAGCTTTACTCGATGCATCTTCAGATTGACTTGACTTTGTTCACAGCTGATTGATCCAGTTTGGGTTCGTCTCTAAACCAGAATAAAACCTGCTCTGGAGAAAAAGACGTGTGAAAAAAACCAAACATCAGAACTCAGAGAATCAAACTAAACCTGAACTCACCTGAGGAAAAACACAAACTGGCTTTGTTCAGGCAGTTTTTACAAGAAAAGAGTCTCTTGTTTTCGTTATTTTCTCTGTATTATACATTTGTCCCAATAATGAGATGAAAAAGGATTGTTTAAATTTCTCATTATGCAGTATTTCTGTATCATCACATCATTCTCACAATAACAGCACATGCTTTATCTGCATCAAAGAGACTGAACTACACCATAACTAACTTTTTGTCCCTTCTCTTCCTTTTCCCTCGTCCCCTCTCTGTTCTCCCCATGTTCTTATTTTGCAGGAGAAGTGTTCGACTACCTGGTTGCACACGGAAGAATGAAGGAAAAGGAGGCCAGGGCTAAATTTAGACAGGTACCGGCTCTTTCTTCTGCAGTGTTCTGGTTTCACGCCTCTGTCCCGTTTGCACCGCCGCCACCAGAACCTCTCGGCCCCGTGTGTCCTCTGTTTGTCTCAGGATTAATCACAAACATCCCCAAACTCAGGCCTCCAACATCACCGATCTCACTTTTAAATGTCACACGGCCCAAAGACAAAAGCAAAGAGAAGAGAGCATAAGTAAATTTCAGACGATTCAACATAACTCTCAGTTTTTAGGGCGTTTAATGTGGCACTTGTGTCCTTTAATCTAACTTTTAGGAGAACATTTTAGCATACACAATATTTTACTGTCAAGATGCTGGGAACACTGAATTTATGCATATAAGTACTTTCAGTGACTGTAAATGTGTGCTTTTACAAAAGTTAATTGTAGAAACAGCCACCCAGACTCTTTGTCATTTAATATTAGCTTTATCTAGACCTGTTTCAGCCAAAAGGTGTGGGCTTCTGTGAATAAAGCAAGTGTGATGACATTGTTTTCTCGTCTCTGAGCTCTGCGCTTCCGTCTGTATTTGCATCCTCCTCTTGTTGCTCACAGATCCTCAAAGAAACGAAAGACGAGACACTGCTGGTTTTATGGAGAGTTGTATTATTTACTACAAATTCTGCAAATTTATCCAGTCTTTCTTTGAAGAATAAGCTTTAAAATATCACTCGGAGCGTCAAAAGAAGTCAGCCCCTCAAACTCTGTTATTCACAAAGAAGTCCCTCAACAGACACAGGCCCAGGTCAACGCAGCCGACCGTTAACTTTCATCTTATTAACAATCGTCTAACCTCGAGAGGAACATGGAATGGACTCATAAACATTAAATAACTTTAAAGAAATAGAAAAATATTAACTCTTAGCTCCAATCCTTCCTTGTTTCCTTCACAAATCCACATTATTATTACTTTTGTTGTTACGCTGTTCAAAAAACATTCATTTTGCAAGTTGTATTGTCATCGCATTGAGCCTTAAGCATGTTTTCTGTCGAGCTGCTGCTGTTCTCAAAAGGGACATAAAGTAACAGGAGTAAACCCGAGACTCATAAACTGATTTGTAATAACTGTACTCTCAGGTAAAACATTAAACTCTTAGCTCCACTCCTTCCTCTTTTTTACTTCACAAATCTCCAGTCCAGTTTTATTATCTTCCCCCGAAGCATAATCCTCCTTAACAATCCTCGCTCTCATTGTCGTGTCAGGCAAAAGTGATGTTTCCATGACGACGGCTGGTTTATTACGTCACGTCGGAGCAAAGAAATAAAAAAAACAAACCCTTAAGGGCACTTTACTGAGAAACACCAGTGTGCAGAGCAAAAGACACAAAAAACTGGAAAAACAGGAGATAATCTGAACTGAGACATATCCAGGTGGAGGCTCTGTTGGTTCATTTTAATGCTATAACAAATACCTTATAATGTTTAATTACACAAATAATTAGAAATCAATATGAATGAGTAATAAATGATGTTAAATGAATAGCTACGACTTTTTGTAAACCTTAATATTGAAGTCTTAGGCTTTGTCTGAAACTGTCAGAAAAAGTAGTGCACGGCGTCAAACTTTAGACAGTACTTTTAGATAAAGAAAGAGGCCAAGGTTAAACCAATTAAGATTTATAATTTGCAATTAAGTCATTACAGTGTAAAATTGCTATAGTTGGCTCACATTGTAGCTTTGAAAGAGCCAGTCTTACTTGATGGAAAAAGAAACAATCCAGTTATGATCAGACCTAGTACTTTTATCAATTAACATAAGATGCATTCTTATTGTTATTCTTATTGAGTCTGAAGATCTTCAGTGGTTCAAAGAGTTTATATACTCACAAAAAACAAGTTATGGAAATCAAAAAAGGCAATTTCCGTACCGTAAAGTAATTGATTTATAATAGACTGTTGAAAATGTTGAAATCCAGAGATATTTACATCAAATATTACTAATTATTCCATTCAAAGTACACAAAGTCTTACATCATGGTGTTTCGATGGTGAAAGGTATGAAAAAGTAGTGAGAAAGTAATAGAATGTCATTGGGGAACAATATCAGATCAGATGTTCTCCCCAATAGTATAAACTTCCTTTTTAAACTTAGACTCGATCTAAGAGTGGATGTATTATTGCTGATTGTGTCTTGGCAGAGTCAGAACGACACCGAAACCACCTGCTTCACTGTCGACCACACATCGTCCTGTTTCTTCACCACTTCCTTTCACAAAGTCTGGGAACTCATCATTTTATACTAAACTGCTCTTTTTCCTCTTTCTCTTCTGCTGCAGATTGTATCGGCGGTGCAGTACTGCCACCAGAAGCACATCGTTCACAGAGACCTCAAGGTGAGTTCACAGCCCAGACTTGGCATTAACACGGCTCCATTTTAACACCAGGTCTGAGCCTTTTCAAATATGGGTTTTGGCAACATTTACAACAAAAATCTTTCATAAGGAGAGCTTTTTCTATCTACATCTTTGCCCATTTTGTTCATTATATGTGTGAAACCACAAAAGTTGGCGTGTCATTAACAAATATCCTCATTCCTTCATGTACCCTTTAAATACTTGCGTGTATGATGGTGTTTCTCACGTGTCTCGTCCCACATCACGCGCCGTAGCGTAAACGGACCTCCTCCATTTCGTGACGTGCTTTACTTCTCGCCGTATGAATATTGGATGCTTTGGTATTTTTATCTCAAGTCCGTGGCTCAGAGCTGAGGCCCGTTTCCTCGTCTCTTAACTCTTTATAAATGATCCATTAGCACCGAGAGTTGAGTATTGTCCTCGCGGTTGTTACGAGGACGGGACCGAGAGAGACCGGACGTCATTAATGTTCTTGTTCGGTCCAGAAAATACAGTTAGTACTAAATGAGCAGCAAACACTTGAATCAAAATGTCTCAGTTCAAGGCTGTGTCTGAAACCTCTCCTGAACTCATTTATTATATGCTTCTGGACAATAGTGAAGGATTTGTAACTTTTTTCCCTGTTGTTAGTGAGCATCTGTGAATAAAAGATAAAATAAATCACTTAAAACAATAACATATCATTACATAAACAAGAAGCGTGCATTTTATATTCAACATATCACTTTAATGAAGAAAACCAACTGGATTATTGCACCTTTGGAGGTTTTTTTGTCATATATTTAAAGCTAAAACATTAGCAAATTTCACACTGTAATAACCTCATTAAAATCACATAATGTTAAACTTGTCTCTAACTTGTGTCATTCAAATGTAAAGTCCTGTTGTGTGCTGTTTTCTTCCAGTTACTCTCAAAGCACTGTGGTTTATTTTTGCATGTAGTGGCTTTTCATTGATGATGCATTGTGGGAAATGGAGTGCACCACATTTGAGTCGCTAGAATTTTGGTAAATGGTTTAATGCCTATATTGGGCACTAAAGAAGGACAAGGAAGCATTTTTGGACACAGCCGCTCAACACCCAGACTGATCTTGACAGAAAAAGCCAGAAAAATAAAGATTTTGTTGTATTCCTTTTAAAATACATACAGCACATAATAAACTTGATATGTGAGATCAACTGAAGACCACACTCTTCGTCCTTTCTGTCTTTAGGCGGAGAACCTGCTGCTGGACGCGGACATGAACATAAAAATCGCAGACTTCGGCTTCAGTAACGAGTTCACGGTGGGGAACAAGCTGGACACGTTCTGTGGTTCCCCGCCGTACGCCGCTCCGGAGCTGTTCCAGGGAAAGAAGTACGACGGCCCCGAGGTGGACGTCTGGAGCCTGGGGGTCATCCTCTACACACTGGTCAGCGGCTCCCTGCCCTTCGACGGACAGAACCTCAAGGTCAGGACCAAAGAGGGTGGGGTTACACTAACAGCCAGGACTGAAGACAGGATGACGTTAGGACCAAACCAGGAGTAAAACAGAAGTTAAACAGGACAAATAAGGGTTAAACCAGGCTGAAAACCAGAATTAAACATGGGATATAAATACTAGGACTGTACCAGGACTAAACCAAGAGCTGAAGGAGGCCTAACCTGGAGTAAAACATGTCTAAATGAGGACAAAAGCAAGCTAATCCTATTCTAGGACTGTACCAGGATTAAATGAGGTCTGGACTACACTGAAACCCACATAACTAGGACTAAGTCTGGACTAAACAAAGAACTAAACTAGGAACAAAATAGGGACTAAACAAGGACAAACGCAGGACTGACTCAAGACTAAAAGGGTTACCAAATTTGGACCAAACAAGGACTAAAACAGAGTAAACCAGGGCTAAAACGGATTGAAAAAAGACTAAACAAGGAAGAAATCAGGACTGAACTGAGTCTAAACCTATATTTTTAAAAACAGTTTGAAGTAAAAAAAGAAACACAGAAAGGAGCCAAAAACCAAGACTAAACCAGGAATAAACAAGCTGGGATTATATCATATATCATCAAATAACCTAAATAACATTTAAAGTTGGACAGAAATACACCTGAGTCCACGTAATTAGTTCTTAATCAAGACTACAATTAGACCTGAACTAGGACTAAAACCAGGACTAAAACCAGGACTAAAACGGTCTAAACCATGGACCAAAAAAAGGGAACTAAAACGGTACAAAAGAAGGACCAAAGTCATGCATAAAGGACTGAAAAAGGATTAAAAGGCTCAGATCTGGAGTAAATCAAGACTAAACCAGGATTTAACCAATGACTTAACAAAGCCCCGGACTAACCCAGGACTAACCCCAGACTAACCCCTGTATTCCTGTTTCTTCAGGAGCTGCGAGAGCGTGTGCTGCGGGGTAAATACCGGATCCCCTTCTACATGTCGACGGACTGTGAGAACCTCCTGAAGCGCTTCCTGGTCCTGAACCCGTCGAAGCGCGGCACTCTCGAGGTGAGGGAGGACGCCGAAAACGTAAATACTACTACTACTATTACTCTACTGTTGTCAACTCAAACCCAGCACCGTCCGGAGAATGCTGTCTGTCCCACCACCGTCCTACATCCACCCTGCACCTCTCTGATCACCTGATCACCTGACCTCTCCACCTCCTCTTCTCACCATTTACTTTCTGTTTCTATAAAGCTGTTAATGTTAATTCAGTCATAATTGTCACAAGTGTTTGGACTGTCTTGTAATGTAATGTAATATTGCCCCTTGGAAAAAAATATTAAGCTTGTTAAAATTTAACAAAAATTTAAATGAGAGCACTTTGATCCACCAAAAGATCATGTACAGAGTGACAGGAGAACAATATGTGCTCAGTGGAACTAATTACTTGGACTGCACTGGTTATATTAATACTGAGTGAATTTGGTTTAAAACTAAAAAAGGAAGGTCAGTAGTCACAGGCAATGACGAAAATTTTCCATCTTCTACATCCTAGACCTTTAGATTAACAAAATATAAATGTTTTGGGGAAAAAAAACTAAAACATACTATGGATGATGACTATGATAATGAGTCCTGGTCCCACCATAAACTCCAAGTGGACCAAAAATAGATTAGAACATTTGGACATTGGGTTTTGCGACAGTAAATCACCATTTAGGGTCTGTTTAGTAAATTTTCTACCAGATCTGAGAAGAGCTCAGTGCGGACTCTGTAGCAGCTGCTGCCGGAGAGTTCACTCGGTCGGCTTCTTTTGACGCTGACCGAGTGACACTGAAGCAGTTATTGTCCTGAGAAAGGCTTGATATATTGGCAATAGCTGTAGTCAGTTCTCCAGTAAACTAGTGCTGTTTTGTTTCTCTCTTCTTCTGATACAAACAGAGACAGAGAAGCTTCACTCGGATCAAAGATTAGCAAAGATTAGCAAACTAAAGTTACTCTGTTTGCAGCAGCCTGTTACCTTTACTCTAGATGAACTCTGTTTAATGATACCTGCCTCTTTATGAGCTGACGTTTATTTCTACAGTAATCTCGCTGCACTTAAAGCAGCCCTAAACACTCATTACCCATTATATTGGTTCATTTTACACTGTTTTCAAAAGTGAATACAATGCACTGAATGGACACAGCTCCATAAAAACATTTTGACAAACGGATTTTTACCAAATGCTATTGTCTGTGTTTTTTAATTTTGTTTCTTATATCTTGTGCTAAACAGACCGATTTGCTGCAGTTATAGTTGAGTCTGAAGTAGCTTTAAAATAGTCTTTAATGACAGTGACGTTTCTCTGTCATCAGCCCATTACCAGGAAGCACTTCTATTACTTTATAATTGAGTTTGGAGTTAAGCGTAACTGAATAAAAGGCTGGATGGTCTCTGTGGGTCACATGTTTTGACCCGTGCTGCCTCTGAACTCAGTTACATAAGATGATGGTCAGTGATAATTAGTTTGGCTCTGTTTTACCAGAAATAATCGATCGACTCCTGAGTTTAAAGAAGTGCAAATGGGCTACAGGACATTTTGGTGAAGGGGAAGCGTTAAAATGGCCCCCACAGCTGAAGCTTTGTGACCTTTATTGGATTAATTCGGATAAATATCTCAGATTTTGAATGAATAGCTTGACTTTTTAAAGAATAAAGCTGTATTTTTTCCCTGACATTCCCTCTACTTTTAAAACTAGTCAAATATATTGCTGAAAACCTTGAAGTGTTTTTAATTTTACCCCTCGAATGGTTCAAAGTGTTCAGTAAAATAAGAAAAGGTTCAGGGAAAATGTTAAGTTAATTGCAATTTTTTGTCAACAAACAAACAAAAATATGTCTGTGCATGTTTGTAAATTGTGTCTTCTGCTGTTTATTTGACGTATTATTAATACAGTACGGGTCTAATTCTAATGACTTTGCTTTGTTTTTGCAGCAAATTATGAAGGACCGATGGATCAACTCTGGGTTTGAAGAAGACGAGCTCAAACCTTACGTTGAACCTGAGCTGGACATCACGGATCAGAAGAGAATAGGTAACGATCCGATGTTTGTTTTTCGATGGTGCACTGCTTTAGTAGATCTGGTCCTAAGTCTCGTTGAGCTAACAATGTTTGTTTTAATCTTTAATATTTAACTGTCTGAGTTAAGCCTGGTACATACTCTGCAAGAACAGAGACATTTGTTCTTTTTCTTGAGGTGGCAAGAACAAGAACAAAGTTGTAGCTGAACAGGACATTTCATACTTCTCCAGAAACTCAAAAATAAACCTCCTCACTTTTCTGCATTAACCACTCCCACTTCAAATTTTGGACCAATCGCAGAATAGTTCTTGGACACCCTCAAGAAAAAAGTTCTGTCAGAATGATGTGTCAAGAACAAGCTGTAAGAACTCACAAAGATAGTATGTACTGGCCTTTAGTTGTATTGTACCGCAGCTGCGTGTCTGTAAGAGTCATTATTTAAGTGACCACATCAAACAACCATCAGTGGGTTTGGGACATTTATTTGAAGCCTCTTAATTCACCAAAGCACAGATACAAGCTGAAAATGCATGATAGTGGAGCATTAAAAAAACAAGACTTGCATTTTCTTGAGTTTTTGGGGTTTCCCTGTTGTGTAACCTGACCTGAAAAGCTCCCTTCTTCCTCATCAGTGTAAAAAGAAAACACTGCTGTATTTGTGATCTCTAAACATCAGCAGGGTTACAGCTAATTATCCCAGAGCTGAACAGCGAAGATGAATAAGTAAACAGGGAGAGAAGTGCAGCGAGAGAAGCCTCCATCGAGCCCCGGATAAAAGCCAAAGGAGGACGGTTCGTTACGTAACGGGGTCGAACTCAGCCAGAGCCGAGCAGCGAGAACACCGGCTTTATCTGCGCGAGGAAACCCTCCGTCCTGAATAATGCACTAAACGTTACGTAAAACCCTTCTACAGCTGAAAAAATCCATACTTCGGGAGGTGTTGAGCTTAAATATAAATTCTTGTAGTTGTTTCTCGGTATTAAAGGTCATCAAAGTCACAGTCAGAGCAGCAGTTTTCTCTTAAAAATAGTTCATCCTGGCTTCAAGAGTGAGGAATAAAAGTTGGACAAAAGGAAAGTGTTGTTTAATAATATACCGGCTCTTGTAGATGATAAATGATTGGTGAGGGTTAAATTATTACACAAAGAGATTGGATAAAGACTTTAATTAGATATTAAATCATGTTACTATTTGAACTTTTTGACGATCTGCCAGTTGTTACAGTGGATTTCTATTTGTTAAAGTTCTCTCCTCAGACACAAACACATGTGCTTTGCTGGTTCCTTCCCACTCACAGTTAGTCTGCACAGAGTTAAAAGGAAGAAACAAATGAAACAACAGCAACACGTTACTGAGAGAGTCACAGCACCGTGTTTGTTCATTTGTAAAAGTTGTTAAAGACGTCAGCTCAAAACGCTGTGTTGTCATGAGTCTCGTTCCTGAAGTGATCTCTACTCGACTCAAACTGTTGATAAATAAAACTTAACTGTGTTTAACGCTCAGTCTGAGGACACAGCACTGTCTAATATCCTCCAAACCAGGTCTACCCCGGTGAGAAAAGACTTACATTAGATTTACTCGAATTTACGAACCTCCTCAATTAATAAATACGCAACAGAACAGCGCTCGCGGTTTTAAAATTGATGAAATCTTGGACTTCTTACAGCATCATCGGTGAATAAAGAAGCGGATTACACAGAGCTAATAGGGTTAGAAAAGAAAATATGGAATAATACTCCTGAGTGTTGGATTATTCACTTTAATTATGGATAACACTGTTACAGCGAATGGCTACGCTTCGCACAGAAATGATCATAAGCTGGTAGGGCTCTGTCTTTTTAATGAAATAATGTTTTAATTTTTGATTTTCCTGCGACAGCGTGAACAGAGGGTTAAAGACTATATTTTTAAAGGAAAATTATGCAGGATTTTGTGGTTTCTGTCCTCTCTTTAATATTCATTATTAATTAAAAGTTGAATTTAGGCTTTGGCTCTGAATGAACTGTAATCATTATTAATTCATTCGTGAGCGTAAGAGGGTTTATACAAAAGGAGGGTTGATAAAACTGTTCAGTTCTTTGTTTTTTCATTCTACGATCACTTCCACCTTTAATATATAAACTAAAAGGGGCTTGTGCGTAATCACGAGGCTGCTGCTTGCGTTTCTGGACGTGTTGTGGACCTGAAACATCTCTTGAAATATTGATGCTTGCGTGGCTTGTAGAGGATAAAAGCCGCTGTGCGAGGCGACGGGGGAGGGACGTGTTCACGGTGACGGAGCGAGAGGGAGTTACACTCACAGATATTTATGATGGAGCCACAGCAGCGTTTCTCACGGCATGTTCTCAACAACGTGACCTGACGACGGGGCTCTGTGTTCGCTCCTGCTCTCCACCAATCAGCTTCTCTCCGCTCCGATCGATAAAGAGGACGTTTACCTGGAGATTTATAACAGCTCGACTAAATTATTTTCACACAACAAGCAGGATTTCTCTTAAAGGAACACAACTATAGTGCGTGTAGTTGCATCGTCTGATTCTCTTCTGCATATTCTCAGTGTTATCTTGAACTATGCTGAATGAAAATAGTCTGAGCTGATATTTACACGAATATACAGGGGTCCCATTTGCTCCTTGAGGCCTGGAAATGACCAAGAGGCATTAAAACACGCACATAACAAAGACAAACAATAACATTTGCACATACAGAAGAGTAAAACAACAATAAGCATCATTTAGCAGTTTGTTTGTGGTAAAAAATGAAAACTTACATCTGAGAGGCAGCAGCTCAGATGAAGAGCTGAGTGTTTTTAAACACACTGCTCTTTGTAAATATGTTCTAGACTCGATAAAGTGATGCCTGACAGTTTACTGGCTGTTGTCACTGTTTTCTCAGAGAATTAGAGCCTCTGTGCAATTACCAAAAAAAAAATGCTGTAAAAGATTAAAATACTGTAAATTAGAGCAGAATAAAACATTAAAAGCAGTTTGCTATTTACATTAAAATCCAACCAGGTCAAACTGGACTAAACCAGACCAGGAGGACCCCCAATATTGAATTTCTTTGTCTTTTTTGCACAACAAAAACCAAAAACTCAAATTTTTAGAGTGATTGTCTTCTATTAAACTAAACTAATAAAAATAACAATACTTTATAGTTTACTTTACTTTTTATATCCACACCTGCAGAAAACTTTTGCACAGTCTTTAAAAAGTAATTGTATGCTAGCCAATTACTGTTTTCATTGTTGCTTTAGCCTGGCTTTTTGTTACGTAGTGCGGTAGATGAGTAACACGTTAAAAAGCTTAAAGTAGTGAAGAAAGTTTAAAGAATAGATGGAGAAAAGTGTATGTTTAGTGCTTAAAACAAATAAATCCATTCTACAAGAAAAGGAACAAAACAATCTCTAAATGAGTGTCTAAAGTGTATTTTCTGACGGAGTAAGAGTGAAACGCTCCAGAAATACACCTCGTTTTTGTTCCAGTACATGTGTTAAGGATATATCTCCCTGACAGAGGATGTCTGTTTTTGTTCCAGATGTGATGGTAGGAATGGGCTACAACTTGGACGAGATCCAGGAGTCTTTGGCCAAAATGAAGTACGACGAGATCACAGCCACTTACCTGCTGCTGGGGAGAAAGGCCTCGGAGGTGAAGGGTCCACAGTTAACAAACACAGACTCGAAAAATACACCTCCTCCATGTTTCTGACCCCGTTTCTCTCTCTTTTGTGTCCCCTCAGTTGGAGACGGGTGAGTCGGCCTCCAGCAGTAACCTGTCTCTGGCCAAACCTCGACCGAACAGCGAACTGAATGGACAGTCGCCGTCTCACCTCAAAGTGCAGCGCAGCGCCTCGTCCAACCACAAACAGAGGCGCTACAGCGAACAGGGTAAAGGCTCAGGGCTCAGACGTGTGTCAAAGGGACATTAAAACATTAAAATACTGAAAAATATGTGATTGAAACATCCAAATGTAGTGTTGAGGACAATATAGTTCAATCATTTAAGTAAAGGTGTATATATTAGTTGCTCTGTACTTCTATAATGAGAAATCCAATAGTACTGATCCAAATAGTAGTAATAGTAATAGTAGGACCTTACCCTGGCCATCCATCCTAATTCTTATTCTATCCAGTACAAAGAATCAGTCTGGTCCCTCTCAATCCCAGTTTGATTTCCAAAAGGCAAACCAATCAGAGAAACAATGCAACAACGAGACTAGTTTCACTTCTTTATGAGTGAGTTTAGATAAAAGTCGATGGTGTTGGGCTCAGGTGAAAGACAGGCTCAATGGAAGGGGTTTAGACCCATTTGACTTGGCTAAGAAAGTGTCCGTCTATTGGTCTGAATGGTCAGGCTAATGAAAAGTACGGAACTGAGACTCATGGTTCTCCATAAATACTAATACCTGTGTACGTGAGGACATGGTCAGAAGAACAAGTGTCCCTTTTATTTTCTAGTCAACGGTGCTTTGATTTCTTTGTAATGGCCACATTAAATGCAGCACAGCTCACAGACGGGACTGGCTCTGCCTTTGCCTCCTGTTAAAGGTCGGTGTCGTCAGCTGCTGATAAAAGCGGCTCACGTCGGAGGCTCTTTGGTTTTATTTGCAGAGCTCGGCGCTGTCCACAGTGATGTAAGACTTTGTCAATAACCTGGGTTTGTGCTGCTTCCTCTGTGTCACATCGGCTTTAACACAACCTTTAGGCTCTGACGCACAACGACCGGACTTTAGGAGCCTCTCATTCACTTTTCTGACATAAAACAAGTATATTGATGTGAAAACTAATGGAGCTGTGTTCAATCAAAGAAAACAAATGCTCTACTACCTCTCTCGATGACGTCACATACATCACATAACCTCCATTTGGTTTAGCGTTGCCAACAGAGGAAACCTTGCTCCGTTTTTCACACTTTGTTGTTAATTAGAGCTGTTTCACATCCGCTTGATGTTAGGAGCACATATATATACATGACGACGAGAAGAAAACTCATTCCTCTGTTAATTATGCGTCTACATTTATAGGTGGCATTAAAAAAGATCCTATATCTGTTTTTCCTTTGGCTTCTGCAAAATCCATTAAAAACCTTCAGCAACAGCAAAAATCAATCATTCACATTATTTAAATGTATATAATAGTGATGGCTGTTATTTTGAGTAACGTGTCCCCGTTTATTCCCCGTTTTCTGTCACAGTGGGTCAGAACGTGCCTCCGGGGATGGCTCACCCGAAGCGCAGTCAGACCACGACGGCGGACAACGGCTCCAAAGACGAGGGAGGCGTCCAGCTGCGAAAACCGAGCACGCCCAGCAGCCGAGCGCAGCCCACCAGCCCTCTGCTCGGAAACGCCAACAACCCCAACAAGGCCGACATCCCGGACCGCAGGAAAGGAGCCACCACCGGGCCCAGCGTGAGTCTCACTCTCAGGGCACATCAGGTTTATATAAAAATGTGCCATAAAAGGCTCTTCTCAAGGTGTTTGTTTTCTACAGCTCTATCTGATAAAACATAATGACAAAACTAAATTAAGTGAGGGTTTTAAGGAACTGTTTGTGCCTTAAAAAAGAATCAAAGTTCACATTGATCCCATAAAAGATGGCAACAAATCAAAAACAATAAGGACTTGCTCTGTATATTCCTGTTTTTTTCTGTATTTGACTTCACTTTTACACAAAAAATAGGAGTGGCTGATATATTATAATCATAGTTTCAGTTCAGTTTCTCAATTTCTCAGTAAAATTAAACTCAGTGCGATGTGGGTTGTATTGGCAGAGTTTTTTGTTGAGGTTTACTGTTGTATTTTCAAGGTTTATAAAGTGCTTAAAGTGCACCTTGTACTGATTTTACAACATATTAAAACTGTTGTGTGTGAAGTGAATAATACAGTTTAGGAAAAGTAACTGAGTCCGAGAACCTAAAATGAAGACTATTAAAAATAAATGTGTTCTCTTTTAAAAAATTATTTCCTTGTGTTGGCTTTAAACAAAAACAATGAGCATTTTTTCAACCAAATCACCCACCTATTTTAAATATATATTGTGGTAATGACTGATCTTCTCTGTCTTCTTTATTTTGTCCATTTACAAATGTTTGAGAGTGTTGCTGTTCTGCCAAAAATCCTAAATGTTGTCGTACCTTGTTCATTCAATGATGTGTTAAGGATAAGCATGTTGTATTTATGAAGCTTTACAGTTCAAAAGGGACCTTGAAAGTGCTTGAATGTGACCGTGCCTGAGGTTTATGAAGTGTATGACCCCCGTATTAACACCGTCTCCGTCTCTTTTCCTTCAGAATAACTCTGCGTCTGCGGGGATGACCAGGAGGAACACGTACGTTTGCAGCGACAGGAACAACACCGATCGTCTCTCTGTGATTCCCAACGGAAAAGAGAACAGGTGAGAGGATGTTCTCTGCCTTTGACCTGGTTTAAAACGCCTGCGTCAGCACAAAGAGGAAACAGATCTGGGACACTTTTATCTCTGAACGCTGCCCAAAGGAAGCTACAGTTAATCAGTTACGCCCATTTTACAGTCTGCAGTGCACCAACACGGACTACATTCAAAAGATCATATTTCAAACCAGATTCGTGAATAGAACAGAGCTTTTTAACTTTGAGCTGATGTTCTGGAAAAACTGGAAATTTAGTTTTCTAGTCACAGAAATTACATAGAAACTGGATGAAATTGAGAATGTAAACAAGTAACGCCAAATATTCAGAGAAAACTGTGTCATCCCACGACATAAACTGTTCATTTAGCACAAAACTGAACTGGCTGCTGTAGTTTCTCAGCTTAAACCAAGTCAGGATAACTCAGAATATAATATAATTCTAAAATATCTCACAGTAAAATAAAGAACACTTGTAAATGGGGCGGGGCAATAGGGACATTTTTACACCAGATTCCCTTCTTCATGTAACCCTCTCCATTTTTTAAGGCTTGGGCCCGAGACGTTTATGATTTTTTATGGTCAGTGCCAACACAAAACAATACCAAAGAGTCGGAGAGTTAAAAAAGGCAGGTTAGGTTGGATATTTTGTGGTTTTATCCCTCTCTGTCTCCATAAACTAGGTCTAGTGTCATTTATGCAGAAAGCACTCCATTGAATAGAAGCTAATTTGCATAAATCAACAAGTCCAAGGTCGTATTTCCTGCCACTTTGCTGAACCAAGTCATCACAGAGGCTAATATTACTCCTTTATCTGGTGATTATTAGCTTCTTTAGTGTCTGTAGAGTCATTATGGACATTATTAAAACTGGTCTTAGCCACATCACAGTGGATTTTTCAGTTCCATTAAACACTGTTCAAAATCAAAACACTTAATTAACTTGATGATTCGCTCAGTCCTACTTGGATAAATGGATGTATCCTGAGGTAAGATGGTAGATTTATGTTTCAAGATGAAAAATATAAAACACACTGAGAGCTTGCAATGGAAGCTGTTTACACATTTAACCTTTGGACTGTTTTTCCTGATTTCACTCACACTCTTTTCAATCTTAAATTCACTCAAGATCATTTTGTTATATCTCTCCTTCCCTTCTATCTTTTCTCACACCCCTTTCTTCTCGCCCGACCTCACTTCTGCCTGTGTTTCTCCTGGTTTTTGTGGTTGTTTGCTCGTGGCGTGAGCAGCATGACCGAAGTGGCTTGTGCCCGTAGCCCGTCGTCTGTGTTCGCGGCCGCTGCGTTAGGCGCCTCGTCCGGTTCTGTCCGACTGAGGTATCAAACCACGCTGCCCCACTCCTACTACGCTCTGGACTACTGCACGCCCAAGTAAGACGGCAGGGTGGTCTCCGGTGTCCCCTGTCGGCCCCCCGCTAACCCCCTGCACATCTGTGACCCCCACTAAAACAACCAGACCATGCATTTCCCAGAGGTGTGGACTCCAGTCAGACTTGAGATGAAAAAGACTTGTAGCTGGACTTGGACTTGAACCAAAGACTCAGACTTCACTTGGACTTGAACCAAAGACTCAGACTTCACTTGGACTTGAACCAAAGACTCAGACTTCACTTGGACTTGAACCAGACTCAGACTTCACTTGGACTTGAACCAAAGACTCAGACTTCACCTGGACTTGAACCAGACTCACTTGGACTTGAGTCTCTGAAAAGACTTGATGTTTCTCCAAAGATTAAAAGAATATTATTAGAAACAGTTCATTTTCTTCAATAGTTTGACAGATTACACAGAGTTAAGTGTTACTCTCATGACGCTGCCTTCAAATGCTCTCTGTAAAACTCAGCGCTACAGGGCTTTACAACCAAAGAACAAAAAGAAGCCACACATTGAACATCACTGACATCAAAGAATAGAAAACATCGTTAGGACAAGACTTTTTTGACTAAATATTCTATAGAAAGCCTCACACTTCCAATAAGAAACTTTTAAGAGACATTTAAATCTTTTATTGTAGTGTCTCCTTATTTTTTTCTATTTTTGTCAATGATTTTTATTGTTCGTGTCGTTGAAAAGACTCAAAAGGACTTGAAACCTTGAAGTATAGGACTTTGGACTTGACTCGGGACTTGAGACAAAGACTCGAGACTCACTTGTGACTTGCAAAATAATGACTTTGTCCCACCTCTGCCATTTCCTGCCAAAAAGAGGGACCGACGTGTGCTCCACCTGTTTTAATGTCAGTGTCTGAATCTGCTCATCGGCCAAAAACAGGATCGTCATTTGCTTTACTTATAAAACTTAAGAAATTAGATAAACGTTTTTACTTACTTATATTTTAAAGACGTTGTACAAAGGCGATTCTCGTGGGCAAAGTGGTAAATTAATGATAGATTTGACAAATAAATGCTCTGTTTAAGTTGGAGTTTTCCAAAATAAAAGGCCTTGAATTATCTGGGCTTTTTTCATTTAATGTTTTAGTAGGTAGATCTTATTTTTTCCCAAAAACGAGGCAGTAGATCGTAGTTTAAAACAATTGTAGAGTAAAAATAGCCTCTTTTCCCCCAATAATTTGATGTTTTTGATGTTTGGTGCAGTAGTTTTGGTCTGAATATGAGCGTTGACTCTACAGTAAATGCCAAAACAACCATGAAACAATCCAGGAAGTTAATTCAGAAATATTTAAAAGGTGAATTGAGGCAGACTGATGGGCAGTTATTTCAGACACTGTTAAACTGGAGCTGCATTGGGGAAAAATATGACTCTTTTGTCCAACTCTGTGTGAGCTCATATTCTTCCACGTCGTCCTTTTGCCCGACCCTTTCTCCGGACGACCTCTGCTGCTGCTGCTGCTGCTGCTCCTCGTCTCTCCTCAGTCTCCGCTGTGAACTTTGACCCCGATCTGCTCCGTTTGGACCCTCACCGCTCGACGCCACCTTCGCTTTTCAGGCTCTAACTCATTAATGCCTCTCTCAGTGAATAAACCAATGAGCTTTGTGTCTGGGGCGTGAAATTAACAGCACTATTCTCACAATAAATAAAGATAATGAAGGTAATAATGCTCTATAAACCTTAAAGTGCAGTAAAAACTCACTTTATGTCCTCATTGTTCTCCCAAAACCAAATATAAACCTCACTTTTACTCTGGATTTTCACTTGTTTCCTCTTTAGTCTTACTCTTGAGAAGCTTTAATACGACTCTGTGCTGTTTTAGTTTCATTATTTTCACATTTATTAACAGAAAAAGTGTTGTCACAAGGTTATATCTGTGCTGTACTGTTTATATTTGGAAATAATGTGTAATTACATGAAACAAAACAATATGAAGTCCTGATTTCACTGTTTAATGTGATTTTTACCTGTTTTATTCACTTATTTATTGTAGAATCAGTTTAATTTCCCGCCCTGTCGACATCTAACAGCAAAACTCATTCACAAATATTCTATGTAGTAATAACAAACAACATAATGGAAATAACAGGAATATAATGCTGTCGTTTTGTTGCTGTGCGGGATGCTAGTGAACCTTAACTGTGTTTTTTTTTCATAAAGCATTACAATTAAATCATGATTCAGTTAAAAAGCTGTATGTTCTTCAAGGCTGTTTACACAAGAACACGTTTTGACAAAGAAGATTTTATTTTTTGAATTAAGGAATTTCTATCTGATTGAACAAAAACACAAGCAGGACGCGTTTTCATTTCATTCCAGCACCTGCTACTTTTTTAAGGAAATTTGTAAAAGCATCATCAGTAAAAACACAAAGCAAGTTCAGTGTTTTTGTTTCTTCATAAACTCTTGCTGTATTATTATATCTTTAGTTTGAGACAGATCCAAACTGAGACTCAGAGTTGCTCCAGATTCAAAAAGATCGAGACTTAATTTCAAAACAATGTGATGTGAACAGTTTTTCTGCTTCTTCTTCTTTAGTCCAGTTGAGGTTCACTACTCTCTCTCTCTCTCTATGACCCCGCCTGACCTCTGACCTCTGACATGAACCCGCCCGTGTCCCGTCTTCTCTGCAGCAGCATCGCGGTGTCTCCCGGCGGAGGACAGAGGAACCCCGTGGCGTCCACTCACAGCATCAGTAACGCCACGACCCCGGACCGGCTGCGTTTCCCTCGGGGCACGGCCAGTCGCAGCACCTTCCACGGGGGCCAGCTCCGGGACCGCCGCACGGCCACCTACAACGGGCCGCCCGCCTCGCCCACGCTGTCCCACGACGCCTCGCCGCTCTCGCAGACGCGCAGCCGGGGCACCAGCAACCTGTTCTCCAAACTCACCTCCAAACTCACGCGCAGGTAAAACACACACCGAGGGACAGTGACCGCTGCAGAGTCCAGCCGCTCTCTGTGCAGGAAAGATTGAATTCAGCAGGAAAAAGTCTCTCAAGGATCAATAACTACACTTTTGCATCTATTTCTCAAAAAGACTAGTACCAGTTCCAGAGCCTTTCTCTATTCAGACTCTAAATAATTATGTTATTGTTCAGCTCTAAACCAGGAATCTGACTTAAATCCCGTGAATTCCTGATAAATGTGGAGCAGAAGTCTAATAATGTGTACATTTGTGTGAAACTGAAACAGGGAGGGACTGGACTCTGACCACGTTAATCCTGTGTTTGTTTGATTTAAAGCTGATAAATGCCTCGTAGTTTAAAAGAATCACATTCAGGGAACACCCCACTGTTCACACAAATGTGATTTAGGCTCAAATCTAAATTGTCCATTTGTCGCTGCCTCGGTTTCTTTAAAATCAGAGCAATTAGTCTCTTAATGGTGTCAACTGCTTGTGCCATGTGCTTAGCCTCTGGCTTTTCATGCAGTAATCGAAGCATATTTTGTATAGTGTTTAATCTCAAACACTAATCATTTGATACAGTTACCTTTATGCAACTATGAATGGTTTATTTCTCTCTCATTTCTTGTTCAGAAATGTAGTTTGCACCCACTTTTGACTAATGTCAGAGTGTTTATTTGTGCTCAGACAAGGCACACTTCACATAATTACAATAACATAATGACAGTTCTGTGACATGAGGCTCCAGTGCTCAGAGTGCTCACTTTTTAGGGTTTGTTTTTTTTTTTTCATTTTGGACCAGTTTATTAAAAAAACACAATTTTTTTTAAACTAAATTTGAAAAAAATAATTATTTGTAACTTAAAAACATGCTTTATTTTACTGAAAGAAACTTGAAACAATGAGGATAGTCTTAAAAGTAGCTGTATTTTTGTTCAGATTTGAGTTTTGTTTTCATAAAATCAGTTTACTGCATGAAAAGCTGTATCCGAGCAGCGACGTTTCCCCAATGACTGACGCAGAACCAGGAATCATTCAAATGTGACCAAATGGACTTTTCCCTTTGATTCTGCCTCGTGTCACTCATTGAGCCCTCCTCCTCCTCCTCTTCCTCCTCTCTGCTCCTCTTCCTCACCTTCCTCTCCACCATTTTCACTGTGTCTCTGTCTGATTCTGTTGTAGAAACATGTCATTCAGGTTTGCCAAAAGGTAGGACTCCTGTGAAAACGGCCTTTCGCTCTGTGCCTTTTTTTTTTTTTTTTTTTCTGGAAATAACATGAAACTGAAGTGATTTCACTGAGAGATGAGGGCTGCTGGCACTGAACTAACACAACGCTTTAGCAAAAAGAAAACTCACTGGGTACATTTACAAACACAGAGGGAAGCATCAGAGACAAACTGTAAAATTTATGGCTGATTTTTTTCATTCAAGGATCAGAGCTGATGAATATTGATATTTCAAAATGGCTTCCTAAAGGTCCCATGTTCTGCTCATTAGCAATAGCTTTACATTTAAATAAAAGAAAAGCTATTATTTTTACTGTCCAATAAATAAAGGCTTTGGCTCTAGTTACAGTCTTATTTATTTGCATTAACAGGTTTTATTTGGTTATGTTCAATGGTCTTGATGATGGACGATAGATGAAAGTTATTGGTGAGACATTAAAGCACAACACCAGACCCTGGACCCAGTGGAATATAGATCATCAGTCTAAACAAAACATAAACGCTGAAATAAACCAAGAGCAAACTAAACCCAAAGCTCATTATGACTTGGACATTTACTTTTTTCTGTCAAAATCTTGTCTGTCCTTTTACCTTTGTGTTTTATTTCCCAAAAGTAAGAAAATACAAAACACTCCAAGTTTAATCATTCAAAACCCAACGTAAAATGTGAATAAATTTGAGTTTTATGCATAAAACTGTTTATAAAGTGTTTGCAAATAAAAAACATGAGTAGCCATCTATAGGAAGAGGGAAAACTGTCTGTGTTTTGGTGAAATAAGTTGGAATATCTTATGCAAAGCATTTTGGGAAATGTAGTTTCTAATAAAACATTGATTTCAACGCTCATAAATGATCAAATGGAATGATTTATCTTTTAAATATTCTATATTAATGTTAGTCTTGGTTCAGTAAATATTGATTTAGCTCCTGATTTCACCAGCAGTAGTTCATCTAGAGCCTTGTAAGTGTAAATTAACTTTTAACTGGGTCCAATATATCACAATATTAGTTAATTACTTATGTATGTTCTTTCTAATGTAATGCAAACCATGTCATGTCTCTGTAGAAAAGCTCAGTCTCTTGGTCCAGAGCTGAACTAAAAGAAGTGAACTAAAAGCTGAAAAGTACTTTAAACCTTTTTCTGACCAACAAGCCTCTCACTGAAACAAAAGCAACAAACGGAGAATATGGGACTTTTTATAAAAACACAGTTTAAATTCTCTACTTTAATTTTTGAACCTAAAAGCAGTTTTATCTCTATCTTTATAGTTTCTGTGTTTGTAAATGTTCTGTGCTGTGGTGCTGTGACTCCATTTTAACAAAAACAACATCGCAGCAGCAGCAGCAGCTTGTGGCTCTGACGAAGCCGGTGCATGATCTTCACAAACGCAGTGATCGTGGGTCGTGTTTGGTTTTTGTTTTCTCATTGTTCTTAACCTCTTCAGCAGCTGCTCTTATTTTTAAAACCACAACTTTTGAGCAGATTTAAAGCTCTTTTTGGCTCAGGAGTGATTCAGACTCTGGAGAAATACATCTGAGCCACTGAGAGTCGTTTATTCTTCCATAATTTACTTTTTTCTGCAGCATCACTGTGTTTTTGTGTGAGGCATTTTCAGATAAAGTCACTTAAGTTTCTTTTTTAAACATTTTTTGTTAATATTTTTCGAGATAAAGTCCATTAAGTTTCTTTTTTAAGCCTTTGACTGATCTCTTTTTTGCCTTTTGTCCATGAAGTGGAATTATCTGCCTTTAATTTCATTTTTTTGTTGCACCTCAGTATCAATATAGGTGTTTGTGTTAGTATTAGTATTTGTACATTTTTGTTTGCTGCTTAAGAGCCTTGTTTATATTTGCTTTGAAGTTTTAGTCTATGTTCTGGTCTTAGGTCTTTGTAGTCGTTAGTAATTAGTAATAATATAGTCAACTTATTCTTCCCTTTTTTTGTTCATTTTATTACTTGGTTGATTTTATTGTTGTTTAAATTGTTCATGATCTTGTTAATTTCAGACTAAAATTTATATAATATTTTTTATTATTATTATTATTTTCTTAAGTTTTTATTTAGCTTTTTAGCCTTTATTTTGATAGAGACAGACAGGAAGCAAGGTGAGACATAATGGGTGGGTAATGATATTGAGCATATAACCTGAGCCGGAATGGAACCCGGGTCTCTCTGGTGTGTGGTATGGGCTCTACCAGGTGAGCCACTGAGGCGCCCCACACAATTTAACTAAAGACAAAATAATAAGCATCAGATTTCAGAAAAACAAAAGAAAAAAACAAAACACACATTAAAAAAAAAACTTAAAAAAAAAGGAACACACGACAAAGTAAAAATAAATAAAGAACACTTAATAATGTATTTTCTCTTCAGTTGTGTTCAAACTGGTTTTAATGAGTGCTTTATTCCAATGTTGAAGTAGTACAGCGCCCTCTGGTGGACGACTGAAGCAGGAAACACTTCTCTTCATTTCCATTTCACTTCTCTCTTCGGTTTCTCTGTTTGTCCTTGTTTTTTTTATGGAAACCCAGAAGTGACATGTTAAATACAGTAAATACATTTATACAGTAATAATAATGGTTATTTATATCAGGAAGTGGTCTATAAAGAGCAGTAATTATTTTAAAATAGACTTTGGCCTATCAAATATGGATTAATAAAACTGATGTTCTACTCTCTGGAAATCTTTTGTCTGCTTTTAAGATTTTTCTTTTTTAATAATACATTTCAGAGTAAACCAAATTACTTTCTTTTTTTGCTTTAGTTCCAATTTAAATTTCTGTATTATCTACAAATAACACAAAAGGAACAGCATTAGTAGTTTTTCAAATACATGTTGTTTCTGCTATTATTTTATTTTTTTTAATATTTCATTTAAATTTAGGTATTTTCTCTTATTTTTTGTCACTTCTGGGCTTCTGTACTTTTCCACTCATCATCACTTCTTTTATAACTGTCTCCTTAGTTTCTGTCCCCTTTTCTGCTTCCTCCTCTCATCTCCTCTCCTCGCTCTGGTGTCCCGACCTCCCTCTGACCTCTGACCTTTTAACTCTGACCTCTTGTTGCTCCCTCTCTGCGCAGGGTCACTATTGACCCGGCCAAACGGCAGACGTCCAAATCAGGGCCTGCCCTCACGGCGCCGCAGGGAGCAAAGACCCTTAGTAAGTCCTCCTCCTGCTGCTTCTGTCCACTTCCTGCTCATCCACCAATCAGAATCACTTCTCCTTATTTGGCTTTTGCCTACTTCCTACTTCCTGCATCTTTTTCTTTCCTCTTTATTTTATTATTTACCGTTTACATTTCTTTAGATTCACATTTTCCTTTTGAGATTCTAAAGAAAAGTTGAGAACATTTACAGCGTCGTATATTCAAGAAATAACTAAAAAAATTACATTATCTCATATTTTTGATGAGTTTCGAACTGTTTAGACAATATTTTAGGCATTTCTCAGTTGGATAAACCGTTAGCTCCTGTTGATAACATTAGATTAAAGCCTTTAAAGCCTGGTTACAATAAAAACTATTCCTCGGCTCATCCACTATTTCGTAGCTTGCTCAATACTTCCTGTATTTGTTCATTTTTTAATATAATGCTATTTTGGGACTTTTTAAAATATTTTCTACACACTAACTCTTATGCTGATTTATTTTAGGTTAGATTTTGTACTTTCGTAATATTTTTAAATTTATTTTTGTATTAAAAGCCAATACATTTTCCCTATTTATTTATTTATTTATTTATTTATTATTTATTTTTATTTATTTTTTGTGGTGAAAGTTCTGAATTTTATTTATTTATTGCAACCCAAATAAAATCAACCATGACTAACTTCTGAATCCCAATTAAATACTTAAAATATAATAAAAAATAACTGTAATAATATTTATTTTATTTACTTTAATTTTAGGTGCCATTTAAAAAAAGTTACCTTACAATTCTCAAAATAATAATAAACAAAAATAGCATCTCTAAGTATATAAAAAACAATGACTTAACCATGTTTTTATCCTCATTATTATCATCTTGTCTTTATTATTTGATCATTCTTGAGGTGTTCTTTCTTTCAGATCCCAGACGTCAGATAGACAGTAGTAGGAAGATGAAGATTTAGAGTAAGGGTCTCCTCGGTCTCCGTCTCTCGTCTGTGATTTTAGCTGTGATTAAAAACTCTCGTCTCAAACGCAGCTCTGTCGTCTCCTCACTGTCCTTTTCACAGTTTCTGTTCAGACCAAAGAAAACTCCACACATTCAGTTTTTGAAGCTTCAGTGGTTCTCAACTTCTTCTCAACTTCTTCTCAACTACTTTTTTGAGCAGTATTCAAGGACCCTTAGAAGTTTTATTTTTCAGACTGAAATTAAAGAAACTAAATTAAACCCAAGCTGCACTTTTGTTTTCTTTTTAAGTGCGGCTCCATTATCTTCCATCAGAGAGAACCCATTTTGATCATAATCCATTTTATTTTGTCCAAATAAAAAACAACTACAACAACTTGAGGCAATTAAAGTCCAGCTAAAATCTGTAAAAATCTATTAATATCTAACTTAAACCATTTAGAACCTGTTAAAGTCCAACTAAAATCACTGAAAACCTTTTAAAGACCAACTTAAACACCATAAACCTTTATTAAAATCGAACTAAAACTGCTCTAAACATGTTCAAGTCCAACAAGAAGCACTTAAACTGTATTTAAACTGAACTCAACTCACTTTAGACCTGTTTATGTCATAATAATTACTGTATATGTAGGTGGTACTTGGAGAAACAAATATATTTTTATATAATAGATAATATTAGATAATTAAAATAAAAGGAAAAGACAGTACTCAACCTTTAGATGTATATATAATAGGATTTTTTGTCTTAATACTGTAAGAGAACTCCATAAATATACAGTGTAAGATATACAGACAAATAACATACTTTTTTAATATTTTTTTTTTACGCATAGCAATACACATTCATTTTAAACCCTACACTTCATGCCAAAAAAACAAAACAAAACTTAACCCTAAAAACCATGAGCCAACATCCATCTGACTTTAGATTAAAGATATAAAAACATTAGCTCTTATGAAACTTGGGGATTCCATTAATTCCATTAAAGTTGACCTTTTCACATCTCAAAATAACCAGTAGGTTTACATTCAAGTAGAGAAATTACAATTATTGCCTGAGTCTTAGTTTTAAACCTCAGATTTCTCTAAATCGTAGTAAAAAAAACCTGGATAATGCGGTTCACTTTGGGATTATTGCTGCAGATTTAAGGTCGGATCCAGTTCTGAGCAGCTCCAGAGTCGAACAGAGACAGAACAACACGAAGAACAGTGACTAATGTTTAGACCAAAGACACATTAACTCCGGTTTGTTGATAGTTTTGCTCCGTTCGTGTCGTAAAACTTACAAAGAAAAAGCAAATCTACCTCAACTCATGATGTGTTTGTGTGTTTTTAGACAGAACAGTTGCTGAGTAATGATTAATTTGATGTATTCATGTGTTATTTATGGTGCGTTCAAGTGCTCCTCAGAAAAACTGCGCGGAGTTTCCTGAGATTCTTTGTTGACGTTAACTCTAATCTGTTTTCCTGAGTTTCTGAGGAGCACACGAACGCACCATTTCTCCTAAAGTCAGAGTGTTACCGTTGATTTTATGAATTAATCGATTGTTATTGAGCAAACGAGTCAAGTTTGAAGTCATTTAACGGAACGAATGAGTCGGAGTGAGCTCTGAAGGTAAATTTACTGAGAAAAACAAAGACATACTGCGCAGAATTAAACAAAGGAAGAGAAATGGTGTAATTAATTCAATTTATAGACTTTCTAAGGCATTATTTTAATGACAGAAACTAGCTTCTTTTGTCTTTTTTAACTAATTTTTTGGTATTATTATGGTATATATTTTGGCTGTTTCTTTGTCTTTTAATAAGTTTACTTTCTCTTTTTTGTACTTTTTCACTCAAATCTATTTCAGGAACAGACATAAGCTTTTACCTCCGTTTATTTATCTGTTTTTTTTTTTTATTGTAAAAGCTTTCGTGGCGTCTGTAACTCACTGCTGCAGCTGCTTTTTCACCTTTCTCTGTTTTTTTTTAAAGGGATTGTTCACTTTTCATTTGTTTTGTCTCATCACTTGTTTTTGGAGGATTTTTTGGTGGCGGCTTTTGTCTTTCTTCTTTTTTTTTAAACTCTTGATTTGATTTTTTCAATATTACACCTCTCTTTGTTTTATTCACTGATTATTGATTATGGAAGTATTTTGTGCACAACCCACATCTTTGTTCTCTCTTTTTTTTTCCTCCGTTCCTCGTCGTCTTCGCTGCTCGTCTCGGCCCAGAGTCTCCACAGAGTTTGAGAGAAACGGGAGACTTGAGGGCTCAAGGTGAGGCTCAGAACAGACTCAGAGCTGTGGGACGACGACAGCGGGACTCGGACGGTCTCCAAACGTTACTCATCAAACGCTGGATTGTTGCATGTGCCTCACGTCAAGAAAAACATTAAAAAACATAAAACAGAAATGGATATAAATGAATAGAGATAAAGAGAAGGAACCACTGTAAAATAAGACACAATAAAAACAGAAAACACGGAATAAAATACAAAAATCAAGTAAATTAAACACGAACAAACGATAAAAACTGCATAAAATTGATCAAAAAGGCCCAAAGCTTTTGTAAACCTGAGCTGTCTGGTCTCGAACCAAACTGAACCAGGGTCCGGTTCGTTTCTGAAAGAGTTTGGAGAGAGTTCGGATTTTTAAACCAAATGCAGGAAGTGACAGAGCATAAAACACATGAAGAAGAGAAAACGGAGGAAGGAAACAAGGAAAACCGATATCAGACGGGTTTAAAAACACATACAACACAAAGATTACGTAGTTTTATCTTTTGTATGGCTCTATTTTTATCAATGTTCTTCGACAGATGTCTGTGTGAAGCAGAGCGTTTCCTAAAGAGCATTACAGTGATTTAAATCATGTCTGTATTAACTCTATATTAATAATAACATGTCTCTATAGATTCTGAGCCACCGTTGGTATTCATCAAGGGCACTTTTGTTAAAGCATAGTTCTGCTGTTAGTTAAAGCCCCAGATGTGACCCGTTTTAATATTTTAACCCAACCATCACTGAATATATGATACAAACAGGTTAATTACCTTCTCTTTGTCACAGTCTCATGTAGAGAATATAAAATAATAAGCCATGACGACTCTGCACCGTACATTCGTCCAACTTTTCTTGAGTTTAATGGATCACATTCTAACGTTTTCTAGACAGAAGAGACAAATAACCACCGTCTCCTGTTACAACGTCAGTGTAGAGCAGTGTTAACTACCAACTACCCTCAGTTTATCATTATCTTAAGTGATTAACAGGCTTTAAAGACACTCGCTACAGGTTTTTAATGAGATTTGGGTCAGACTCCAGCTCCTCGGCCGTCGGACTGGTCTCGTCGAATCCCACAGCTCTGTCTCCTCAGTTTTAGTCGTAAGGCTTCAGTTTGTCGTCTGCAGCCTTTGGTGAAGCCCCTTCTGCTTCTGCGATGTTCAAGTGCAGCCTTTGTTTGAGTTTGTGCATGGCTCTGTTAACGCTGCATGGATTTGGACGTGTTTTATCATTTTAATTTGTTTCTGGACGACTCGGAAAAAACGCTGGTTGTGCTTCAACTCTGCCTTTACCTTCTTTTAACGAAGCATGTTTTTATCAAATGTTTGTGTCTGAAATAAATGTGGTTTAAAGACGGGGTTTGGACAAAGTTGAGCCCTTTTCAGACTTTTATTGTTTTTGTGCTTGAAATTAAAAGTGCTTCAATCATTTAGCCACCGATCATGTTCCCTATATTAATATTTAAAACCTACAGTGTTTTTAATAATGAAGGAACATCGGTATTAGAGCAGCTGTACTTTTGACTTAACCACAAAAACAGGAAGTAGAACGTAATCCAAACATTTAAATTTAAGTTAAACTTTTAAATCTACAAATCCAATGTCTAAGAAACATCAAATGATTTGGAGAATATATATTTTTGGAGCTAAAAATTAGACAGTGCCGCTTTAAAAAACTGTGGAACATTATCGTGAGCTCTTTCTTATAAACTTACTGGGAATTTAAAAGCTGCTGTAGTTTGTGGATTTAAACCAAAGAACAGAGAGGATAAGTATAAAACTCAATCCAGTGTAAATTGTATAAAAAATAAGTGAAATTGTCTGTCTTTTCTGGTCTTTTCCAGTGTCAGACAAATAGATAAATATAATAAAAAGGCCAGTTTATAAAAGTAATTTGTTAAAAGAGAGACCTGTCCAAAGATCTTAGCTGTGGCTTGGACAGAGTTATAAATCAAGGCCTAAACGAGCTTTAAAACTCTTCAGTAAAATATTCAAATCAATTCTAAAAAAAAAATAAGGAGTTACTCACAAATCCAAATCTATCATATTCTTTTAATCGCTCACTAAAGCTGGACCTTTTTCTTAAATTTTTGGAAGAACTTAAACTGATTTTGAATCATTAAAGCCATTTTACCAAAGCTCAATTATCTGTAAAGGAAACAGAGGCACTTTATTGTGAAAAGGCGCTTTTATTACAGTGTTATCCCATTGACCCGCCACAATAAAAGCTTTTCATCTCATTTTCCTGCTTCAGTTTAATAAAAAAACGATCCCAAGCTTTTTATTTTTAATCACAGATGTGTATCACTCCCGGCGGCCATTTTCTTTTCTGTAAAAACAGTCTGAAAAAGGGCTTTTATCTCAACGTCGAACCCCGTCTTTAACGTTTTTTTTACTTCTCTAACTCCCCCCGTCGTCTCCTTCCTCTCCTTCAGTCGCCACGTACCTGGGGATCAAAAAGGGGAAAACAAGCCGCGCTCCCTCCGCTTCACCTGGAGTATGAGGACCACCAGCTCCATGGAGCCGTGCGACATCATGCGCGAGATCCGCAAAGTTCTGGACGCCAACAACTGCGACTACGAGCAGCAGGAGAGCTTTCTGCTGCTGTGCGTTCACGGAGACGGACGCGCCGAAAACCTGGTGCAGTGGGAGATGGAGGTGTGCAAACTGCCCCGACTGTCGCTCAACGGCGTCCGCTTCAAAAGGATATCCGGCTCGTCCATCGCGTTCAAAAACATTGCTTCCAAAGTTGCCAACGAGTTAAAGCTATGAACAAAAACAGAATAAAAACACACACAAACAAAAGTATCCGTATATAACTAGAAGTATTTAAGCTGTACAATCACCCGAGTAGCAGTTTCCAAATGTCTCCTTTTTTTAAAAACAGAGTATGTATTGAATATTATAATGTATAGACTAAGGCTTTTGGCAATAATCACTGAATTACCTACTAATATCTCAGTCTTTTCTGGCCGTTCGGTCGACATTAAAGTGACATTCGGGGATTTTTTAAGCGAGGTTTGTGTCTGTTACTTGTTCAAAGTTAATACATTACCCGCTTTAGATTACTGTGTGTGCTTTAAGGTGAGAAGAGACGTAAACGAGAGGTGTTTAGTGTCAGGAAAAAGGACAATTCGCATACATTTGGCTTTTGAAGGTGCATTATTTTGGATGATAAAGTGCATTAAAGCTTTGTAATGTCAGGAAAACGTGCACTTTCACCAAAAAACTAAACTATTCATGTAAAAAATGGATGTCTGTTTAAAAATACAGCTTATATCGACATGAAAGTTTGTTATTTTGCTGTGAGAAGGCCCTTATTCTGTGTGAAAGTGCATTGGAACAGTGGAAAATGGCACATTTAACGTCCTTTATTTTTGGTTTTATGGTGAGTTTAATGTCTAATGTTTCCTGCGGGAGTCTATTTTTCCAACAAAGACAAAGAAAATGCGTGTTAATGTGACACTAATATGAATACTTTACAATTTTACTCCATTTTGTTTAATATTTAACACAGTGCACCTTTAAAAAGCCAAATGGAGCGAGTCTGGTCGTATATTTGTTCAGGAAGGTTTTTTGTTCAAATGCTGGATTCACTGACAGCTGCTCCTGAGTTTTCTCCACAGACAATAATCTACATTTAATATATTCACAAAAAAATAAGCATCAGATACAGTCCCGCTTCAAAAATCCCTGAGGTCACAGTTGAATATGATTTGTCATGCTGTGAATGTGGACAAAAGCATTTCTAGTCTTATTTATTTTCATCTTTTTTTTCTCCTCCAAAAGAAAAAAACAAACAAATATGACATAGCTTTTTGTTTTCACTGTAAATAATGTATCTTAATTTCAAGACAGCTTCACTGCAATACCATTTTTTTCTTTTTTTTCTTTTTTTTGTATTTTGTTGAGAAAGGAGCAGAAGAAGAGGAGGAAGTAGAGATGATGGGGAGTCCGTGTAAATGACCACCACATGGTTTAAAAAGGTCACTCATGTCTCGATTAAAAAGTGTCTGTCGAAATGAAACGCCTTTGTTTTGGTCATTTTTGGGGATAATTCATTTTAGTGGATTTTAGAAGTGTTATTATTGACATGTTTCTTTTCTGGGTTTAGTTTTAGTCTAAAAGGGACATTTTGGTGTTTTATAAATGTATTTGAGTGTTTTAGGAGCGGATTTATTCCCAGTTTGGAGAAACAGATGAGCAACAGACTTAAACTAAAAAAATGGAGATCAAAATATGTAAAACATGGAATTCAGAGACTACTATTATTGTTTAGTACATACTTCACATTAAGCTGAGACACTTATAATTACATAACTCCACTGCGATGTGCTCATATACAGGACAAATTTAGGGGTTTTTTTCTTTAAGAAGCTTTTGTCACATTAAAAAACATTTCTTTGCTCCTTTCTGCTTCTCTTGGAAACTGGGAGAGCTCACTACTGCCACCTACTGTTGGGACAAACCACGTGTCTCAGAACTCACTTAAACCATTCTTTTAAAAGATCTGTTCAAAACTAAAGAGATTCTATAGTGAATCACTATGAACTAAAAAGAGTTAAGCTTCGATGGAAATCAGAATTTTGAGTAAATTTTACAGCTTTAGGATTTATTTAAAGTTAAGTTAAATGTCAAACCAAAAGGTGTTTTCTATATTTGTTCCTTTATGTGGATTAAACAGGACGCAGTGATATTTCCAGAGGTTCTTGTGTCTCTGAAGATTCTGAAGGACACAGATCACAACAGAACAGTTTCTTGAACACTTTTTTATTTACTGCAGATCCATCCTCACCTTTAACAGCAACCATTTCTTAAATAGAACAAACAAACGGTGGTACAGTGCAGAGTCAAGATTCAGTCAGAGGTGTAGGGGCAAGAGGGGGTGGGGTAAAGGGGTGAGAGGGGTTTACAGGGAGGAGGAGGGGTGTTAAAGGGCTCGGGAGGTGGAGGCGTCTGAGGGAGGTTACTTCTGGGCGGGCATCAGGTCGTCGATGCTCTGGCCCTGCTCCAGACGCTTCTCCATCTCGATCAGCAGCTTGATGCCGTCCACCACCATCTGCACCAGCTCCACCTCCGAGAAGCCCAGGCGGTCGGCGTTCGAGATGTCAAAGACTCCGCCCACGGCCGCTGTGTCCACTCCACCTGCAGGAGATACACACCGATAGTTTAGATCCAGCCTCCAGACTTTAAACACCTCATCTATTTACTGCAGTAATTACAGTTCTTTAAACATTAAACACTTGTCTTACATACTCTTCAATTTTTACTTTTTGCACATTTCTAAATTTTCCTTTAAATTTGGTTTATATTTGATTAAAACCCAAACTAATGTCAGTGCTAAGAAGTCAAGTCCAAAGAAGGGACTTCTGTGCTTCTGTCCCATCTTCAGACTGGAAACCTGCTGCTATAATCCAGGTTTTCCAGGTTTCCCAGGTTTTCCAGGCCTTGAGTGAAGCTACGCACCGGTTCCACGTTTCTGGAGCCGCAGCCTCTTCAGAACCTCCTCGAACTTGGAGTTCTTGCTCATGTTGGGCAGCTTGACGTGGACCCCGGCGCGGAGCCCGGTGCCCAGGTTGGAGGGGCAGGTCAGGACGTAGCCCAGGTGCTCGTTCCACATGAAGTCGTGGCCACGTTCCTTGAACAGGTTCTCGATCTGAAAATGACACGGAAACCAGTCAGAAAAACGGTCTTAAGACTCAATATGAAGTAAAAAATGAATGTTTCTGCAACATTAACAAAGGTGGATTGTTTAAATACTGCCTGTTTCTGTCTGACGTCTAAAACCTTAACCTCTTCATTTCCTGATACAGTTTGATAAGGTTTGACCGTTGCCTTATCTTTTGATCCAGAGGCACTGAACTGAAGAAGCTAAACTCTGAGGCTGACCTTCGTGAGGCCGGTGCAGAAGCGGGTGAACACCTCCCTCATGTTTCCTCCTTTCTGCATCGAGATGACGCGCAGATGGTCCTCCTCGTTCACCCAGACCAGGAATGTCTTATTGTCGTTGTGCCTTTGGTCAAAGAGATCAGTTAATAGTGATTTAAAAACACATTTTCATATAGATGTATGGCTCCAGTGATGTGTCGTGTCCCGGGGGCCTCACCAGATGCCCCTGGCGTCGGGCCAGTCCCGGGCCATGCCTGAGGCCAGCAGCAGAGGAGACACTGGTTTGTCAAACAGGAAGTGGTCATCGATGAGCTGCTGCTGCTCGGCGTCCGTCATGTTCTTGAGGGCGTAGTACTTCCCGTTGAGGTCTCCGCTCAGAGAGTCCAGGGCTGAGGGTCACACAAACCAGTTATTCATATGTTTCTGTTGGGGTCTGCTTTCTTGTCCCGACATAAAGCTCATCTGTTCAGACCATCTCTATGTGATGTAGTGATTGAGAGCTGCCACCAGAGGGCGCCCCAGCCTTACTCTGCTTCTGTATTAAACCTCTGGCTCGTGGCAGGTTTACCTTCGATGGAGAGCTTCTCGATGGCGCGCCTCTCTCCGCGGCTGCAGTGAGGAGGCAGAGCGAAGCCGCGGACGCTGCGTCCCGTTCGGACTCTGGAGCTCAGGACGTAGTTGGGGTCGAGGTCATCTCCGCCCTTCACAAAAACACAATTTACACTTTAGACTATGTTTCACAAACGAAAACAAAAGAAAACAATGCCTAAAGCCAGTGGTGTCAAAATAATACAGACTTAATCATGACAAGGTTTTATTGTTGAAGCTGTGATGTTCTTTCATTAATGCTCCAAATGCATTATGGGTCGGAATTAAAGTTTGGTTTCACATTTCTGCTGTAAATGTGGATATAACCTGAGACAGAGAAGGTCTGTGTCCAGATGTTTGGGCTTTTTGTGCAATCCTGTTTTCTGTTGCAAAAATACCTTTTAAATAACAAATTCAAGATTTTTAAAAGTGGATAAAGTAGAAAACCCTGAGAGAAGCTGAACAGCTGTGGACCTCACTGAGAAGACTGTTTACTACATGTTTAACCAAGTGGCTCCAGTTTTACTGAAGAGCACTGCAACAACAAAACTCAAGTGAATCCTCGTGAGTTTGCATGTGTCCTGGAGCCGTGTGTTTAGTCCAGGGCTAAAGGGGCAGAAGCGTAGAGCCGTGGGTCTGGGGGACTCACCTGGAGGTTGTCGGAGTTCAGGTCCGTCTTGTGTTTGTCCGAAGGCTTGTATCCTCCGTGACGGTCCTCGATGACGGGGTCCAGCAGATCCTTGAACACTTCGTAGGTTTCCTCGTCTCCAGCGACGCAGCCCACCGTCATGATGAAGGGGTGGCCTGCACAGAGAGGGACCCTCACACTAGAACCACAGCCCAGTGTAATCCAGACTGAACCTCCAGAGGAACATGGACTGGATGTGTTTAAAGTCACAGCCGTCCACAGAGAAACATGGATGTACAGTAACATTTAATGAACTTGTGTATTTCTGCAGAAGACTTAATAATCACAGTGTTTCAAGTGTTGTGTGTTACTCATGTTAATCATGTCTTATACTTTAAACTGTTTAGCTCCTGTTTACTGTAACGTTGCTGTGTTCTGGTTTATTATTATTAGTTGGTCTATGGTGAAGCCGCTGGAGGTGGAGTGCTTCTGAAGCGGGGCGTACATGTCCCGGGTCAGGACCTTGGCCACGAGGGTGCTGTGGCTGCTCGGGTCGGGGAAGCCGTCGTCAGACACAGTGAGTCTGGACAGAGACTGAGCTGCACAGAGACACGTTGCAGGGTCAGGCCCGACTCCTGCAGAGTCTGATTAAACATTCACAGCAGACATTTTGAAGAGCTGCCTCAGGCTCCAGTCAAAGACACAGCACCTGTTTGTGTCAGTGGCCACCAGAGGGCGCCACACTGCACTACCAGCCTTTTCCAGATGAAGGTACATCATGTTACTGACTCATAAATAGGCCAATTTGTCCTGCAGCCAGATTAGACGGGCCTCTGAACCATCTCAACATGAGCTGCACGGTTTCACTTTAACATTCACTGTTTATTTACTGGAGATTTGTGGTCAACCTGCTCCTAAACTGAGCATCCAGATGAACGAGTGAAGCCTACTCACTGCAAGACTCTGTTCACAAAAACAGAACGGATAAAGATGACAGTATTTTGTTTGAAGCACTAAGTCATTTGCGTTTACTTTTCTACATCTGTAATAATGTCTGTAATAACATCTGTAATAATGTCTGTAGTATTTTGCCTTGTGCTGTATTGTCTGTACCTGGTTTGTTATTACGGTCATGAACACGTATAAACATGTGTATTTAATGAAAATAAAGATTTTCTAAAGCATTACTCGTAGTGATGCCGTTAGTTTTAGGATCACAGCTGGTCTTAATGAGGCCTAATGAAGGAGGCGTGTGTTGCCTTCAAAAAGCGGCTGAATTGCGGCAGAAAACTGCGGCAGATTGTGTTGAGAGCGGAGCATAAGGCAGTCACAGGACAGCAGCCCGCAGTTACACTTCAGCTGACATCAGAAAACTGGGAGCAGCTCTGGATTATCGTTATGTAACGCAGTAATCTTTGCCGTCCGCCGCAGCTATGACACGCTCTGATAATGGACGCCTCTTTTAGACTCTTAAGTGCTTCTGCTCCATGTTGTGTAAAGGCTGCAGGAGCTTTATCCCTGACAAGGTCACAGCGAAAGCCCTCAGCGCCTCCTGAGATCACGCAGCGGCCATTAGACGCACTGCGCGCTGCGTGGATGAGAGCAGATGGCTGCTCCGTGGAAAAGCCGCTTGGGTGGGTCTGGTTTTACCTGGGTTGTCCACGCCGGTCTGGATGACATCATCCAGGGTAAATCCGCTGGGGGTCTGCTTGCTCCGCAGCCGCTCGTACATGTCCGGGGTGAGCACCTTGGCCATGTGGTTGTTGTGTTTGCTCAGGTCCGGGTACTCCATCTCCGAGGAGTAATTGAGCTTCCACTGGTTGTGCGTGTTACCGAAAGGCATGGCTGCTCCCTGGGCGGAGGACGGAGGAGACAAGTGAAGACAGTCTGCAGTCGACCCTCAGCTACAGCCCACCCCTCAGAGATCTACCCCTAAACCCTAGAAGGGGCTAAAGCAGCTGCACAAATGTGCGCCTATGCATCTTCCATTTAGCATTACTGTCAACCCCAGCCCTAACAATGACAGGGATAACAATGGGCCGAGACGTCTGCCTCAGCCCCCGCTAAGAACACTCTCAAATAAACCCACGCAAACCCACGGAACCCCCCTGGAACCCCCCTGGAACCGTACCTGCTGTCTTCGGGTCTGAAGGTGACTATTGCTAGAAGGAGTTGAGACAAAGATCCCTATTTTTGTTGAGGAGCTGAGGGTCCCGTGTGCTCCACTCAGCGGCTGCTCTGCGGTCACAGTCCGGGGCTCGAGCGCGCTTTTATAGGCGCGTGTCTCCTCCCATTGGCCGCGGCCCACAGCCATTCATTCCATTGGACGCGCTGGTTCCGCTGAGGAGCCGCTGTCTGCCGCCATCATGACTTCAGATAAAAACATGTATCACACAAAAAGGGGGGTCTCAAAACAAAGAGGGGCTGTCTGTGAGGATGTCTGGGAAAGGTCGTGTCGTTATATCTTCATTTAGACCCGTTGTAAATGTATTCGAGTAACGCAATTATTAATGCATTCAACTGAGTGCGCAGCTTGCGTTTTAATGAAAATTTAAAATGAACTGGACGTCCTGCCTCCTCTCATCCTCTTCATCCTCACATGCTTCTTTCCTTTCTTCAAGAGCATAGTGTACTCTCCGTTTTGCTGGAGCTTACGATGTTCCTACAGCGTCTTAAACATATAACATGCAGCATTAATTCAAAAATAAATCCTCACATGAGGTAAACTGATTTTATTCCACACCTTTGACCCTCCTGAACAACGTGGGGGTGGATGTGTTTGTGAAACAACTGCCCTCTTTCTGTTCTTTACCATTTTCCTCCTTTGTTTACATGAGAGAGTGGTTTTTGTGGTGTTGCTCGCAGACAAAATGAAAATCCAGCAAACCCATTATGACAGGAATTCATTTAAAAGCCAAAACGGAGCCAGCCTTGATTGATTTTTACTCAGTGATGATCACCAAGAGGAAGATCCATTATTCCCAGAATCTATCATCATCAGAATAAATCAGAATGCTTGCTGTGAACCAAAAAAAGGTCCTTATTTACAGACTGCTGCACAATATCATCAAATACCAACCCGCAGGTGTTTTTCCAGGTCTGTTTTGGGGGTATTACTGGGGTACTTTGAGTCTGCGGGTCTTCAGTGCTCGCAGGAAGTGCCCAGCTCCGGGAGGCGGGCTGTTTCCGGTCCCGTCGGCGCTACTTCCCCTCAAAACAACACCACGTGTGCGGGGAGTGAGCTGGAGGCTGTCGGTGTTACTCTCTGCTCAGATTTACACCCGCCACAGCAGGAAAAAAAGATCTAATTTCGTTTGATATTCGGTTCGTCTTTCAGCGCGTTTGTAGAAGGTGAGTGTAACGCGGCTAACGGCTGCTTCACGTGCGCAGCGTCAGCGTACGTCATGACGTTAGCCAGTGTTAGCACATAGCCGTTAGCCTCATTCAAACATAAATTACAAGTTTATAACGTTTTAAAATGTCGAATTTGTTGGCATTTATAGACAAGTAGCATTATGACATCCCCGTGTCCTGGTTATAGTTAAACATATCAAGTGTCGGTTTAAAATAAGCCCAAATTTTAAAAAATAATCTCAGTTAATCTCAGCCGTTGCTAAAGTGAGACAGCATTTACTTTTAACTACTTTTAAACCAAGCAGCTCATGAAATTCAATTTAGCCAAGTATTGGGATTTTAAAATGTACGTCCAAAAACAAATTAGTAAGTCATTTAAAACGTAAATCACACGAAAGCATCCGTAGACACGTTGTATTAACTTTTTGTGTGGTTTAATCAATGTCTTTTTCCGAGTCAGATTAAATTGTTCATAACGGTCAAAATTAATAAGTACAAGCCAAATATAACAGAACAGCTCTTCAAAAACCTTCAATTTGATCAAATTTAATAATTAGTGTTATGTTGTTGCCATTTCCCATGTTATTTTTCTGTTTCTGTTTAATCCTGACAGTTTTATCTTCAGTGTTTCACTGACCTATGAAAATAACTGAATCGTTGAAGGCTTCGACACAACACCACAATAAACAGGTTAAAACAACTTAAAAGTAACCTGAATCTTTCATTTATTGTACTCACGCTTTGTCCACTTTGTCACACATTTTTGGTCTTGAACTAAAAAAGCAGAAAAATCTCCTTTTTTTTAATTCGCTGCGAAAAGAAGCAAATGTTTGTGTTTGATTTAAATGATGCTTTTTATGTTTTTTAAACATCACCAGAACTGTTGCCATAGTAACCTGTTAACTATAAGTTGAATGCTGTTTTTATTAACTAAATAATAAATATAAAATTAGTTTTAAACCAACTAATAAAGAGTTATAGCTAAGCAGTACTCATTATAATTTAATTCAAATCATTTCAAGGACATAACTGGTGCAGAGCAGACTGTGCAGTTGCATGAATAAACCAATGAAGAGCAAAGGCAAGAGGTCATATTGGCTTGTTAATAAATTCCATTATTCAATATGTTTTAAAGTTACCAAAATGACATAAAATTAACCATATCAGCGTTTCAATGAAGCAAAAACTCACTAAAAAGCAGCAAAATGTTAATATATAGGACCAAGATGGCACATGCAAAGACGAAATGACAATAAAAAACGAATAAATCAACTCATTGAAGTATTAAAAATGTCAAAAAATTGCCATTTGCAAGTTAGTTGTGGCCTTAATATGAAATCCTTCAGTCTTAAATGAATTGTAGAGAAAATTATCTTTAGTGTTTTATGATTTGCATTTATGACTTATTCACCAGGGCCACCATACCTTATGTAAAAAATAAAAATCTGTTGCACCGCTCATAAAAAATAGGGATACCACAGATGTTAATGATACAGATACAATTAAGACCACATTGGTGCAAGATAATCATCATTTTCTCTCCTTCCTGTTTCAGAGCGTTAGTTCACCATGAGTTTTGCGGAGTACTCGGACCGTATCCAGGACGGAGATGTGGCCATCGTTTGCCTGAGCCACGACTCCATGATGCCGGTGAAAGTGCAGAAAGGCGCCCAAACGCAGACTCGATACGGGGTCATTCGTCACTCTCAGGACCTGATCGGACAGCGGTACGGCTCGAAGGTCACCTGCAGTAAAGGCTGGGTCCACGTCCTTCACCCCACGCCCGAGCTCTGGACTGTGTCTCTGCCGCATCGCACACAAATCCTCTACACCACAGACATCGCCACGATCACCATGATGCTGGAGCTGAAGCCGGGGTCGGTCGTCTGTGAGTCTGGTGAGTGGGTTTTTAACGTAGCGCCGTAGAACTGATCTAAAACCTAAATAGAGCCCCCCTTCAGGCTTAATGTGATGTGTCTTATGTGTCTCCTGAGTCACTTCTTACTTTAACGCTTTATAAATAATACTATTCTGCCTTTTTCAGTGTTTTTCTGATTGTTTAAATCAAGTACAACTGGTGCTAATCAGGCTTTTTCACTCAAGGAGTCTCAGAAGTTTTGTTTTGGAGATTTAAATACAAAAAACCTTCTCTTAAACAGTTATAAAGTTTAGCTCTGGCTTTAACCATAGGCTTTGTCCTAGTTTAGTCTTTCTTTAAGCCATTTAAATGCAGCACAGTTGATTATATAGTCACTTAATGGTTGTTTCACTTCAGTAACCCCTTTTTTGTTGATAAAAATGAATAACATTTATGTAGTAATTCTCTTCAATTGTATAATACATTAGAGTATATTGTATTTGAAGAGTCAGATATTTTATGAAATGGTATTTATTGTGAAAAGTCTGGTGTAATTCTACTGCTTGGATCATATTGAGAGTTTATTTTACTTTGTTAGCCACCTTCTTGTTGTTTAGCGTAAATCAAAGTTACAACTTTCTCCAATATTTTCTTTCTGACTCTTTCTGATGTTAAACTCTTACATAATGCACAGAAACCCCTGCCTCACTGATCGGCTCCTTTTGATAAATAATAAATAAATGCATAGTCATTATAACGAAAGAGGTCACCCAGGACTCAATCCAATTTGACTTTATTAATCCCTGAGGAGGAATCCAGTTGTTATGTCTTTTCAAATGAATTGACTCAGTCTTTATCTTCCACAGACTGATTTATTGTACAGTCTTATGGCAGTCGTTCTCTCTGGCTTCTCTCTCTTGTTCAGGGGCTGGTCCATGTTGTTCAGTACAGCATCCGTCCTGTGTCCTCCAAACTAACATCTAGAGTTGAACCCGCCATTACTGCTTTATTAAACATTTGCAGCAGTTTATTGTTTGCATTTAAAGATCTTTTGTGGAAAATGCAGTCGTTTTTGGCCTTTTCTGTAAAGTTCATCTGTATTTTGGACCGATACTTAATCATTTTAAGACTCAAAATGCACTACACACACCCTCCTCTCGTCCCATGTGCCTCAGATCTGATCTCTCTGGACACATTTAGTGGATTCAGAGCTGGACCCATCAGATTGGTGTTTTAATGAAAGGTCTAAAGAGGACCAGTTAGTTATAAAACTCTAAAACAAGCTTCAGAATGTGCTGTTCTTATGTTAATTCTAAATCATGAGCTAAATGTTAATGCCACTAAGTAGACTTGTATCCTGTAGTTTTCCATGTGACAAACCCTTTCCATTTCATTATAAATGTCCAATCAGAGCCTTGAAGTTAACCCAGTGTGTGACAGAAATATATTCAACGGAAACATCTCAGTTATTGCATGTGTCCTGATATTGTTTTAATAGGCGTAAAACTTTAATGTGCACAGCAGGTTTAGTCTGGACTCTACAAATGCATATTGAAACAAAAATATCCATATTGTTCTGTCGCCATAAATCAGGAGGAAAAGGAAACAGGATTGGAGTGTAATATGTAGCAGTCATTCCTTATTATATCCATCTGTTTTACAAAAGCCGTAGCGGTGGAAAGTGCCCAAAATAATAATGAAAAACAAGAGCTGCTGAGCCAAAAGCCAGTGTGTCCCTGTCAGCGGTCCCCAGGGGAAACCTCTGTCCTCCTGGAGGCATCTGCAACAAACAAACGCAGGACGAATGGGCCCAGAACATCGCTCTCGGCCAAAAGGGGCATTGATTCAGATTCAGGTTGTGCTTTAAAGATGGGGGAGGGGCTTTTTTTTCTTCTCTGCTACGTGTTATATTTATTATTTAATTTAAGAGGCTTTTGGATTTGCACATTTTTTGAGCGTGAGCCAGATGCTTAGAGCACAGCAGCTGTTAATATTCAACTCCATTGTGTTGTAACGGTGGGATTAAGAGTGGCAGAGTCAAAAAAGAGGCAAGAATAAGGATAGAAATTGACATTCAAAGTCGTACTCCGTCTGTAAGGCTTTTGCAAAGGGTTCTTGTGTTGATTTATTTAAGTTAGCCATGTGCTTTGATTTAAGGAGTGGCTTTGTGAGGCAAGTTTATGGAGACAGAAATGGATAAAAGTAAAAGGCATGAACTCCTTTTTTAAATGTATTTATTTAGGGCAGGCAGCATAAAACGTAAAAAGGTATATTTTAATTAAGAAATAAAACAGTTGAATTACTTTTAGGTCGTATAGCTCGAGAGAGAAATCTATTACAATCACAAAAAAAGGAAAAAAAATGTCAAGATGTTATTGTTTTGGCCGTATTTTATTTTCATCATGACTGTAGCAATAGCAGTTGTATTTTGGGTTTGTCTCTTATTATAAACTAAAATTAAAAAGATCATTTATCGTCATTTAATCTCAAGATGTGGACAAACAAACTAGTTACACTCTTGGCTAGTCTTTATTAATTTTTCGGAGACGTGCATGCAAAAAAACATGATAAATAGCATTAATAAAGCACTTTAAATGGCCTAGAAGGTAGAAAAGTGCTATATAAATGCATGCAGTTTACCAAATAACATAAAAGTGACATTGTTTCTCAAATATAGGGCACCTCTGACTGACATAATGTTGTTTGTGAGAGCCGTCCTGTTCTCTGTATTGATGTGAGGTCATATCACTTGAGTCAAAGGCAGGTCTGAGTCCCCTCTCCTCTGCCCGGCCTCCTCCTGTGCCATGTTTAATTCCTGGCGGTGCATTAAAGTGCGTAGCAGGCCGGAGTGGGGGATGGGAGCTGGTGGCGCAGTGCTTCATCATGTTTTCCTGCCGGCAGCTCTGCACACGTCACCTTCATCGATCGCGCAGTTTTGGGATCGGAGGGGTCCCGCGGTGATGGATGGGCTCCGTTTGGAAATCCGCCCAGTCAGCAGCGAACACGGGCTCCTCGTTTAAAAGCTCGGATATCTGCAGTGGGATCACATTTCACACGGGCTCCGAAGAAAACTGTTGCTCGGAGCCTGTCACATCTAATCCACAACAGTTTAACAGCGCCGAATGGGACGCTTTATTAGATTACTTATTCTATTAGTCTTCGTTACAGCGGTGAATATCTCCGAGCCTCTGTCCAGACCTGGGGTTAAAATGGGCTCTGACTGATGGATTGTAAATGGACTTCAGTTTATTTATTGGTTTATTTACCAGTCTGTAGTGTTAGGATGAGCTTCTTGTGCTTCTTGTTTGGAAAGATCTGTTTTGACCTGGAGTAAACTTGCCTTAAAAGACATTTTCACCCTAAAATTAGTGTCTACATATCAGATTTGTGAACTGTATTTTGATGCAAACGTCACATATTTTTTGCTTTTAGATGTAGCACAAATTTATTTTGTTAGCGCAAGCATGATTACTCAGAAATGTGCAAAATAAAGACAAATAAAAACAAATATCTGCCGCTGCCTGAAGTCTTGGACAATCGTAACAGATCCTGCTTCAGCCATAGTTCAGTAAAGCAGAAGCTGGAACGCTACGTAAACAAACGTACGCTAAAAACTTACCCCGAGCTCTTATTGCATCAACGAAACCCAATTGTCCTCTTTTTTCCAAACTTTATTGCAATTTTTTTCCATTCGCACAATCATCTTTCAGTTTAACCCTTTTTTTTTAAATTAATTAACTGCCTAAATTTATGATGTTGATTTTAGGGAATGTATTTTGTGTGTTTAAGTTTATCTTGCTTTCATCGCTCACAGGTATTTCCAATGTTGCAAAGGCATTTTACTGAATCCTTGTCCCATTACTGTTTGTTGGCAGGTTTGACTTTAAAAGACCTTTTAATGTGAACAGTAAGCATCTCCTGGAAGACTATAGTTACCAAAAAAATGCTTATCAGGATTTTTAAAAAGGCAGCAGTAAAACTTCCTTTAGTCCGCACCCAGTCGAGCTCAATATCTGTTTTTTTTTTACATAAAACAAATGATAAAACTGAGTCAGACCTGAACCATGTGCTGTTTACTCAAAGATTAGAGTGCGTCAGAATTAGCCGTGGACTGATAAAAATGAATAAAGAAGCTAAATGACGACGAGGCTGAAGAGTATAACGATAACAAAAGGTTTGGAAGCTGCTACTGAATAAAAAATCACTTGTTCAGTCGAAAATGCAGCAAAGACAGGTGTAATATTAAGACATGAAGTGGAAAAACAAAGAATTAGCCTGGTCTCTGGACGCCAACCGATCAAGAAAAACAAAGCACATCACGTTTCAGTTAAACTGTTGTGATTGGTCCGAAAGAATTGGAAAAGGATGGGATTTCAGACCCATTTCACAGAGACAACAATTGTGAAGTGAATGGGTATAACTGGCAACACAACAAATAAATGCAACACACTAAGTACAAGTAATTAAAAAAGGCACAATTTCTATATCTAACTCAGTATTTTGGAATCACGTAAACGATTATCTCACAATAAAACACACAAAATATATCATGATATCTGTGAAAATGTAGTGGAGAAACAGCTATTGATTTAAAAAAAAAGTTGCATTGTAGTCTTATTTTTATGTAATTTGTCTTTGCTCATAATTCTGACATGTCTAAATCCACTGAAATAGTCCTTTTACAGTGAAAAATGGCCTTTTGACCAAAAAAATCACGATATCTGTGTCACAAGAGAAAAACGATCCAATAACTACACAAATAATATATTGTCTTGACACAATCAGACATAGATATAAGTGACTAGAATACCCCCGATAAAAAAAATAAGGATAAAAGGGTCTGGAGTCTGATCCCTGCTTGTTTTTCACCCAAAATACACCAAATATTTGTTTATTTGTTCTTTTATATCGTAGCATTTGCTGGTCTTCCGAAAAAAAACACCAAATAAAAAAAAAAAAAAAAAAAAAGAAAAAATTGCAAAAAATAATTGATAAATAGACTTACATCTCTTCATTATATATAAAACGGAAGCCGGGAAACGGGGTAAATTTTTTATTTTTTTAATTTGAATTGTTCCTTTTTTTGGGTGCCTCTGAAAAAACTGTCTTCTGTAGAACGCCCTGGATGAAAGAATAAGCATCGTGCTCGCCGACCCTCCCTTCCCTGAAGTAAGCGCGCGTGTGTCATGTTTACGTCGAGAACAGAATGACTCCGTGACTCTAAAGAGGCGCTGGCTGCTCCTGTTCGAGAGGCAGCGATAATAGGATGAAGCACAGCGGGGGGAAGGGAACCGGGATGAAACGACCTCACGCAAAGGTCACCTCTGCTCCGTTCTGCATCCACTTCCTCCGTCAAAAATAACCCCGTCTGGTCCGAGAAATGCAGAAGTAACAGAGCCGTGACTCAGGTCTGGAACTGCTCTAAATGTGAAGTAAAGACACTGAAACATGAAGCAAAGACACACAGTTTTTCTCTCATTGGGTATAAATCTTCAGCTGTCATTGGAAGGGCTTAGGGTGTATAACTGCAGAATGTAACCTGTGAAATATGATGAAATATGAGCACAGTTTGTCTTTTTATATTGAGATTGTGACAAGATCTGTAATATTTGAGCTTTACCCCAACATTTTCCACAATGCATCCATATTTTTAATAATATGGAGCCAAAAATAACAAATTAACGCTTAATTTATTTTAATCTATAACTATTTGATGACTTTTTCCTGTTTGTAATTTTAAATAATTTGAAAAAACACTAAGAATTGAATGTGCAGCAGACTTTAATGAGCCCTCACTGTCCTTGAGTTGTATATTTGCAGAGTAAATGGAGCATGGACTTTCTGATACAGGTGGATAAAAAACATTGTAGTGTTTAATTAGCTCTGTTTCCTCGGGGGGTGTCCTAACGACCGCCACCCAAGGTGACCCCTCTGTTGGCCGGACGCCTCTCAGAGACCGGCCCACAACAGAATCAGCTCTAATCTCTTCATGTTTGTACAGCAGCACACAGTCTGCACCAGCACTGTTCTGCTCACTGTTTCCTCCAAAACACTAATCCATTTGACCAAACTGAAGTTTAGAGTTTAGCGTTAGCTTAGCTGTGACTTCAGCGTCAGGACGACAATTATCTCCTCCTCGTTAAACATTACGTGATTGAATTGACAGTATTTATCTGTGTTTTACGTTGCCTCCCTTTTCTCTGTTGATGCTTTTCTTTTTTCAGCTGTTTCTCTGTTAAAAGACATATTCAGCTGAAAATACACTTTATCTGCAGCTATTAAACTTCCTGGAACGTCATGTGACAAGTGTCGACCAATGGGAGCGCTCCTTTTGATAGAGGTTCTCATCTATTACAATCCCTTAGAATAAACAGTAGATGGATCATAAAGACTGTTTTTTTTTTACAAATGTGAAAGAACAGAAGATTAAACCAAGTATTTCTGGATTTGGCTGATGCTGAGAACTAGTTTTTAATCTGAGCTGTCACTGTCACACTTAGCCCAGTGTCTTCCTTAGTCACGTCTCTTTTTAATCATGTATTGGCTTGTATTGATTGAATTGATTGGTTAATTGGACTTTTCTCTCTGTGGGACTTTGAAGAAGGGTTCAGTCTTGAAGGTCAGAAATCTATTTGCACCAAGGCATTGATCATTTTCTCCAATTCCGTGCCACAGTTTCACTCCAGTTTGTGAAATTCCCTCCAGTTTCCTGTCGCTGTGGGGTTTAACGGCTCCGAACATTGGGCTCTTTGTCGACGTGTGAACAAAGGCGGCGCTGACGTAAACTCGGTCGGAGAAGAGGGCAGCGGAGGAAGGCACTTTCTCTGTCTCCATCTCTGCTTGATCCCACGTGTCCTGGAAAACCTCAGGCGCTTTAAGTTCAGAAAATTAAGGAACTGGCAGCAAAACTGACACAGAAATGGAAAAGTTTGTGTCTTGGATTTTATTTATCAAACTAATAACATAAAGAATATAAAGAATAATGTAGAGAAGGGCTGAATTAGGACTAAAGTGGGTTTAACCAGGTCTAATATCAGACCTAGATAAAGACAAGTATTAACCAAGACTGACTAAGACCAGGCTGAACCCAGAAGTAAACCAGTTTTATCTTGGGATAACCCAATCTACCAGAACTAAACCAGGTCTAAAACTATAGTAAAACTAGGATTAAACCCAAGTGTAAATTAATTAATTAAACTAAGGATAATCCAGGACCAAACCACAATTAAACCATAATTAAATTTAGACCATGCCTTAAACTGAAACCAGGGCTAATCAGGATTTAACAAGGACTACAATTAGACCTAATCAAGACCTAACCAGGACAAAACCTGAGCTAAACTGAAGATAAACCAGATCTAAACCAGGATTTTTGACCTAAACTTGGAAGAAATTTTCTGGAACGGCTCCAGTCCCTGTCATTTCAAAGAATAAATACAACACAAATTATATGAATAAATGCTTAGTGTTGTTTTGTTACCTTTTATGTTTATCGTAGGACGTCATACTCTTATTATTCTAAATACTGTAAATGTCTTAAAAGGATCTCCTCACTCTGAACTGTTGCGGTGTTGTTCAGGGGAAACTCTTTTTGACTCTGGATCCAAACTGAAGTGGACGCTCTCAGAGAAAGAGGAACAGTGCTGAGGAGAAGTGTTGAAACAGCTGTGGCCTTTGTTTAGACTCAGACTGAAAGAAACAGGACGTTCACATTGTTTTAGACACAATACAACCTTCTGTTGGATTCATCTTCAATTAAAAAGGTGACCAGTCTTTTGACCTGAGTTACAATATTATCAGGGATACTTTATTTTCTACAATCACTTGGAGACAGACACTGACAGAAAACCATTCAGTTATACATTAATCACTGTGACCGATTATATAATACAGTATATACATGTTTTTGGGAAGCCTGGATGTATTGGTTTACTTAAAGACCCCCTTATCTGCTCTATTAATATTGTTTTTTACTGTTACTAAAACAAGATAACATGCTTTATAGTCAGTTAAAACGTATCTTATTGCTAATGGAGACCCACTAAAGCTCTTTTCTTACTCTCCTCTCGCTTTTAAACATGGATCAATGATGTTCAGGTCTAGGCTTCAGTCATTTGTGACATCACAAAATCTACAACATTGTTTTCCACAGCTGCGAGCCGTTTCAGGGGATTCAGATTAAACATTAAACACTGCAAATGCCAAACAACTACTTTCATGAAAAAAAACAACCAATCTTTTCATGTGTACAGTGCCAAGCAAAGAAAAAATGTATAAAAATAATTCTTTTAAGACCTGTGGTGTAGCTTCATCTGGTTCAGATTTGGTAAATGTGAGTTTTTGTTGTATTATCAGACACTTATTTGTGAGTCCTCCAGGTCCACATACATTTACAGCTGCTTCACTAGCTCATTATTAATAGATTAATCAAAAAATCATCAGATTAATCAATTTTAGAAATAATTTTTAGTTGCAGCTCCAGTTGATTAGTTCATGGAGTGTTTCCCACAAGAAAAGACTCTAGTGTCTGAACCATAATCTCAAAATGAACCAAAAATACATTATAACATTGACTATTTGTAGTCGTATGTTAGAGTTCTGTTGCATTGACCTGGCCCTGTGTCTTTTACAAGCTCTGGAAACTTTCATGAAAAAAATACTCAATCTTTTCATGTGTACACAGCCAAGCAAAGAAAAAAATCTTCAGTTCAAATCTTAAATTCAGATTTGTCTTGTATGGCGTTTACATTTATGCTTATATCTACTACTGTTTAATCAATAGCGGCTGGTAGTTCGTGCACACAAACAGTTTCTAGATTTAAAACAAAGCTCGTGGTTTGTTAGAGTGAGTATGTGGCATTAACTCAAATCCAGAAGACTCCAGAAACTCATTCGTCTCCGTCTCTTTCAGGAACTGGCAGCGGGTCCCTGTCTCACGCCATCATCCGGACCATCGCCCCCTCGGGACACCTCCACACGGTGGAGTTCCACGAGCAGCGAGCCCAGAAGGTCCAGGAGGAGTTCAGGGAGCACAGAGTGGAGCATCTGGTGACGGTGAGGAACCAGGACGTGTGCAAAGACGGGTTTGGAGTCACGGGAGTCGCCGACGCTGTGTTTTTGGACATCCCCAGCCCCTGGGACGCAGTGGGACACGCCAAGACCGCCATCAAGAGACAAGGTGGGACATGGTTTAAAACAGGAACATGTGAACGTCAGTGAAGCTGTGTTTGGTTTAATGTAGAACCAGAACTTAGTGAAGAGTACATCTGTTAAAATAAATGATTAATGGTTATTTGTTTAAATGAAGTTGGAGGATCTTGGTTTGTTTGTGACACAATTATAGTTAATATGTTCTTAATGGGCTGCTTTTTAAACTGTGGCTCATAGCTCTGCCATTCAATAGTAATATAGTAATATAGTTGTAAAAAACATGTTGGATAAGTTTTGGATTTAGTTTTTGTTGCGACAAGAGTTAAAAAGGTTGAAATCAAGCATACTGTACCATCTCACTTCATTCAACCTCATCTATTGTTTGAAATCTTGATTTATAAAACCAACTCTTCTATTTTCTGCATCCCCAGAATGAGAGAAGGCAGGATGATATATTGAAACCAGTTTTACATGACTTTATAGAACTCTGATTGTTTCTTTATAAAGCAGCAAAGCATTTATCAAATAATCACAAAAATAAACATATAAAAATGTAATTGCGCATTAAAAAAGACTATAACCAAAGCTAAACAGTGTATAAAACAGTTGTAAATGATGGACTTGTTCCCTTTTCTGCTCGTCGGTCTGTCGTCTGACTAATGCTCGTCCTGTTTCCTGAAGATGACTAAGACACACCTCCTTCATATTTATCCGTGTGGTCACTTTAGAGTCAAGTCCAGTTTGGTTTCTGCTGCTGTTTCTGCACCACTTCTCTTTTAGTCCAAAATAAATGGGTCATAGGTGTCCTTGTGTTGGGTTTATGGTGCATTCAGGGGCTCCTCTGGAACTCGGAACAACAGACTCTGAAACTCTGGTGAGTCAGAGTCGCCCGAGATTCTGTTGATGTTATTTTCATCATCATCAGGAGGAAGAAAGAATGTTTAAGATATTTTAGTTGAATATAAGTCATTTAAACATATTTCAACTGTTTTCACATTAATAACTTGATAATTTGACTATTTTTTTGTCCATTTAGACTTATTTAGACTAAATACTAAGTTATTTATTTATTTCCGTCTGTATTTAGAGGTTTCAACACTCATTTAAACATAACATTAGCACATTTTTGACTTGAGAATGTTCTTAAATCACATAAACACACGAACGACGACTTCCTAACTCGGATACTCTGTTTCTGAGGAGCACCTGAATGCACCGTGAGCCTCAGTAGTTGGGTCAGCGGTGCAGAAAGCATCACATCGGTTTCTAATGACGACCACAAGTCCAGACAGGCCCCAGTTTCACTCAGTGGTCCAAGTTAAGATTTAAAACACACAGAAACACTGGAGTTACTTCAGCTGTTGTCACTGATTTATTAACCTGCTGTGGATGGACTGACAGCTGATTCATTTTGTTCTGTCAGCAGCTTGTTTGCATATGATTTCCTTTAGAGCAGAAGGAACAAAGTATGAATGAACTAAATTTGAGAAGTAAATAGATTTTTGTGTTGTGATGTCTTAGTAAAAGTCTTATTTTTGATTAAAACAGTCCAAAACTCACAACTCTTCACAGAAAATATCGCTGTTTATGACAATAAGCAGTGTTAAAAATATATCAGGCTTGTGTTTTGTTTTGTCCAGCGTTTCCCACAAAAGAAAAGACTGAAAAAAGTGTCTAAACGAACCAAAAATACATTATAACACAGAATATTTGCAATTTTATGTAACAATTTGAATGCATAGACCTGTCTTTGTGTCTTTTACACGCTTATTTGTATAATAGAATAATTTAATGTTATCTTTAGATGAGCTTTTACAGTGCAACCAGCTCAGAGGCTCAGTGAATGCACCACAGCAGTCGCACTGAATGGGTTTGTAAGACTGGGTCTGTTCAGGGCTGATCGTTCGCTTTAATAAAAAGGTTTTGACATTTTTTGGACTCATTTATGTTTAGAAAAGCATTTTAGACTTGATTAACAAAGAAAGAGAGACAAATGGAATAAATTCAGTCAAAATAAAGAGCATTTTGAATGCTGCAAGAAAATGGAGTTGATTGAGTTTGTTTGTGAAATAAAATGACTCTTAAATCGCTTTCAGTAAACGATTAAACGCTCTAAATTCTTCTTATTAATTGACCACATTGACCACAAACACATCTTGTTTGATCAGAAGCTCATTTCCAGAGAAACGCCTCCAGTCTGAACTGAATCAGCTGCTTCATAAACACCGCAGGCTTTTACTGTGTGATTAAAGGTGATGATATAAAAGAGAAAAGGCTCTTCTTTCAGCTGCGTCGCTCCCTTTTATGGGACTGTACTGTACTCTGTCTGCTGTTCTGAACCAACAACAGCACATGCTCAAACACACAGGCTTCTATATCTATAAGGAACACTCACCCACAAACCAATATTTATGTCTTATCCTTTAAAAATCGGTTTTGTAGACTTCAGCAGTGTTTAGAGGCAGAGTACACCGCTGTATTAAACCAGAAAGACATATAAATCACAATTACTGACAGTAAAAAAGAGCAAAATGCAGATGTACAGATAAATAATTACTCTGACAATATAATCCTGCTGCAAAACTAGTATTATCTCCAATTATATAAGTTTTATTTGTTTTTGGGGGGGGGGGGGGGCCCCACAACCGGGGGGTTTTGTTTTTTTTTTTTTTTTTGGGGGTTTTTTTCCCTCAAAAAAAGTTATTATTTGTAAAAAAAAAAAAAAAGGGTAAAAAAAAAAAAAGGTGTTTTTAATGGGGGGGGTTTTTTTTTTTGGGAAAAACCACCGGGGAAAAAAAGGGGAAAAATTTCTGGGAAATTCCCAAGGGGAAAAAGGGGAAAAATGGGGGTTAATTTGTTAACAATTATACAAAATATAAATAAATGGTAATGACAGTTTACAAGTTTACAACTAGACTCCAGTTTTTCATCATTTTATGCAGATAATGCTAAATAAACATCATATACACATTGTCTGTCCACATTAATTCCAATGTAGTTCTCTACTCTTATTATAGTTCTGTGTTGCATCAGTGAGATATTTATAAAACGTTTTGGGGGAAAATATCAGTTTAAACTTAAACCTTCTTGGTGCAGCCCTAGATATTTAAATCATTGAAATGTTTAGTGCATTTCTCCATTTTCTAATAGTTTTATTGGTCAAAACGTTAAAGTAAACAAGAGGACACATTACAGTAAAGTAAAATAAAAGGTATGTTGTAATAACAGAGTGGACTATGTATCGTATGCATCGGATCGTTTTCCTTTTGTGATACATTATCGTGATACGGATATCGTGATATTATGATAATTGTTGTGGAAGTTAATTAAAATCACTCTTTAATGCAAAGAAATGAAACTTTCCACTATATTTTCAATGATTTAAGGATTTATTTATTTATTTATTTTAATGAATCAATGCAGAATCGCCGTATCGTGATATTATCGTGATATTATCGTGATATTATCGTGATATTATCGTGATATTATCGTGAACAGTGTATCGTAAATCGTATTGTTTGGTACCATTTGATTCCCAACCTTTGAGACATTTGTACAGAACATATTGTAATAAATAATAAAGCCTTGTGTATTATCTTTAACAAAGCCACGTTCCTAATCATTACATGTTCAAATGTTCTCACTGTAAAGATTCAGACGTGTCCTGCTCCGTGTTTTATTCCGACTCCCAGGAACATGGAAACACACACAAACTCCCAGACGAGTCCAGATAAACAGAGCGGCTCATGCCCATACAGGGTCATAGTCTCCTCAGAGGCACAGGCTGGTCCCGCCGCTCGCTCCGAACGCAGCGCTCCCCAGAGGGAAAAAAAACACCCAATCTGGATTAAAATAACTCGCTCCACCTGGAGGCAGCAGGACGGGGGGCGGGGCTCATTTATCTGAGTGCAACATTTCACATAAGAGGCTTTTTCACAGATTTCATCACTTTAAAAGGTCAAAGTTCAGACCAGACCCTGTATATAAACATGGACAGAGGCCGAGGGAGTTTTTTTAGTTGAGCGTCTGCTTCAGTTTGGCTCCACTTCATGTTGTTGAGATATATTTTTACTGTTAATCCTCAGCCCGAGTCCGAAAGCCACAGTTTGTCAGAGCCATTTTCATCTAAAGATTGTGTTTAGTTAAGCTTCCTGTTTCATTGTGAGGTAGATAAGTAAGACAATGTACCTCAGTTTTTGCTGGATGGCTTAAAAAATTAAACCCTTATTTTAATTTTTCACAATTTACAAATTAAATATTTATTCTGGAGTTCACTCAAAGGTGTTACTTGAATAATAAATACATTTTTCTACACATTTGTGCCTTTCGTCCTCATGTAAACAGAATTTTCAGGCCAAACTAAGATTTTTTTAAACCAAACAGAGCTTTTAATACCTTTGTTGACGTCACATCTGTGTTTATTGAGCATCATTACGACCACAACAATCACAGCAGCCCTGAACCTTGCCTCTGTTGCATTTAATGACATGTTTACAAGAGAACTTTGCCCGCACTGACTCACTTTTGCTTTCTGATTCACCTTTGATGATACTAACGGATAAGAAATGCTCTAATTGTTTTCTTTGGTGGTTTCTCGTACAGCATTTGCCGCCATCTTGTGTCTGGAGGACTCGTTTTTAATGTTTATTGAAGCGCTGTGTTCCAGTCAATGTAAATTATGCAGCTGCGCCAATTATACACAATTATATGTCAAACTCCATCATTTAAGACTTGAAATGTGCTTGAGCAGAAGTTACCACTGAAATAGTAAAAGGGAGACATTAACTTTTGGTTTATAAGCTTTTTAAAGTTCAAACAAAAGCTATAGGCAGCTCAATATTTTGGTTTTAATTCATAAAAAGAGCCACAAGATGTGATTTTATGTCATACTTGCAAATATATTCTTGTTATATTTGTATAAATGAGCATTTTAGGTTTAACTCTAACACATGTTGCATTTTTTTTAATCAAGTGTTCAATCAAACTTTATTTATTTATTTTTATATAGCTCTTTTCTTACAGCTAAATACAGCTCGAGGTGTTTCACAAAATAAAACTATTAATCACAACAGATTAAAAACAGTGGTGGCTTTGTTTCACTTTATTTCACTCAGTAAAATAGAGTAAAACAAATGTATTAAATAAATTAAATAAAATGAGTGACATAAAAAAAAAACTACATAAATTAAATAAATTAAAATAAAATGAGTGACATTAAAAAACTGCACAAATTAAATAAATTAAAATAAAATGGGTCACATTAAAAAACTACATAAATTAAATAAATTAAAATAAAATGAGTGACATTAAAAAACTGCACAAATTAAATAAATTAAAATAAAATGGGTCACATTAAAAAACTACATAAATTAAATAAATTAAAATAAAATGAGTGACATTAAAAAACTGCACAAATTAAATAAATTAAAATAAAATGAGTGACATTAAAAAACTACATAAATTAAATACATTAAAATAAAATGAGTGACATTAAAAAACTGCACAAATTAAATCAATTAAAATAAAATGAGTGACATTAAAAAACTGCACAAATTAAATAAATTAAAATAAAATGAGTGACATATAAAAAAACTACATAAAAGTCAGATTAAATAAATAAGTTCTGAGTTCACGTCTAGTCTTTTTACTCAAGACTAGACTGTAAATTTTTAAAAAAAAAGAGTTTCTGCTCAAATGTCTCTCTGTCTCCATTTCTCTTGAATGAAAGCTCCAGTTGTGAATGTTTTTTGCAGAGAGCCAACTGTACGGCATGAGCCAGTGCGGGTTTTTTTCGCTCTGTGTTGTAACTCTTGTAATGTTTTGGCGTCGATCCCAGTAATCTGCTTCTGTGGTTCCTCACAGAGACGTCTCTTCCTCAAACCAACAGGAAAATCTAACCATTACTCAGCAGAAAGCAGCAGAAAGCAGCAGAAAACCTTCGAGTCTTTCACTAAAATGAACTTTGTAACCGAGTTTATTCTCCGGCCGCTCCCTGTTTTTCTCTCAGTCGTGGTTTCTATGAGACGGTGAGTTGTGTTTATGGCTGCTCTGTTGACCCAAGGAACGACTGCAATCTGAAATATTCATTGGCTGCTGCCGAAGTAATCACTCACAGTTTACAGGAAAATAGCAAAGATAATGTTTTAAGCAGGTCAGCCAAAAAGAAAAACACTCAAACTATGACCATCGACAAACAAAACATGCATTTATTCTGTAGTTGTGCCTTCTTAATTCAGTATATCATATTTATTTTATCATGTTTCTGATTTATATTTGTTAAAAGGCCATTTTCTATAGAAATAGTGGCAAAATATGTAAAACAGACCCTTCTATTCATCAAATAAACACTGAATTCCAACTCTTTGTTTTATTAAGTCTATTTTGTTTACATTTCATTCTGCTCATGGATTTTGTGATGTCACAGATGACTCTAGCCCTGACCTGAACATTGTCGGACCACTTTGGAACCAATTTCTCAGTTCAGCTCTCTCCTTTTGTTGAGAAAGTGCTGAGAAATCCACCGGAGATCAATGTAGGTTCACGAAATGCTGCGACGAAATTTACCTTCTGCGTTCACGATGCTTGACAAAAGACCATTTAATGTGTTCTCAAAACTTACAAGAGGCACAAAAACTACCAGCAAGACATTTTCTAGTCCAGTCCATCAGGATCTAGTCACTTGTCGTTTGCGTAAAATAATAATATTAACTTAGATTTATAAAGTGCCTTTCATGAAACTAAAGGAAATAAAAGAATAGGGTTAGATTGAAGGCCTTATTGAAGAGGTGAGGTTTTTATTTTTATAGCCCAGTATCACAAGTAAAAACACCCAGGACAGTCACTCAATCAATCAATCAAACTTTATTTATATAGCTCTTTTCATACAGCTTAATGCAACTCGATTTTATGTTGCTTTACAAAATAAAACCATTAAACACAATATTTACGACAGTTTAAAAACAATGGTGGCTTCATTTCACTTTATTTCACTCAGAAAAATAGAAATAGAGTAAAACTAATGTATATAATAAATAAGTAAATAAATAAATAAAAACACTACATGAAATCCAGACTAAATAAGTTTTGAGTTTACGTATTAAAATGACAAATATGCTTCTTCTTAATGAGCTTTTTAAACTGAGATCATGTTTATAGATAATCTGAACATGTCAATAGTGAAAAGGAATTAGATATGATATAATAATGAAGTATTGTAGATATTAAAACACAAAAAAATCAGGTGGAACTGTGCTTGGAGCAGAGTTTTAAAGAGACAGAAACTTAAGAGGCGAATATTTGAAACTGAAATTAAACTTGTTTTAGTGCATATTTTTTTCTAAAGTCCAGTCACTGATTGTGTTTTTCGTCCGTCTGCAGGCGGTCGAGTCTGTTCGTTCTCTCCGTGCATCGAGCAGGTGCAGAGGACGTGCGCCGCCTTCACGGACCACGGTTTTTCCGAGCTGTGTACTCTGGAGGTGCTGCTGCAGATCCACGACGTGCGCACCGTGTCTCTGCCGCTGCCCGACTTCGGCCCGACCTCGGGAGTCGAGACGAGCCCCGAGAACGACGCCGGCGCCGGGGCCTCGAACCAAACCAACCCCGCGGCCGTCTCCATCAAAACCACCACGGCTCCTCGAGAGATCCCGGGACACACAGGCTTCCTCACCTTCGCCACCAAACCAAGGACATGAGCCACGTTTACCCACGGTTACCACATCAACACAAGTCCATTTGATTTAAAACAAACATAAACGCTTTTGTTGCACTGACCTGAAAGTGAATCTGAGATAAAACTGTTACTTCAGCTGAATTTACAAATGAGTGAGGTTCTTACAGAGGATTGAGATTCTTGCTGCCATTTTATTTTTCATAATTAAAACTCACAGCTGCTGTGCCTCTTATTTTGTAAAATATACATGTTTTTATTTTAGGAAAGTTCTTGTGTAATTTTGTATTTATACAAAGACAATAAATATTGGAAACAAGTTAGTTTTTTATTTTGTTTTGCTGATTAATCCACAAGACATAATGCTGCTTTATCCAATTTGATTTATTTTACACTGATCTTGTTTTGTCTAAATAATCATAACACATAGTAGGTTCAAGCCTCTATATAATGTTTAATAGCTGTAAAACTCAACTTTTTGTGACTTTATTGGTCCACAAATTGGCTTATTACCGACTGAAAATATTTTCCCCAAACGATAGTTTACTTGGCATCAGTTTTTATCTTTTTAAATGATCAAACATTGTGTGAAAATGACAGCACTAGTTTATTCTTATTGACTTCCTTTCAAATATTTTTTTTTGAATCAATGGGAGCCGACCTAACCTCCTCAAGTTTCTATCATTTGGTACCAAAATAAAACATTTAATAGTATTTGATAGACTTTCAATCTCCCTGGTGTTTTATTTTGAAAACTGACCACTTCTGCCTGAGCCTCTTTATTCCACTGGACTCATTCAGTTTTATATTTGCTGCTGAAGTCCACACTGAAGTTTCAAACATGAAAAGACTGCCAACAAAAAGAAAGCTGCATTTTAAATGCCCAGCGTCTCTCTTTAATCACAGGTTCATCTCAGGGTCACGTCTTCGATGGACAGAGGTTTAGTGGAAAAGGAGCAAAAATGCAGGCTGTATTTGACATTTATTCATCGTTGTCAGGGACTCTGGGCCCTCGTTCTCACTTGCCTCATCTTTTAGAAGAGTTTGAGCGTTATTCGACCACTATCATAGAACATAGTGTAGTATTTTTGTCCTTTGCTCTTGTCCCTGTGGTTTACATCTAAGTCTCCTCTGCTTCTGTCTCTGAGACGATGGACAAACCGTGAAAAGAGTGATCGTTTCCCAAGTTGTAAACCCTGCTTTTTTTAGACTCCTGTTGTGTATTTACCTCATTTTAATCCCTTTAACGTATTTTTAAGTTAATCCTGGGCTTAAAGTGAGATATAAAAAGCTCCAGTGTTGTCAACACTGCACTGACCAAGACTTTCAGGAACTGAGACTTAGTTTAGACCAAGACTAGTTTATGACAAATGTAAAGGTCAAAGAGTCTAAATCCAGCCTGAACCCAAGTCCAAACTCATGGGGTTTGTAGGAAAATATAATGAGATCGAACCCATGACCTTCTGGTGTGAGGCAGGAGTACTAACCACATTTAAAACTAAACTTGATAAAAGGGAAAATGTCTTAAGGCTGACATTCATACTGGTTTTGAATCAATAATGAAAAAAAACAACTAACCAACTAAATTACATCATTTTCTTCTATCTTCTTTGCGGACAGAACCTTTTTCTTGAGGATGTCCAAGAACTATTGTGTGATTGTTCTGAAAGTTGAAGTAGATGTGGTTGAAGCAGAAGAGCGTAGTTCTGCTTTTGAGTTTCTGTTGAAGTATGAATGTCACGTCTAACTTTGTTCTTGTTCTTTCCACCTCAAGAAAAAGAACACATTTCTTTGTTCTTGTGGAGTTTGATTCAGGCTTAAGCCGTACTCTCATGATCTTTACCCCAGGTCCATTTACAAAATATTTATTATAGAACTGACGTCATGTCCAAGTTTTAATCACACAAAACCTGCTCTGGGTCATGTGTGAATAAAAATGCATTAATACAGTGTGACAGTGTTGGCCATAAACAATATATTAAATATCTACAGTTAAACTAAACTGCCTCGAGGACACGTCAAACTCAAGGCCCGGGGGCCAAATGTGGCCTTTTGCAGTGTTTTATATGGCCCTTAATGCATTTGGTTGGAACTATCTTCTAAAGATTCTAAAGATATGTAATAGGTTTAGTTGGATTTGAACAGATTATTACTGGATTTGAACAGGTTTTAGTTGGATTTGAACAGGTTTTATTTGGACATGAACAGGTTTTAATTGGATCTGAACAGGTTTCAGTTGGATTTGAACAGGTTTTATTTGGACATGAACAGGTTTTAGTTGGATTTGAACAGATTATTATTGGATTTGAACAGGTTTTATTTGGATCTGAACAGGTTTCAGTTGGATTTGAACAGGTTTTAGTTGAATTTGAACAGGTTTTATTTGAATTTGAACAGGTTTTATTTGGACATGAACAGGTTTTATTTGGATCTGAACAGGTTTCAGTTGGATTTGGCCCCTGAAATGATTCTTATTCACTATTGTGCCCCTCACTGCTGTGGGTTGGACACCACTGCTTTAGGGCAACATTAATTAAACTCATTATTGATTCTGACGATAAAAAGTGATTTGTACAAATGCATAAATTGATTTTTTATTCAAATTGTGGATCTTTGAATAAAAATTCATAAAATAAAATGTCTCAGACGAAGACAACAATGAAAGAAAATAATGTAACTCAATGTTTAAAAGTGGTATTGGGCAGTAACTGAAGTGGTGGTGGTCTTTAAACGATGTAAATCTTCTGTGGTTTGTGTTTCCGTCGTGTGATTGGGTCCAAAGGCTGGAGCGATGCCCGAAGCGGTGATCAGCTGACGACAGAGTGGTTTCAGAGAACAGAGCGAGAACAGAACGAGTGGAGTTTAATCTGCGTCGAGGCTGGGAATAGCAGCTCTGAGCCGAGGGAATCCTAATCTGATTGAGTCCAGACCAGGACCAAAGACCAGGAGACGGGGGGCAAGTCAGGACTTACTGTGTTTAATATTCAACAGGGACACACAGTTTACTATATCTCTGTAAAAATTAAAATATAAGGTACATAAATGTCCTCCTTCCACTCTCAATAAAAGAACACGTTAATACCGACAGACACTGAACATCTGTCGTCTTGGAGCCTTGAATAAACGTTTAAACCTTTACCTTCGCGAACGCCTCGAGAGGAAGTCCTCGGTGTCACTTTAACCTCGTAATCCTCGACTAAAAGCAGAGCAGAGGAGAAAAGGAGATCAGATTAAGACCTGAACCACACTGCGCTCCTTCAGGTTCGCTCTGTTCCTGCAGGATTTTAGTCTCTTTTTGAAGTTTATTGTGAGATGTTTAGGGTTATTCTCAAAGGAGTAAATGGAACTAGTGACTGAGCGTTATAAATATTTAACGGGAAATAAAAGATATATTTTTATTATTCATTGTTAGTTGTTCAGTGTGTTATTCTTTTACAGAACGTGTAGAATATCTTTATAAACTCAAACATTTACTGAATGAAGTGAAAAATGCTTTAGATCGATCTTTCCTGTGAGTCACTGAACTAATTTTTTTTGGTTTTGCCTCAGAAGTTTTACTCAAGTTTTCTGTTGGATTGTTTTTTTAATTAAAGTCTAGAGTCTATAACATATCTGTCCCAGTCAATCTTCTTTAAAACAAACAGAGAATCCATGTTTTTTCATCTTTTATCCAACGACCAGAACCTTAAATGTCTGGTTTGCTTTGGTTTTACGACAAATCCAACCAAACTGTGACTATTCTTCTTGATTTGTTTGGTCACGTGACTCTCTGCAGCCTTTACTCGGTCGCGTCCCGCTGCTCGATTTTGGAGACGACCCACTCATTAAAAATGTAACGACCCACTTTCACTTTTTGCTCCGAGACACAATGGACTCATTCTTCTCTGTCCTGAGTCCAGTTACACATCAAATATTAACCGCTCGTCATCGGCCTCGAGACATCAGCTGACTTTCAAAACGTATCGGTCACGTGCCAAGTTCAGAAGCCAACGCCGTTACTGCTGTATTTTATTATTTGTCTCTGAGTTTAATGACTTTACGTGTGATTTTATTTTATTCAGAGTAAAGCTGTCCCTCGAAGGCTGCAGATTTGTAACATTAAACCCAGAGCTGCTTCACGGTCGGTTAATCCCACTCTTGTTAAAGCAGCTGCCTTTTTTATTATGATATGAACCCATTCACTTTTTAATCAGCTTGAGGTCTTTGTTTCTCGAGACCAAAAAAAAAAACAAACTCTGGCATTTATTCAAACTCTGCAACATTGAAAAAGTAATATCAATATCTGGAAAAGAGTCAAATAAGTTCCTTTAAACTGGTTTAAAATGATGTATATCCTTTTCTCCAGAGCCTCATGAGTCGAGCTAGAGGCATGTGTCCAGAGAAAGAGAATTATATTATATTCTTTCATATTAAAGTGTGATCTTTACCGCTGAGGTGTGAGGAGAGAGGACACTGCAGGAGACATAAGGAGATTCCTACAGAAATAAACTCCGCGAGACTTGAGAAGGTTCTGTTTGATTCAGAAGTTCAAATCTGGTTTCTAAAGTTTGTGAGCTGTGTTTTATGTGAATGAGGAAGAAGAAAAAAGTATAAATTATTAATAAACATTTATTCAATCTTAAATATTCAGGTCCACATTTAGATCACACTAAAGTCTGGAGTTAAATTGAGGTTTTTACACTTTTAGAAAGTTCATCTCACGAAGAAAAGGTTTCCTACTGCACCTGAACGCCTCTCCTCTCTGTGTCTCCTCCTTCCTCTTTACTTAGATTTCCTGGATCCTTCAGAAGTGTTTCCTCTAAAGTCAGGTCTTGTTTTTTTTCACTGAAGGGACAGTGTTGTTAAATAAAACTAAACAGTGCATTTTATTGGACAAATGTTTTCAAAATAAAACAGAAAATGCAAACACAGCTGGAAAATAAATGAAAAGTTTAAGCTCAACTTCCTCTGCTACTGTCCTCAGTCCTTTAGAAGGAAGGAAGGAAGGATCCTAGAGATGAGGCTTTTTCTATTGCTCTTCAAGTCCTTTGGGGCTTTTTGGTTCTTAATCTACGTCACTATGAAACAAGAATCTACGGTTTCAAGAGAAAACTGCTCCATCTTTATCTGAACCAAAAGCTTATTAAATTAAAGCTACATTTACATTAAAACATTGGTGAATCATTTGAATAATTAATGAAGCTCGGTGAAAGGCTTTAATTAAAGGCTGGTGTTGTTCAGCGTCTGCTCGGCTCCGACAGAAGAGCATTGTTTCTGTGGGAACGTGGCTCATTAAAACGCAACACGACCCTCTCAGTTTGGCCCGGAGCCAGACGTTTCCCCGACGCTGCTCAAACTGTGGGTCAGGGACAAACAAAGGACTCGGAGGTGAACCCGAGCATCGACCAGAGCGAGAACCGCCCCGGCTCCTGAACACTGGACCATTATGAGCCTCGAAGGAAAACTGGACCGAACCGACGGAAAAAGAACGTCTGAGTCCAAGAACGGGACAAAACTAACGCTCACCTCGAATTAAAAGAGAAAAACATCGACATTCATCAGAAAGAATTGAACTAAACAGGGCTTTGAGGCTGGATTCATTTGTAAAACAGTCACACGTCGGGCTTTTTCACATTTACTGAGACACATTCAACAAACATCAGTGCCACACGATTGAGTTAACCTTCATCTGTCACAAATATCTGAAAATACCAATGAAAATAAATGTTTTTTGTTGAGCTGGTAAACTTAGCACGTTAACTTTTTACTTTTTGTTAATTTGACTCCACAAGCTGCAGCTCATTTCTGTTTCCTGAGGCTAACGCGGCTAACGCTCGAGCTAACGATGCAAAAACAAAATAAACAAATGTACTTTAAGAGATTACAGATGGTTCCTGGAAAAGAGTAAAGTCAAGTTTGATTTAAAAAGGTGAGTTTAATTATCACCGGAGTTATTCATCGATAACTTATCACCTGAGACTGAAACATCCCAAAGTCAGGAGGTTATCCAGACAAACTACCGACAGTTTTGAGTCTGAAAAATCCAAAATTAATACTTTTTTTACCTGCTATATGAAAGTTAATTGAGCTGAAGTTAACAGATTAAAAATAAAGTTAATTACCTTCTGTTAAATTGAAGATTCAGTGTTTATTAAAAGTTAAGATTTGCAATTAATTTTTTTTTTTTTTCACATCCCTAGTTTTTTTATTGATTGCATTAAAGCCATAAGACATATATTGTTTTTTATTTTTTATTGCTGTCCATTAGAGTTCACCAATCATAACCAATCATCTAAAACTGATTCAAAGTGAGCCAAGAAGTCAATTACTGTTCCTCCATTAAAGAAGTTTTGTAGACGTACGGTTGTGCAAAAAAATTAATCGAATTTTCAATTTCAACTTGGCTCCAACGATCAAAAAAACCAATGTAATCGAGAAAAAAAACAATTATTTATTACTTATTTTTATTTATTACTTGTTACTACATTGTTGATACATTTTTTTATCTTTATTATTATTTCTGTTTATTTTTTTAAGCTATTTATTTTTAATATTAATATATATTTATTTACTTTAAGGAGACTTCTCTGTTTTATTCTTCACTGTTTTGTTCAATAAACCCAACATTTTTCCAAAATCGTGTAAAATAATCGTGATGACCAAAATAATTGTGATTATGATTTTTTCCAGAACCGAGCAGCACTATGTAGATGTATTTTAATTTGTTGCTCCTGCGTCCATGACCTCTTCCTCTTCCTGGTCCTGGTCCTGGTCCTGGTCCCGGTCCTGGTCCCGGTCCACAGTCCCGTCCTGGTTCACCTCAGAGTCGGACGGAGCTGCAGTAAAAGGGTAAAGCTGCAGATAACGTAGTGATATGTGCCGCTGTGTGTCCTCAGTCACATTCAGTCTGAGATTAGATAGAGCTCTGAACGTGGACGACTGCACCAACACAAACCTGCGCCGCCTTTTCAAACACATGACGGCTGAGCAAATATACTCAGGGTTAACGCCACAAAGAGTTCACAGTAGTCTACTTTAGTGAAGTCGACAGAGATCAGAGAACTTGTCTGTTTTTCCAAGATAGAGCGTTATTTTTATGCAGTTTTACACTTCAAAAAACATATTTAACCCACGTTTTCCATTTCATTTTAGACACACACCTTTAAAACTCACGAGAAATATACTTCGAACATAACTTTTCCGGTTTATCAGTAAAACTCGTGACCGTGCAGTAACAGAGCGTCTGATTGGCTGCTGCTGATGTCACATGATTAATCTGTGTCATGGAAGAGTCATAAAGCTGAGAGATATAAACACAGAGCGAAAGGCCAAGCGTTTGTGATGATCTCATTGTTTGAGACTGTAATAAAGACTCTGAGAAAAGCAGGACTTAAACTTTTATATGTTTAAAGGTCACATGTTCTGATTTTTAATAGATCTTTTTTCCAGCTCCACTTAAAGAATATTAAAGAAAAAAAAAAAACTGTGTCTATCTTTGAGTGTCTTTTCTGATCCGTCGAGTGAATCTAAACATAGATTAATGAGGTTCAAGTCTAGGCTGGAGTCATTTGTGACATCACTAAAGCCATTTCAGAAGCTGAGGGATTATTATCTTGAGAAAAATGGATCAGTTTTGGGACTTTTTCGATAAACAAAATGGAATCTTAGATGAAGTGTTGGCCACTTGGATTTTTATGGCAATGTCACTTAATAATCCACTAAAGCTGGTGTTTATAATGTGTTTAAAATGAAACAAAGTCCAGGTTTGTTTGTGGTGTGGCCTTGTTTATTTAAGAGCGTTTTGTCGAAGTGTCTGTCATAAAGCAGCAAGAACAATAGTGCCATACAAAATATAAAACAACATAATCTAAGTGTTTTATTTTAAACCCGACCAATATCTGTTTTTCCCGTTTACTTCCTCCATTTTCTCTTCTTCATGTGTTTAATCAGCCGTGACTTCCTGCATTTGGTCCAAAAGTCTGAACTATTGTCAAACTCCCGGACCCTGGTTCAGTTTGGTCCAGACCGAGACCAGAAGATTTAGTTCAAACCAAACAAGACAGTCTGAAAGTCTGGACCAAACTGTGCAGATGTGAAAGCCTCCAAAGAAAATCTGAAAATGGAAATGAAATGAGGACCTAAAGTTTTTTAAACCTTTTTTAGTTGCACACCACTCTAGTCTCTCTAGTTTGAGCGTTCAGCAGCACAATGACACATATTTCCATTTAATCTACAAAACCTAATGCACTTCTTTAATTAACTTTCTATTTTCTCTCGTCTTCTTCTGGATTCTCCTCAGAGACACTGGGATCGGGACGAAGCCACTGAGACGATAAAACTAAAGTCTGTTGTGTCTGAGTTTGAGTCAGAGTCACAGGACGGAGTTAAACTGGTGACAGCAGCACAACGACATGTTATTGCTGCCTTTTCAGGAAACAATACAACGCTCACACACATTCCTTTATTATTAGAGACATTACCTGCATGTTTCTGCCACAGGAAATTAAACCTGAGCTTCAGGAGACGGCCCGCTGCTTTGTGAAAGAGGCTCTTTGAGAAACTTATGGGTCATTTTTTCTTCTATGTAACACACTTCCACTGAGTTAGTTAGTTAGTTAATAGTAAAAATATGTTTTCAAACATTATCAACACAGTCACTGCTCCTGTCTGCTTCTCCAAACACAAATGATCACTAGAATCTTTGCGATGGCAGAAGGTGGCTGCAGATGATTACATTTGCAGAAAAAAAATCTAAAATTTGCAGAAAATCTGAGCAAAACTCAAATTAGAAAAGGACAGAAAAAAGAAGAAAATGGAAGAAAAAAGAAGAAAAGGCAGAAAAAGCTGAATTTGGTATAATTTTTGGGATGATTTCATTGTTGGAGATTGTAATAAACAGACTCTGATCTGAGAAAAACATGACTTAAACTTTTATATGTTTTAAATGTCACATGTTCTGCTTTTATCAGATGTTTTTCTCCAGCTGAAGTACAATAATATCAAAAAATATAAAAACTGTCTTTCAAAAAAAATGTCTTTCGTTGTGTTTAAGTCCCGCCCCTAAGGCCTGCTGTGCTCTGATTGGTCCAGTACAGAGCCTCTGGACAAAGCTCTTTTCTGATTTGCCGACTGAATCTAAACATAAACTAATGATGTTCATCTGGAGTCATCTGTGACATCACAAAATCCTGGTGTACCTCCAGCGAGCCATTTCAGAAACTGAGGGGATTATAATCTTGAGAAAAATGCTCCAATTCAGGATCAGTTTTGGGACTTTTTTTCAATAAACAAAAAGGAATCTAACTTAAACTGAATGAGACACCTTTGATGTTCCACATTATGTCTGTATTTCGGAGTCTTTTTTGGAAATATAAGGAGGTGAACATGGAATTATATCATATTTAACATGAACAAACCCAGTGGAAATGAGCAAGATCGTGTTCAAAGAGAAATATTATTGTGCTTCTCCTCCAGCAGTGCTCAGTTTGTTCTCGATAGAAACAAAAACAGCTCCTTCCATTGGGTTTGACATACTTTAAACCAATTCTGACTCAGAGACAGAGTGTTATTTTAAGGCTAATACAGCAATGCACTTTTAAAACCTCTCAAACTACTCGTAACAGTTCAGATCTCTGTGCAGTTGTACATTTTGTCTCCAGGTGTTGTTTGTGTTTCATGTTGGAGCCGTGTTTGAGGCGTGGCACACTCCTGCTGCTGCTGCTGCTGCTGCTGCTGCTGCTGCTGCTGCTGCTGCTGCTGCTGCTGCTGCGGTGAAGCTGCTGCGGTGAAGCTGCTGCGGTGAAGCCGGTGCGTGCGATGGACTCTGGACGAGAACCGCACTGCACCAGACTCTGCGCTCGACACAGATCTGAGCTCACACACAGAGCTCACACAGGACGCACAGGACAAGGACGAAGTCTCACTCAGGTGTCCCAGCACTAACTCCATTCGACTGAACAGATTTGGTCTCACTTTACAATGCGTCGGTCGACAGGGATTCTACAGAGACTGAAGATACTGGGTTCTTTTCTTTAAAATAAGACTAAATTATTCCTAAAGTTACATTATTAACCGTCTTTATTAAGCTTTAAGATGATCCTAGGACACGATGGAAACAGGTGAAGGTGACCTGTTGCTTCCTCAATAGTGGATCCAGTTTTGTTTCTGATGTTTAATAATCGATCGGCAAATGGCAAATATGTCCCAGTCCCAGACCTAGTCCCAGACCTAGTCCCAGACCTAGTCCCAGACCTAGTCCCAGACCAAGTGTAGGACTCGAGTGACTCATGACTCGACTCAAGCGTAAGCCTCAATAACTCAACTCAGACTTGCTTTTTGACTTGGACTTGGGCACAATAATTTGAACGTGGACTCTGTCTCTTGTGGTCTCGCACTAAGACTCTGACTCAGACTCTTCTTGTGATGATGACTCCACTCAGACTCGAAAACTGAGGACTTGAAAGTGTCTTGGACTCAAAAACTAGCGACGACGACAACACTGCCAAATTGTAAGTAATTAACGGTGAAAAAAAGACATCGTTTATAGGCTTTTGGTGCATTCAAACGCTCATGAATCCTGCTGGAGTCAGAACAACAGACTCTGAAACTCACCTGAGATTCTGTTGAGGTTATCATCATCATCATCAGGAGGAAGAAAGCTAACGTTCACATTAATAACTTGATAATTTAACTAGTTTTTTGTCCATTTAGACTTATTTAGACTAAATACTAGTTATTTATTTATTCTCGTCTGTATTTAGAGGTTTATGTTCACTTCTTATGTTTTGAATAGTCTTCCTTTTCTTGAGGTGCTGCTAATAACTGCTGCTGTGACTGGATTCACTCATTTAAACACAACATGAACACATTTTTGACTCCATCTTCCTGTTGTGGTTTAGGATACTCAAGTTTCTGAGGGAACATGAATGCACCATTTATTATCAAGATGATGATTGATGAGAATGTTCAGTTCATACTGGAAGCTTTGGCCAATCACGTGCTCCGATAGAAGAGGGTCTCGAGTTACGTACGCTCCCATTGGCTGTTGGACTAAATGTCTTGTCAACATTTAATCAATGGTCACTGGAAATACAAAAGAGTCTATTCCAGCGTTGACTCTTTACCAAAAACAAAAATCCATCTTCCCAAAGTTAAACACAGATGAATATTATTAATATTGTAGGAAAATTGGTTCAGTTTTGTTTTATTTTTACTGAAATAATGTCAAAACAGGTTGATATCGTTGGAGCGTGAACGATAGTGATGCACCGTGATGGAAGATAAATAAATGATACTTTATTGTGAAAATTAGGACCAAGAGGTGTTTTAACTTGAAGGAACTTGAGAAAACATGTCCTAAAATAAGAGACTTACCAAAATGACTGTCAGCAGGAGCTAAATGCTAACAAAAACGAATGTGGGTGCTAACGCTGGCAAACATTAGACAGAATAAATGAGAAGCTGAGGTGGAGCTGGATGTTGAGTTCACTGGTGGTTTGTTCTTGCAGCAGGTGCGTCAGCTTTGGGTCAGACACGATTATATAATACGGTTTAGTTTGGGGAAATGCCACGTGATTTCTATTCGAAGCCTTTGCAGAAATACAGCATCTGCTCAAACCCAGAGTTCGTACTGTGGGCTCGTATCTGGCACAGTTAGAGTCTGCACAGTCCAGACATCTTCCTGTTAACAGAACGTCAGGTGTGAAATGTGGAGTGGGCTGTGCCTGGTGTTAGCTCTCGATGAAGCCCTGCCCCCTGCAGCTCACACGAACACAGCTCTAAATATAGACCTGAGCTCTCTCCGGCTCCTCACTCTCGCTCAGAGGAAAACGCATTTTCACATCCCACACGTTCGCTTTGTAAACACGAGGCGGTAGTACTGCCTGGTTTCTGTGGTAAATACAGCCGTAATGCTCGGTTAAACTGGCAGCACTGGAAACTCCATAGAGCTTTCCTGCAGTGCATTATTTCAAACAACAAAAAATGATAAAACCATAGAAAAGATATTCATGTGTTGTTTTTTCAGAGCACAGTACAATTGCAACTACAACTTTCAATCCTAGTTTTGTAAAATCAGGGAATATTGCTTTTCATTTGTGGCTTTCACTGAAACCATGATAAAGCTTGTTTTTATCAAGAGAGGCCTCTGTGTTTTAATTTATTCATGTGACTGTATAAACACATTCATTTTCACAGAAATACAAGAACCATTTAAGAAGAACATTTCTCTTTAAGCCACTTCCCACAAATCCACTGTGCTCTGATTGGTTAGTGGCTTTTTTTTCTTCTTTCTTTTGATCAAATTTGTTCAAACATGGACCAATGATGTTAAGGTCTGGGCTGGGGTCATTTGTGACATCACAAAGTCCTGGTGCAGCTCCAGGAAACCGGTTCAGGAGATGAGACAAGTACAATCTTTAGGAGAAAAAAATGCTCCAACAGGATCAGCTTTGGGATTTTGTGGAGCTTTTATATGAATAAAAAAAGGTTCTAGCTTGAATAAAAGATATGAAAAAGCTGAATATGTCGCCTTTATTGGGACTATTTAGGAAATAAAAAATAAATCAAAATTGAATCAGCTGGTACTTGAGTGTGTTTATAAAAGTATAAAGAATGTTGTACTATCTTTATTTATCCAGCACAAAAAATATTTAAAGCACATAATGTACGTCTTTATCACATAATATTACTCTTTTAATAATCCAATCATGCATGCATACATTTTTTAATGACACGTAATGCTCAATCATGCCCCAAAACATGAGTGAATATAAATAATGTTATACTTTTTTCCATATCTAAGTCATGTTAATCTCTTTTATTACAAAACTCCGGAGTCCAACTATATATTCTTGTGCAATGACAATAAAAACTCATTTACTGTATGTACACATAAAAACTGTACGAGTCAAATGCATTGGAATGTGTTCAAACGCCTTAGAATCAAAGATAAATCAAGTAACACATCAAACAAGAGGATACAGGAAAAAACAATACATATAAATGATAAAAAATGAATGTAATGTTCATGTTTTCAAATACTGTACATAAAGCTGGGGTCTGTATTACACTGTGAGGTTAAAAATGGCCGACACAGAGACACTCAGACGCAGATGTAAACCGTAGGAGTGAAAAATGTCCCGAACGGAGGCCAGCTGCTGAAGGACGACGAAGAGGAGGAAGAGGAAAGACGAGGGAGAGGGTGAGCGATGTCTGCCGTCGCCGTGGCAACCGTCCAAATATGGCTCAGTCGGTCCCATCACGGCCAGGTGCCTCCGTTAAAGACACAGAGAGAAGCACTACAGCAGCTCAGGGATCAGTTTACAAGCATTTCATCCTTCTTCGTTGGTATTTACAGCTCCTTTATGATTCGTAAACAACATTAGCTGTAAATGATTATTGGTAAATGAAGTTAAGTAGAACACAAGAGATTTTCAATCGACAAAAGGAGAGTGGTTCCATATTTAACTGCTTTATTTATAGCACCATTTAGGCGACAGCAGCTAAAGCTACAAGCTAAACATCACTGGACAGTTAGGACTATGTTATGTGTGTTCTACAAACAATTAAAGTACAGATAAAGAGGTAGAAATGTACTCACGTAATAGTAAAACATCACATTAAAATATGACTTGGAGTAAAAGTGGAGTAAAAGTCAACGAACCTATTTTGAATCTACTTCAGTAAAGTACAGAACTGGAGTATTTCTGCATCATTACATTCCAGCACTGGAGACAAATAACTCCACCTGGAGGAGCCAGAGCTTCCTGTGCTTCTGCGTTAAAGGCTGTTAAACTGAGATTAGCACACATCCCTGAAGCTGCAAAACCTTTATTAAGGTTAAATAAACCTTCAAACAAGATCATAAACAATTACAAGTTCACACTAACGTCCAAAAAAGACAAATAAGGCTACAACAAACAGACATTTTATCAAAGTGTTTCGAGGTATTTTCAAGCGTTTGTGCCAGTTTTGGTCAAAAACATAAGGCTATACTATGGCAAAAATGGTGATCATGGGTCACCTTCAAGTTTTGCTCCAAAACTGGTTAAAATCACAATATATGCATCAATAAATGCTTCCAGGGGTATTTTAGAGTGTTTTGAAGCATTTCCTGGGTCATCACCGTATGTCCCAGATTTGGTCAAAAACATAAGGCTATACTATGGCAAAAATAGCCATTTAGGGTCACCTTCAGGTTTTGCCCAAAAATGGTAAAAATGACTCCCTGGGCATAAATAAATGTACCCAAGGGTATTTTAAGGTGATTTCAAGCCTATTCTTGGTGTTCGCTCTATGCACCAAATTTGGTCAAAAACGTAAGGTTATAGTATGGCAAAAATGGCCATTTAGGGTCACTTCCAAATTTTGGCCTAAAAGTGATTAAAATGACTCCCTGGGCAAATGTAAATGCTCCCAGGGGTATTTTAAGGTGATTTCAAGCATTTTCTGGGTTGTCACCGTATGTCTCAATTTCGGTCAAAAACATAAGGCTATACTATGGCAAAAATGGTGATTATGGGTCACCTTCAGGTTTTGTCCCAAAACTAGTTAAAATGACTCCCTGGGCATAAATAAATGCACCCAAAGGTATTTTAAGGTGATTTCAAGCATTTTCTGGGTTGTCATCAAATGTCCCAAATTTGGTCAAAAACATAAGGCTATACTATGGCAAAAATAGCAATTTAGGGTCACCTTCAAGTTTTGGCCAAAAAGTGGTTAAAATTATTTCTGCGCATCAATAAATGCTACTAAAGGTATTTTAGAGTGTTTTGAAGCATTTTCTGGGTTGTCACCGTATGTCCCAAATTTGGTCAAAAACGTAAGGCTATACTATGGCAAAATGGCCATTTAGGGTCACCTTCAAATTTTGGCCAAAAGTGGTTAAAATGACTCCTGGGCAAATATAAATGCTCCCAGGGGTATTTTAAGGTGATTTCAAGCATTTCTTGGTTGTTGTCATATGAGCCAAATTTGGTCAAAAACATAAGGCTATACTATGGCAAAAATGGTGATTATGGGTCACCTCAAATTTTGCCTCAAAACTAATTTAAATGACTATTTATGCATCAATAAATGCTTCCAGGGGTATATTAGAGTGTTTTGAAGCATATTCTGGGTTTTCACCATATGTCCCAAATTTGGTCAAAAACATAAGGCTATACTATGGCAAAAATAGCCATTTAGGGTCACCTTCAGGTTTTGCCCAAAAATGGTAAAAATGACTCCCTGGGCATAAATAAATGCACCCAGGAGTATTTTAAGGTGATTTCAAGCATTTTCTGGGTTGTCACCGTATGTCTCAATTTTGGTCAAAAACATAAGGCTATACTATGGCAAAAATGGTGATTTTGGGTCACCTTCAGGTTTTGTCCCAAAACTGGTTAAAATGACAATATATGCATCAATAAATGCTTCCAGGAGTATTTTAGAGTGTTTTGAAGCATTTTCTGGGTTGTCACCATATGTCCCAATTTTGGTCAAAAACATAAGGCTATACTATGGCAAAAATGGCCATTTAGGGTCACCTCAAACTTTTGCCCAAAAATGGTAAAAATGACTCCCAGGGCATAAAAAAAATGCACCCAGGGGTATTTTAAGGTGATTTCAAGCATTTTCTTGGTTGTTGTCGTATGAGCCAAATTTGGTCAAAAACATAAGGCTATACTATGGCAAAAATGGTGATTATGGGTCACCTCAAATTTTGCTCCAAAACTGGTTAAAATGACAATATATGCTTCAATAAATGCTTCCAGGGGTATTTTAGAGTGTTTTGAAGCATTTTCTGGGTTGTCACCATGTGTCCCAAATTTGATCAAAAACATAAGGTTATACTATGGCAAAAATAGCCATTTAGGGTCACTTCCAAATGTTGGCCTAAAAATGATTAAAATGACTCCCTGGGCAAATATAAATGCTCCCAGGAGTATTTTAAGGTGATTTCAAGCATTTTCTGGGTTGCCATCAAATGTCCCAAATTTGGTCAAAAACATAAGGCTATACTATGGCAAAAATGGCTATTTTTGGTCACTTCAAGTTTTGGCCAAAAAGTGGTTAAATTGATTTCAATAAATGCTACTAAAGGTATTTTAGAGTGTTTTGAAGCATTTCCTGGGCCATCACCGTATGTCCCAAATTTGGTCAAAAACATAAGGCTATACTTTGGCAAAAATAGCCATTTAGGGTCACCTTCAAATTTTGCCCAAAAATGGTAAAAATGACTCCCTGGGCATAAAAAAATGCACCCAGGGGTATTTTAGAGTGATTTCAAGCATTTTCTGGGTTGTTGTCGTATGAGCCAAATTTGGTCAAAAACATAAGGCTATACTATGGCAAAAATGGTGATTATGGGTCACCTCAAATTTTGCTCCAAAACTGGTTAAAATCACAATATATGCATCAATAAATGCTTCCAGGGGTATTTTAGAGTGTTTTGAAGCATTTTCTGGGTTGTCACCATATGTCCCAAATTTGATCAAAAACATAAGGCTATACTATGGCAAAAATGGCCATTTAGGGTCACCTTCAAGTTTTGGCCAAAAAGTGGTTAAAATTATTTCTGCGCATCAATAAATGCTACTAAAGGTATTTTAGAGTGTTTTGAAGCATTTTCTGGGTTGTCACCATATGGCCCAAATTTGGTCAAAAACGTAAGGCTATACTATGGCAAAAATAGCCATTTAGGGTCACCTTCAAATTTTGCCCAAAAATGGTAAAAATGACTCCTTGGGCAAACATAAATGCACCCAGGGGTATTTTAGAGTGTTTTGAAGCATTTTCTGGGTTGTCACCATATGTCCCAATTTTGGTCAAAAACATAAGGCTATACTATGGCAAAAATGGCTATTTTTGGTCACTTCAAGGTTTGGCCAAAAAGTGGTTAAATTGATTTCAAAAAATGCTACTAAAGGTATTTTAGAGTGTTTTGAAGCATTTTCTGGGTTGTCACCATATGTCCCAAATTTGGTCAAAAACGTAAGGCTATACTATGGCAAAAATAGCCATTTAGGGTCACCTTCAAATTTTGCCCATAAATGGTAAAAATTACTCCCAGGGCATAAATAAATGCACCCAGAGGTATTTTAAGGTGATTTCAAGCCTATTCTTGGTGTTCGCTCTATGCACCAATTTCGGTCAAAAACGTAAGGCTATAGTATGGCAAAAATGGCCATTTAGGGTCACTTCCAAATGTTGGCCTAAAAATGATTAAAATGACTCCTTGGGCAAATATAAATGCTCCCATGAGTATTTTAAGGTGATTTCAAGCATTTTCTGGGTTGTCATCAAATGTCCCAAATTTGGTCAAAAACATAAGGCTATACTATGGCAAAATTTGGGTCATTTTGGGTCACCTCAAATATATATAATAGATAGAATATTTAGAGAGAAAAAAACATATCTGTGGACACGAGTTTGGAATAAAAAATACAACCTCTTCTATAACTTCTTGATATTTTTTTCATTAATAAATAGATTTAGAAAATATGCTGAGGTCTGGACATGAGTGAACACAAAGCTGGTTGTAGTTTTTATCTGTGAATAAACTTTGTGTGGGGTTAAAGAGAGATTTAGCAAAAGGCTGAGGAAAAAACACAAAGCTTTTCAGTTTTACATCAGATACTTCTTTTACTTTTCCTGAATCTTGAGCCTGTCTTGTTAAATGCCACCCAGCAACACAGACGCAGAAATGCACTGGATTTGCCGAGGCTTTGATGAGTTCCCACAAAAGCACCGGGCCTCGCAGCTCAGGAAGTCTTCATTAAGGAGCACATAAATCCCAGGAGCAGGAATGTCCTCGGCTCCGAGCTCAACCCAGAGACACTCCCAGAAACGAGAACAAGTGAAGTCATCGTGGAACAACTTTAACCCAGTCACTTCGGACGCTCCAGAAGTGAACTGTCTCAGTGAGATGTTTGTATGTTCAGCTCATACCAGAAGTTTTGTCCAATCGCAGCTCGCTCTCAAATAAGGGACACTCCCATTGGTCGACACCGATGTAAACATAGAAGAGAGAGTAGAATAGAGAGAAAAAAGTAAAATATTTAACATTTAACAAGGCGCAGACAATTACAGGATCACTTTTGTCTGACGCTGAACTCAGAGACAGTTTAAGGTCAGCTCTAAACTTCATTTTGATGTAATGTATTAGTATTTTATTAAAGTAAACTGATACAGAAAAAGAAAAAAGGTCTGAAAAGGTCTCTGTGCTGTTGTGTTGGGCTTGGACAGAGGAAAATTTGATGTAATGCAGCTTAGAGTCACAGTCAGAATTACATGAAACAAAAGCTCAAATGTTTGTGCAAAAAGTCAAAGGTGTGGCTAAGTGTGGGTTACTTAGTTTACAAACCTCTCCAAGAACACTACAATTACTCAAAAGTACTGTATACAAGAGGCATTTATTTAGCCTCAGACAAAAACCTCTGTCTTTAAATGCAGTTTTTTACCTGTTTCCATTTGCTTTTCTCCATTTCTGTTACTCTTTTTGTGTTGTTTCTCTGTGTCAATCTGAAACAGCCACTTCCTGAGTATTATTTTCTGCTTCCATTGATTTAATGTTGTGTAGACCAACAGCCAATGGGAGCCTCTCTTGTTTGAACGTGAGCAGACCTTTTATTAATCAAGAAAGTGATTGGCCAAAGCTTGCCGTCAAAAAAAAAAGAAGACTTACAAACCAAAAAACCTGCTGTAAATTGAGAGAGCAATTATGCAACTACATCAAATGTTGCTGAACCCTGCGTCTGCCTTTTATTCCCTCTCGGTGCTGAACTTTGACCTCTGTCTGTGTTTCGGCGCCGTGTGATGTCAGCGCTCACAGTTTCATGAACTCGGCGCAGAGGGTTCAACAAATACAGCTGTGAGTGTCCCGAACCGTGGGATAAAGTTCAGGACACGGTAAACATGACGAGTGTGGGTTTTGGCAGCATCTAGTGGTGACAGTTTTCTACGGCCTGTGAGCACTACGGTAGCCCTGCAGGGACATGAAGGTTATAAACAAACTCAACGGAAATGGGAATGTCGGATTAATATTAGAATTTATTGTACTTACTTTATACAAAACGTTTTTTGACGATGTTTTTCTGTCTTGAAGTCTATTTTTTGTGTAAATCATGGACCAATGATGTTCAGGTCTGGATTTGTGTTTCAGGAGCTGAAGGAAATTATAATCTTCAGGAGAAAAATACTCCACCAGGACCAGCTCTGGGACTTTATAAAGCTTTTACATGAATAAAAAAAGGACGTGACTTACTTCATTAATGAGAAAAAGCAAAATATCAACGTTTTTTTGTTGTTATTTCGCAATTATCTCCTCCTCGTTAAACATTATTGAATTGACAGTATTTATCTGTGTTTTACGTTGTCTCCCTTTTCTCTGTTGATGCTTTTCTTTTTTCAGCTGTTTCTCTGTTAAAAGACATATTCAGCTGAAAATACACTTTATCTGCAGCTATTAAACTTCCTGGAACGTCATGTGACAAGTGTCGACCAATGGGAGCGCTCCAAGGTTTTCTGTTCCTGAATAGAGGTTCTAATCTATTACAGTCCCTTAGAATAAACAGTAGATGGATCAAAAAGACTGTTTTTACACAAATTATTACTTTTACAATAAACTATTTGGGTTTAAACCATTTTCCTGATTCTCTTTAAGCTGTATTTGTGTTTGTTTAGTCATCTATAGTTATTCCTGTCTCTGAAAAGCACATCTCATCATGTTCACACACAGCCGAAGCCTCTATAGTCAGCTGTACGTGGTAATGCGTCTGGCTGTGTGCATCTGGAGCCTGTGTTGTGTTAAGTGTCTGTTGGATGCTGGGGTTACGTCATGGCTCTCAGCTGTGGAGCACTGGAGCAGAAACACTTATGTAACGCTCCCTTTTCTCTGTGAGCTCCTGCTGCAGCGATGAACGTCAGCTACAGCGGCTCCGACGCTCAGAGGCCGGAGGAATCCCAGTCTGACGGTGAAAGGTGAAGCAAGAAATGTGACGAGATGTGTGGCTCGGCTTCTGGTGCGTGAAACAAAACAGAATTCAGAAAAAAAATGACAAATCAGAAAGACATAGCGTGGTTCTTCCTCAAAAAACACACTACATTTAGATGCAGGTGAAATAAAACAAAGTAAAAGTGCTGGAAGAGATTTAACGAGGAGTTCTTTTAGTTTTGTTTGTGTTTTAGATTAAATTAGTTTGTGAATTTGGAAAATAGGAATAGACAGAGACTTAAACACAAGAAGAAGAGTGAACGCAGAAGAGAAAGATGGAAACAGATATCAGTTAAATAATAAATAAGACTCAGATTCTGTTGTTTTATGTTTTGTTCGTCTCTATTTTTCTCTCTCCTGCTGCAGATGCCTCCTCCTGAGCATTAAACTGATCTAAATCATGTTTGTATTAATTCTATATTAATAATAACATGTCTCTATAGGCCCTGCTCCAGTCTGATTATTGTATTTCTCCAGTTCAACTGTAAAATGAGCCTCTGCAGAGACACGTCATCAACAGTAGTCCCGCCCCTTGTTCTTATGCCTCGTTGCTCATTGGTTCAAACAAATAATAGTCATTTCTAAAGCAAAGGCTGAGTGGTTTACCTCAACGGATGCTTCGTAGCCGTTTTGACCATGAAAACTCCTCCTAAATCATCACTCCTAAAGGAATAAGGATCAGCAGAAGTCAAACAAATGCACAACAGAAGAAAAAATGGAAAGTAATGTACAATTAGAAGAGTATTTGGACAACAAACACTGCACAGTCTCTTTTTACATTACGGCCTAAGGAGACATTTATTTTTTCACTGCAATACAACAACTAGCCACTAGTCTTTTATTCTGAATGTGCTACTGGGAAGTGGTTGTTCCCAGTATCTATTCTGAGCTGAGAGTCTATCTTTAGCTCCTAAATCAAAAACTGTTCCCATATTTGTCAAAACAACCCTCGATTCCTCAAAGCTGCACATTCCTCTTTAACAAAGCGTTAGATTAAAGTGAGCGACTTCTGAACAGAGTTTTATAAATAGCTCAGAGTGACAGAGAAATCAGTGGAAAACCTTCGGGTCATTTCTCAGACAGTGCTTTCATACAAACATAGAAAACATTGTTCACAAACAGAGCTACATCTGAAAGAATCACAGGAAAAAAAGGGTCGGAGTGTGTTAAATAAATGACACAGCGCATCGTGTTCTGCTCCAATGTTTTACTAAGTCTTTTTTTGAGATTGTTGGCATTAATTTTTAAATGTTATGGTCAGTTCTCGTTGGGCATTAGTCCAGACCTGCTTTTCCTCTTTTTAGTTTTGGTTAAGCACTGGTTTAGTTTTCTAATGTTAAATTCTGTTGTTGTGTTTTTACTTTTCTGAGAGAAGCTTTTCCAAAGTCTGTTTTTAAAGCTTCCAAAATAAAGTTAAGTCACTCTTTATTATCCCTGTGGGGAAATACATTCTCTCCATTTAACCCCTCTCCAGATCTTACAAAGCAACTCAGCAACTTACTGACCTTTGTTGAGCTTTTTTTCAGCAGTGTAACATCTACCTGTGTTTCTTTTCGTTGGGAACATGGTTTAAAACCAAATAGTTTAATGTATAATCAATCATTTATGAAAAAACAGTCTTTATGATCCATCTGCTGTTTATTATAAGGGATTGTAACAGACTAACAGGAAAAACAGGAAGTTTAACAGCTGCAGATAAAGTGTATTTTCAGCTGGATATGTCTTTTAACAGAGAAACAGCTGAAAAAAGAAAAGCATCAACAGAGAAAAGGGAGACAACGTAAAACACAGATAAATACTGTCAATTCAATCACGTAATGTTTAACGAGGAGGAGATAATTGTCGTCCTGACGCTGAAGTCACAGCTAAGCTAACGCTAAACTCTAAACTTCAGTTTGGTCAAATGGATTAGTATTTTGGAGGAAAAACTGGTCTGGTTTTATTTTTTTAATAAAAGAGAAGCAGGAGAGGATTGTCTGTGTTTAGCTCCACCTTTTTCTAAAACAGACCAAACTGATCCAACCAAAGGACGAAGAAATACTATAACAGTGGATGCTAATTGAAAGTCCTTTGACATTTCTTTTTGCCTTATTCCAGCTTCACTGAACATCTTTCTCAAGATTGAATTGAACACATCCTCAGCATACACACTGCTTTTCAAAGATTCTAGTTTAGTTATGTTTTTAGCCTGTATTCAGTTCTGTTCTATCCCTGCAGTCCCGTCTAATCTAATGTGGACCTATGAACACCAGCAGCGAGCGGATAAACTGCATGAGTCGGCTGTCTGTAAGTGTGACTCAGCAAAAACAACAGACTGTGCCTTTGAGACGACCCTCAAACTGCAGCAGGACTCAGAAATACTGCTTGTGTTCGACCGGATCGTCTCAGGAGAGAGGAGTGGATCTAACAGTCCTTCATTCAGTTATTTTTCCACCTCTTGTTCCCTCTTGAGGCTCTTGGAGTGTTTGGTCTTTTATTGCATCTTTTATCTGGACAGCAGTCAGTGATGGGCTCAGATGTTGAAAAAAACATGAACTAGGTCAAAAAAAGGACTTAATCAAGATTAAAATATTGATCATCCAACAATGAAACCCAACAAAAACCAGGGTTAAACCAAAAACAAATCAAGGACATAGGACAAACTGATGCTGTCTAGGCAAGGACAAGGACTAAAAGACAACTAGGACTGAATTAGGACTAAACAATTAAGACTAGGACTGATTCTTGGACTTAATAAAGGCTAGGTCTAAACCAGGACTAAAACAGGTCTAAAGCAGGTCTAAAGCAGGTCTAAAGCAGGATGAAACCAAGACTAAAGAAGAACTAAACCCAGAACTAAACCTTGGACTAAACCAGGACTAAACCAAGACTAAACCAGTGCTAAACCAGGACTAAAACAGGATTAAAACAGTTCTAGACCAGGACTAAATCAGGTCTAAGGCAGGACTGAAACAGGACAAAACCAGGTCTAAACCAGGACTAATCCAGTGCTAAACCAGGACTAAAACAAGACTGAAACAGTTCTAGACCAGGACTAGACCAGTGCTAAACCAGGACTAAATCAGGTCTAAAGCAGGACTAAAACAGGACAAAACCAGGTCTAAACCAGGACTAATCCAGTGATAAACCAGGACTAAAACAAGACTAAACCAGGTCTAAACCAGGACTAAACCTTGGACTAAACTAGGGCTAAACCAGGAGTAAAGCAGGACTAAAACAAGACAAAACCAGGTCTAAACCAGGTCTAAACCAGGACTAAACCAAGACTAAACCAGGACTAAACCAGGACTAAACCAGGACTAAACCAGGACTAAAACAGGTCTAAACCAGGACTAAACCAAGACTAAACCAGGACTAAACCAGGACTAAACCAGGACTAAAACAGGTCTAAACCAGGACTAAACCATCTAATGTTTTATACAAATGTACTTTTAGAACAGCTCTTGTTATAAATAAAACCCAGATGGATGTAGGTCTGATGTGACAGGCCCAGTCGGCCATCTTTAGACCCTCTCCTCCAGCTGAAGAGATGCTGCGTGTTCGGAGCGACCTGATTGGACGGATCTGATCGGAGGAATGTGATCGGAGCGCTGTGATTGGTCGCTCTGAGTGATTCATGTTGTGTATCGCCTCAGAGTTATGTAACAGGACTCTGCTCAGAAACACAGCCCTCTCAGAGACTGGGGTTAGTGCTGGAGTGTGGCTCCCCCTGCTGGACACAAGGACTACAACAGGACTGAACCAGGACTAAACAGGACCAAACCAGGACTTAAAACGGGACCAAACCAGGACTTAAAACAGGACCAAACCAGGACTAAACAGGACCAAACCAGGACTTAAACCAGGACCAAACCAGGACTTAAAACAGGACTAAACCAGGACCAAACCAGGACTTAAAACAGGACTAAACTCTGAAGTAAAGTAGGGCTGAGTTTAAACTAATTTAGGACAAAACAAGGGCAAAACTTAGACCAAAACCGGGACAAAAACCAAGACCAAACTGAGGACGAAGCCCAGAAGTAATCAAAAAGAAAACCAAGGACTATTCAAGGACTAAGCCCAGGATTACACCCAGAACTTAATTAGGACTAAACTAGGGCTAAACCAGGACTAAAGCAGGTCTAAAGCAGGGCAAAACCTTGGACTAAACCAGGACTCAACCAGGTCTTGACCTTGGACTAAACCAGGACTAAACCAGGTCTAAACCTTGGACTAAACCAGGATGAAACCAGGTCTAAACCTTGGACTAAACCAGGATGAAACCAGGTCTAAACCTTGGACTAAACCAGGACTAAACCAGGTCTAAACCTTGGACTAAACTAGGTCTAAACCAGGTCTAAACCTTGGACTAAACCAGGTCTAAACCAGGGCTAAGCCTTGGACTAAACCAGGACTAAACCAGGTCTAAACCTTGGACTAAACCAGGATGAAACCAGGGCTAAACCTTGGACTAAACCAGGTCTAAACCAGGGCTAAACCTTGGACTAAACCAGGGCTAAACCAGGGCTAAACCTTGGACTAAACCAGGTCTAAACCAGGGCTAAACCTTGGACTAAACCAGGGCTAAACCAGGGCTAAACCTTGGACTAAACCAGGGCTAAACCAGGGCTAAACCTTGGACTAAACCAGGTCTAAACCAGGGCTAAACCTTGGACTAAACCAGGTCTAAACCAGGGCTAAACCTTGGACTAAACCAGGTCTAAACCAGGGCTAAACCAAGACTACACCTGGACTAGTCCAGGTCTAAACCAGGACTAATAATATCAGACATAAATCCAAAACTAAGGCAGAACTAGAACAAAACTGACTGTCACTAAACAAAAACTTAAAGGACTAAAGCAAGACTAAATCAAGGATGAATCAGGACTAAACCAGGTCTAGTCTAGCCCTAAACCAAAACTAAATCAGGTTTAATAAAGATTATCCAGGACTAAAACCTGGAACAAATCAGGTCTAAAGCCAGGAACAGAGCCACTAAACCAGACCTAATCCCAGGAATAAACCCAGAGTTAAATCTAAACTTAAATTTGGAATGAACCTCGGACTAAGCTAAGACTGATTAAACTTTTACCAGGATTAAACCAGGACTAAACCAGGACTAAACCAGGACTAAACCAGGACTAAAGCCTTGTCTCAACAAAGTCGAAGGAAGGATTAGGTCTAAAGTTAAACTAGAACCAAATGGGGACTAAACTAGGACTTAACCAAAGTCTAAACTGGAGCGAGACAAGGATTAAACCGAGGCCTAAGATTAAATAAGTCAGCACTGATCCAAGAAATAAAACTAAGACTAAACCAGCCCTAAATCCAGACTAAACAGGACTAAACAAGGGCCAAACTGAGACCAAAAAAGACTAGACCAGAACTAAACCAAACCAAAAACTAAACTAACAACTCATAACAGTCTTCTCTCCAATAAAATGAAAGTTATGACCCTGCTAAGTGTCTTTTCTTGTTGCTTTTTTCATCTTTAGTTTTAATTTTACTCATTTAAATCATCGTTTCCTGCTCGTCCCAAACTCTACGTCCATCACAAACGAGACGGATGCGTTTCTCTGATCAGAACCTGTTTATTTCATCCGGGAGCACTCACACGAAACACTTCACCACTTCACGGTCTGAGTGCTTTTGTTTTTTGTTTTTTTTTTACAAGCGCCAGTTTCTGAAAAAAATAAAAATAAAACAAACAAACAGACAACACAAAAAGCCTCACAATCGATGCAGTTAAAGGCGACTTTGAGAAAAAGACACGTTTGGAGGAAAACTCAAGCCAAGTCCGTCTCAACATCAACCACAACAATGACATTCCTGTGAGCAAAGAAGCAATAAAGAAAAGAAAGTGCATTTGGAGAGAATTTACAGACAAAAAAATAACTTCTCTCACTGTTTTTAAATCGTCTTTGAACAGAAGCTGAGAAAGAACACGCTTTTCCTAATTTTAAAGGTGCAGTGTGTAGCTTTTGGGGACTTAGAGATTGATAGCGTCTTTTATTTTGAAGGACTTCCTGTCTGCCAAAAGCTTTAAAAAGTATTTAAAATTGTTTGTGGGAGGTTTTTAGCACCTGGATAGATGGGAAATAAGTTTTTTTGGTTTACGAGGATCTAATGCAGTATATGTTTTAGCTCTTAAGGGTGTTTTTGGAGAGTAAACAGTAAAAAAAACAATAAAAAAACACTAAAAACATTAGAACGTTTTATATTTCTGACTGATACAAGTACTTCTTCTCCTCGAGCAGTGCTTTGTTTGTAATGTCTGGAGCAAAGTCACAACAATGAATCAGAAAGGATAAAAAATAAATAGTAAAACACAAAAACAAAATCAGAATGAGGATACAGACAGGGAAGGAACTTAGAAATGAGAGATACTTCTTTAAAGGAAACAGGAAGTGGCTCCATAATTTAATCACAAGCAGGATTTAAACCCAGACGTAAGCGTTAGTGGAATTATAAGTAACACGAACCTTATTGAACCTCTTCTGACTCAGTTACAGTTAATGTTCATCTGTAAAACATCAACAATAGAAGGATGCACTCGAACAGGAAACAGGAAGTGGTTCTGTCCAGACACAATCCTGGGGTTTGTCCTCACTTTTAATGGAGGTTATTTTCTGTGCAGCATCTTTAACACTGTCCAAAACCTCAAAAAGGAGTGAGGAGGGGAGACTTTATTGTATTTTTTTATATTTTATGTATTTTTTGCTGGTTTTGTGATTGCTCCTCTCTCCTCTCAGTGTCTCCTTTGTTCAGAGAGTAAGACGTAAGAGGAAGAAGCAAGTGGAGGAAGTGAGGATGGAAAATACCAGCTTTGAGACTGTGTTTTTGTGAATTGTCCTTCACAGTAATTTGTCCTGAACATTTATAGGAACAGGAACTAATTATTTACTTTTATTTGCTAATAGTTCAAGGTAAGTCTCATTTGTGTGGATAATTTGGAGCAGCTCGTTAAGCAGAGGTGTCAAACCAAAAGTGGTCGATAAGAATCCTGTCAGGGGCCGAAGATGGTTGGGAAGCTTTTATTTAAATTTGGAACGGAAGGTTTCATCTTCATTTGAGTTTTACAAAAGTTATCTTTAACATTATTTTTTCCTTCTTTTAGGAAACAGTTTTTAGATGGATTTGAACAGCTTTCAAATGTATTTCAACAGGTTTTAGATGGATTTGAACAGGTTTAAGATGATCTGAACAGGTTTAAGATGGATTTGAACAGGTTTAAGATGATCTGAACAGGTTTAAGATGGATTTGAACAGGTTTTAGTTGGATTTAAACAGGTTTTAGATGGATTTAAACAGGTTTTAGATGGATTTGGACAGGTTTTAGATGGATTTAAACAGGTTTTAGATGGATTTAAACAGGTTTTAGATGGATTTGGACAGGTTTAAGATGGATTTGAACAGGTTTTAGACGGATTTGAACAGGCTTTAGTTGGATTTGAACAGCTTTCAAATGGATTTGAACAGGTTTCAGTTGGATTTGAACAGGTTTTAGATGGATTTGAACAGGTTTTAGACGGATTTGAACAGGTTTCAGTTGGATTTGAACAGCTTTCAAATGGATTTGAACAGGTTTCAGTTGGATTTGAACAGGTTTTAGAGGGAATAGAACAGATTTGTGCCAAAAAGTGCCAAAAATAACACCAACTAAATGTAATGAAGGGCCACATAAAACATTGCAAAGGGCCGCATTTTGCCCCGGGGCCTTGAGTTGGACAGTGTTAGTGTTATAGAACCGAAAATGGAGACATGCGTGGCCCTTCTCAGCTTCTGTTCAAATAAACATTAGCGGGTGCAACATTTACATTCTCCAAAACAAAAACCAAAACTGTCAGTCATCATTTCAACACAAGCTGTTAAATTAAATAAAAACACTTTGGTGCGAGCAAATGAAACAACAGAACATTCCTCTCGGAGACTACATTCAGAGTGAAAGCTGAGGCCGGTCACTGAAGCGCGTCGTGATGTAAAAACCTGGACAAGAACAGGTCGGCGCTTCTTCTGTCACAACATCCTCAGTCTCTCTAATGGACTCCAGTGACCTCCAGGAGCTTTTAGCGAAGAGGAGACACTCAGGGGCTGCTCATGTAACACTGGTCTCCTGTTTTCTTACAAAAGTCTTCCAATCAAAAACAATTTCTTAATATACAAACTTTGCATAAATACGTTTTTAGAAGAATGCTCAATTGTTTGTCTGTGTCTCAGTTTGCAGACTTTGTTAGCTTTAATGCTAACGTCGTCTGTAATGAGTCGGATTATTGGACCTTCTCTGGAACGGTTCGGATTCAAATGTGACGACAACAGAAAGAGCATGAATTAGCAACAAAAATGTCACATAACGCTTAGCTTAAAACAATAAAGAACATCATTAAATTAAAATGAGCAGAGAGCAAACACTGAGGAGGTACATTTTGCGCCCTCTAGTGTTTTTCATGAGAAATGCCTTGTTTTTTGTTGCAGTTTAAACGGATTATTTTCGTTTTTGGTGCAAACTAAATGACAGCCTTAAACGAAAACATAAAAGGTTGGTGGAGAGTTCCTCAGGGTCTTGTTCACGACTGAGGAAAGGATGGAAGAGGAGGTTTTCAGCGATGTTTGTGTGTTTGTGTTGAAGATTTACTGCTCCATCTACGTTTCTAAACTCACTGAGCTCTGAAACCAAAAGACAAAAAGGACAAGATCTCAGATAAAAGCGGCTGAAATGAGCTCCCTGGAGGTCTTCTGGGCCCGTCCCACCTGGAGGAGGCCCTGGCGAAGACACCAGCGGGACTATTCTCTCTCGGTTAAACCAAGAATCCATTTTCTGGACTAGACTATATTACTTACTCCTCCTTTAAGTCCATAATAACACACAGATGAAGTGAGTAACATATAAAACAGGAAACAGAAGCAAAGAAAATATAAAAAGCCTGTATTAACACATGGCTTATTTCATTAAAATCATGCCGACATGTTTAATTTTTTTTTATTTTCATGAAACAAACCATGTGATAATACAGATTTTTTATCTTTTCACCTTTTTCAGTGCCTAAGCCTCCTGTTTAATGTTTTAAAGAGAGATCCCTAAACTGAACAGCACCAAAAGGACATATATTTTTACTTTTTGGTCACATCCAAGCAGCACTCCTGCTATTGCTATTGTGATGTGGTCGGTTTTGGGCCATTTGAAAAAAAAAAAAAAGCAAAGTACGCAAACTGAGACACATTGCTACTATTATTTTTATCCAAAATTATCCAAAAAGCTGACTTTGTTGGACCTCACAGCGATTAATATAAATGAATTGATGCTCAAATGCATTTTTACTGTCATTAAAAACAATATTTTACATCACTGCTTCAAAAATGTAATGTTGGACAGTATAATACTTGTCTTGGGCTGGTTTTAAATGTTTTTTGTGACTTATTTTGCTGCATGTTTCGTCAGAGATTTGCTGAATTATTGACCCAATGTTTAGTGTTGACCAGGGGATAAATACTGAATCCAAAATGTCTCCATCTTCCACAAATAGTGCAACGATAAAGTTCTAGTCAAGAATACGGCGAAGGTGCTCTCCACAAACACGTCGCAGTGCTTTAGTCTCTTCAGTCGCAGCAGTACAGACACAGAACGTCATAGACAGCAGAAAAATGGAACAATAAACTGTGGCGTCACTAAATAACCTCACACTGGACAGAGTTTATGGAGCTGGAGGAAGAAGAGGGTCCGTTTGGAAGACTTGATCACACAGTTAAAGCCTATGTCGCATTTACAGCTTTACATCATAGTAAACTTTATAAAATCGATAAAAGAACCTACTTGAGGTTTGACGCTAGGTTAATTTTTTATGATTTTATGAAGAAGTGATTTTGGCTTTGTCTATTTCCCATAATTAAATTGATTTAGAGTATTGCACATATTGCAAAACAACTTTAAATGCACATATGTGGAAATCCTGTGTACGGAGCCACAAAAGTTAATAAGAATCCTTTCAGAGGCTGAAGGTGATGACATTTGGAAGCTTTTATTAAATTTTGAATGTTATATTTCATCTTCATTTGAGTCTTATAAAAGTCTTCTTTTAACATTAACTTCCTCCTTTTATAGAAACTGTTTGAAGTCAGATTTGAACAGGTTTTAGATGGATTTGAATTGTTTTTAATTGGATTTGAACAGGTTTCAGTCAGAAATGAAGAGGTTTTAGTTGGATTTCAACAGGTTTTAGTTGAATTTGAACAGTTTTTGTTGAATTTGAACAGTTTTTGTTACATTTGAACAGTTTTTGTTACATTTGAACAGGTTTTAGTTGGATTTGAACAGGTTTTAGATGGATTTGAATTGGTTTTAATTGGATTTGAACAGGTTTTAGTCAGAAATGAAGAGGTTTTAGTTGGATTTGAACAGTTTTTGTTGAATTTGAACAGGTTTTAGTTGGATTTGAACAGTTTTTGTTGAATTTGAACAGTTTTAGTTGAATTTGAACAGGTTTTAGTTGGATTTCAACAGGTTTTATTTATCTGTGTAGCAAAAATATAACCCATTAAAACCTTGTGCCAAAAATATCACTTTCCAAATGTATTAAAGGGCCACATAAATCACTGCAAAGAGACACATTTGGCCCCTGGGCCTTGAGTTTGACATGTGTGGTATAGAGCTAGTGTAATTTAGTTGATGCATTTTGGAATATTTTAAGTCGACGCTACAATATAATACAATAAATATGGACCACACTGTAAAAGACGGAGCCACCAAAACCAGACTGTATTGACTTTTTCAGCCACTGTTTGCTGGTTCCACTGTTCTTCTGCTGTCTACGATCGATACAGATTTCACAACACAACACTCGCTGTTAGACAAAATGCTCAAAGGGAATGGTAAAAATAAAGGCACAGATGTTTGCACTAGTCCCTCCCGTTCGTCTCACGGAGAAGTTCCTCGAACAAATCTGTCGAGTCTAATCGCCGTCAGTGTCACTGTGGGCCGCTCCCTTTCCCTCGGGGACAGTCCATCAGTCGGAAAAACGAGAGAGGAACCAGAGCCGGACTACAAAAATTAAAGGCGGCAGCAGCAAAAATCTCCACCTTTTTCTCTTCTCGGTTCATTTTTAGAGCCTCACGAAAACATCAGACACATGTAACAGCAACGAGCATCGGGAGAGGGAGCTTTATCTTTTGTTTTTGTCCTGTTAATGTTTCACTGGCAGCCATTTTAAAACGTCTTCCACAGAGCTTCATCGATGCTGTTTATCAAACTGTTTGCTGGTGACTGATGTAGATTTGGAAGTGGAGCCTGAAAGAGGAGTGAGTTTATGTCGACAGTGACAGAAGTCTTGAGATTTTAGACATATTTTATTTTATGTGGCGTTGTGAGAGGTATTTGCAAGCTTTATTATAATCTACAATGCAATATTTCCAGTTCTCTTTTAGTTTTTAGTCCACTTTTGCAGCTCGTTAATATGCCTCACCTCCCGCAGAGCTGAGAAATAATAAGATTTAATCAAAAATGCCAATGTTGGGGGAGAAGAGTGAGTCTGTTTAATATTGTCACTGTCAATGTTTAATAAAAGTGTAAAAAGTGTAATCTTGGATGTCTGGTACAAAACAAATGTCTAATGATAAAATAAAAATGAATATTCATCAATATTCTGCGTTTTAAGTGTATTGTTTAGTCAGTGACGTGTTTTGACTACAGTTCCCATGATGCTTTGGAATAGTGACCAGACCAATCAAGATGAAAAACCTGAAAGGTGACTCTGGAAGAAAATGGCGACAGATTTGAAGCAATAATTCAAATACCTTTCACAACCCACTAAAAACTCTTAATTTTGATTCAAGGTTGTCTCTGATGTTGTTTCTGTGGAAGAGGCTGTCACTCTCTCCAATCAGGTCACAGTATTTCACACTTATCCAGAGCGGACTCATAAATCAGGACAGACTCAGAGGAAGTGAAGCCTGGAGGAGTTTATCGATGAGCGTCAGGTGGAGCTTTGGCGGCGACTCAGACACTGACACGACAGAAAAGAAAACTAAATCCTGTCTGATTCACAAAAGAAAAGGGCCTCTGCTGTGCATTCTGGGGGTTGGAGTCTTATTTACAGCCTGTGGAATGATCAGTGTTTGTTTACTCCATGGATGTGTTCAGAGAAAAGAGACGACAGAGTAAAGCTTGGACGGGACAGACCTGCAGCGCTGCACGTGATCGTTAGTAAAGAACATAGCTGATGCTAGTGTTAGCAGCAGGGACGGCCTACTCACCTGTGATTGGTTATTTAAGGAGCTATTATTTGTTTCATTTGTTTGAAACAATATATTTTTAGCTGAGTTAAAGCCTAATGGCTCAAGAATGAAGTAGCTACAGTTTGATAAAACAACGTAATATTTTAAAAAGTGCGGCCTCAGATCTGGGCTCAAATGTGTACGGTACTGATTCAATGACATCTGTTTGTTGATTTTACTGCAGACCAAGGGGACAGAGGCTAAGGAGGTAGGGTCTGCAGGAAGAGGAAGGGGCAGAGTCAGTTTGTAAGAACCAATCACAGCAGCTTGTGTCCCTTCAGCCCAAACTAGCATCAACAGTAGAACCAAAGAGAACCATGTTTGGGTTGGTTTCCTTGAACACATCCATGGTTCTGTGATCCGGGTTAGTACTCCCACTCGTCCGTCTTCATGTCCAGGTAGTTCAGGATGTTCTGGGCGAACTTCACGGCCTGTTTGCGGGCCACTTTGGTGGGCTCGTGGCCCTGGGGGTCCACTGCGTCCAGCGACAGCAGCTGCTTCGTCAGCAGCTCCTCCAGGATCAGGTAGCTCTTATCGGCGCGTTTCCCGTCGAAGCCCAGGACCTGGGCCTGAAGCTCGGACAGGTTTCCCAGCACCATCCACACGGCGCGGTGGGCCGGGTGCTCCCCGGGACAGGGCTGACGGCACACCAGCGCCTCCCGCAGGTCCAGGAAGGTGATGATGGCCTGCACCTCCACCACAGCTCTGCGCCGAGCCTCGCGGATGCACGGGTTCCTGGCCGTGTCCACCTGGTCCAGCTTCGTCAGCAGACTCTGCAGCTCGGCCTTGGGTCTGAAGCTCAGGTCTCCCATAAAACAGTGGCGCAGCACCCCCTCTCTGAGGTGGGACACGTGGGCTCGCACCGCCTCGATCTCACGGATGGAGTCGTTCTGGGCCAAGTCGTACCTGAGGAGCACAGAGAGCACATTAACCAGAGGAGACTCAGGTCAGAGATTAGTTTATGTGGATTATATAAACTCTAACACTGCTCCACTGCCTTCACAACACTCTCAAAAGTAATGAAGTAATGATGTAGTACTTGTACAGCTCTCAGCTTTATGTGGAGCACAGGTTCATTTCCATCTGACACAAAGACAGTAATATATAAGAGTGGAGCAGTCAGATTCAGAAAGAGGATTTCTGTCTGCAGCGACTCTTTTCTAAAATCACATTTAACACAAGAACTGAGCCAAATGTTCCTGCCAAAGAAACACTGTTAACAAAAGTGTCATTAACAAACTTGCTGTGAGTGTGCAGAAATACTACACCTCCAGTGTTTTTCACAAACTAAACTCAAGCCTTTTTATTGAAGTGATGTGTGATTTTAAAGGTGAGTGTTACCTGCGCGTGTCGTCGCCCTCTTCCTCCAGGTCCAGCTGCTTCAGGAGCCCGTTGATCTCCTCCACCACCTGTTTCCTGTAGTTCCTCACGACGCTGTTCCCGGAGACGTCCAGCGCGTCCAGCTCCACCTGCATCTCCGTCAGGATCCGGGACAGGTGAGCGCAGCTGTCCCGGCCGCTCAGACCCATCAGCAGCGCCACCAGCTGCCCCCGCGCCACGCTCACCTTCACCATGATGCCGTTGATCCGGTGAACGGCCTCGTGGGTGTCGTCGGACAGCGGCAGCGACAGGGTCTGCTGAGTGCGGCCCTCGATGACCTCCTGAACGGCGCAGAGGCGAGTCAGGGCCCTGTACCGAGCTTTCCTCAGCGGGACTCTGCCCTCCGTCTTAACCTGAGGAACAAGACCACACATACTTGTATCATTCATTTATGTAATTGTTCATTTGACGTGCAGCTCGTTTCTGTTTCCTGTGAGGCTAACACTTGAGCTAACGATGGAAAAACAACAAAGACTCACTGCTAAATGGACATTTGTGCTTTAAGAGATTAACAAATGGTTCCTGGAAAGAGTAAAAGAGTGTGATTTACAGATTTAAATATTCTGTAAGGTTCTAAATGACACAAGTTCACACAAAGTGACTTTTCAAATAAAGTGAATGTATTAATGCGCTTTAAGTTACTGTATTTTATAAAGGTTTCTCATTTAAGTTATTTTTTAAGTAGTTTTAAGATAATTTTTGAATACATCGACTGGGCTCAGTTTTGAGTCTGAACAATCCAAAATTAAGACTTTTCTGTAAAACTTATTACAGTTTACATGCAATACAAAAGTTAAAGTTTTGCAAAGTTAAATGATACAAAATACAGTTAATTACCTTCTGTTAAATTGAAGATTCAGTGTGTTTAAAAGTATTATTATATTATTAAAAGACAAGTTGTGTGATTAATTACAGCAAGATTTGCGATTAATTAGGTTTTTTTTTTAATTGATTCACCGAGCGTTACCTGTGTGAGTTTCAGCACCAGCTCATGCAGAGCGTCCACCAGCTCGTCGCTGATCTCGGCCACTCCTCCGGATCTCTGCGGAGCTACGATCTTCTCGTCCACCAGTCGCCGGGCCTCGTTGCTCAGCTGCTCGATGGCCAGTCGGGACGGGTGCTTGGCGTTGTCCTCCAGGTATCGCAGCAGACCCTCCACCTCCTGAGCCGCTCTCTTTCTGGCTCCCTGCAGCTCGTGTCGGCCCTCGGTGTCCACCTGCCGGAGTCGGACGGTTACTTCACACTTTTCACACAATTTTCACAAACCAAAATGAAACCTACAGTTCTACAGCAATAACTAGCTTCAACTTTTAAAGGGGACTATTGCATGATCGCAGTTTTAGTTTATTTATTCACTAGCGTTTTGGATTAACTTCTAAAACATTTGAATATTTATCTTTCTTTAATATTGACAGTGAGTAGCACAGATGGACACTGATTGGGACCAAAACTCAACTCGGACTCAACTCGAAAAAGTCAATTTAAATAAGAATCTGTGAGAACTTTGATCCAGTTTTGTGTCCGTCCTCACCTGGTCGACCTCCAGCTGCAGCCGGGCCAGCTCTCGCTCCAGTCGCTTGTACTCGCGGTCGTTCTGGAGCCCGCTGAAGGTGCAGACCTGCGGCCCCAGAGACGCCACCTCCCTGTGGACGTCGTAGAGCCGCGTCATGGCCGGGTGCTGGGGCATGAACGACTGCTGCTGCTGCTGCATCGCACCCTGGCCCTGAGGCTGAGGGACGCCATGCTCCATCCTCTTCCCACCATCAAAGGGCTTCCCAAACAGGCTGCAGGGAACACACAGTTTGGAACTAAAGCAAGATGGTGTAACTTTCCTGGACAAACTACAAGCTTCTGTTTATAACAACAGCAAAAAGCAAAGAGAAATGAGCAGCAAAAATGCACCTTAAACAAAACGTAAACATCTGACCTGCTTTTGTTGAATGCTGACAGTGCAGCTGCTCAAGTTGCAAACTCAAACTGAAAAAGCTCTCACACACTGCCACACGACCTGCAATAGTGATATTTATTTACAGATTAAAACAACCAGACGAATGGTTGTGTAGCTCTGAGAAGCCAACAAAATGCAGTGATTTATAGAAAAATAACTGATCATATTTACATCAAACCAAAATACAATGTAATTTAACAAAATTCTGGCCAAAAAGGGAGGGTTTTTATTCAGATTTGTGCTCATTCTGGAGAGGATTATAACACAACATAAACCAGGAGAAGGGACCAAAACACAAACAAGATTTCAGCTCAATAGTGCACTGTTAGTTTATTGTATCTTTGACCGACTTTGAAACATTACTTCATATTTCCTCAGCCTCATCTTTGCACAAACAACAGCAGTCTTTCCTTCACAAACAGTTTGCAAATACTTCCGATGTGATAAACTTCCAAGCCCTTTCAGCTCCTGCGGCTATAATAAATCAGAAAGCGGTAAATTAATTAATTTGCATTTTCGTCGCCTTGTTGATTTTGCTGCAGTTCTCTGTCTGTGAGAAACACTAACCTCAGAGTAAATCACACTCTATCCCCTTGACATTATTTTTAGAAAACACAAAGCTTTAGTAAATGCAAATGTAGTGAGTGCAGTGCATCTGTAGATTATAGATAAGCTCACCTACCTAAAAAATTATGTCAGAAACAGTATCTCACCTTTGTTTTTGCAGGTTTTTTGTGAATAATAAAATTTGCTATATAAAAGATATGTAAGTGAACTGAGCAGAGATGGAGCTGACTGTTCACATCCCCTTTTTCCACCTTTATTTCTCTTTTTTTTGGTCTAAAATGAAATCCCCATCCAACCCCGTCCACACTGCTCCACAGTGAGCTTCTCCTCTGATCTGGGACGCTGCTCAAAGAGAGAAAGTCAGAACAATGGACTCACTTCACAGACAGTCCCTCATTATGTCAGTTCAAAGAGTAAACAGGATGTCAGACAGAGCTACTGCCAAGGCCCTTGATTCAAACTCCAGACTCAACTCGAAAAAAATCTACAAATGTTTTCTTTTTTGAAACTTTTTCTGCTTTCTTGAGTTAAAACAGATTCCCTTTTTCCAAATAAAGGTCTAAAAGGTTCCAGATTATAATCCCCTCAGCTCCTGTAACACCTCTCTGGAGCTGAACCAGGTTTTTACAGATTTTGTGATGTCACTAATGACTCCAGCCACATTTCTAAAGCATGTGTACAAACAAAACAATGGGCAAAATTTGTCTGTGCGCCACACAAAAGTTGGGACGCATAAAAACCAAAGGAGACGTGAAACTGTGCTTAGCTTTGTTCTTTTACGACGTGGCTCAGTGGCGACCCACACTGGTGAGCTGGTGAACTGAAGCATTTTTACTTTTTAATGTCAAAGAAATCAAATGCTTTCAGCCACAAACATTTAAGCGATAGAGTAACAGAGAGTAAGACAGAAGCAGTGGCCTTAAGGTAGATTCTAATGAATCACTGGCTCAATGTATTGAAAAACTAAGTCTAGATTCTGCGGGATTCAAGGATTCATACAAAGTGGGTTTACCTGGGCTCATTTCTGACTCCAGGTGGGATTTATAAAGAAAGAAAGTGCTGCAGGTCTGCCAGCTTATATGAAAAGGTTCAATATCCAACTAAACTCTTTTAAAATCCATCTAAAACCTTTTAAAATCCAACAAAACCTGTTAAAATCCAATGAAACCTATTAAAATCCAACAAAACCTGTTAAAATCCAACAAAACCTGACAAAATCCAACTAAAACTTGTACTGTCGGATCTTTTTTCCTCTTTGGCTCTCTTTGGTTTGGAAATTTTCCTCTCATCAAATTTGTAGCTTTAGTGCGCTATGTTTATTTGCAGCTCCAAAAGCCTGTACCTGGATTAGACAGAGCTAAAGGCAGTTGAAATAGGATTAAAGCAGAAGAAGAGACTGTGGCTAACCTTCTGTCAGAATGTGCAGTGTTATTGTCATCTGTTTTCACATTAAAGCTGTGGTGTAGACTGCAGTGGGTTTTGCTGAGATTATCCCAATAAACAGGAGATTTGGACGCTGCTCAGGCCTGTGCTCCCAGCAGGCCTCGTCCTCTTACGTAAAGATCCTCTAATAGAAACGCTGATTCAATACTGTGTCTCCTCTGATGAGGGTTACTGAGGCCGGGAATATCACAGACACATCCGACTGTGGAGGTTTCTGCTGCAGCCTTCACGCTCTGAGTCCTGACACGCAGCGTTAAAACGTCCTCTGAGCTTTCTTCTGCTGCTAATTATCCTCTGTTTTACCACCGGCCGAGCAGAGACACAGCTGTTTATAAAGATGGAGACACTAAGATTTGTGTTCTGGGTCTGATGGAACTGGACATCCAGCTCCAATCCACAGAAATCACACTGTTTGTACATATTATAGAAAATAATTTAGATTTAATGTGTTTGTTTCCACTCACTTGGACAAGCGCCAAATACAAGGAATGTTTTTAAAGCTAAATTAAATTTTCGCCCTTTGTTTTTTTCTTTTTTTCCAAAATGCATAAAGTGGAATGGAAACTGTTTTTTCAAATAAATTCGGCAAACAATCTCACCATCAGCTGTTTCTGTCGTTAAAACTAGTGATTGTATCTTCATTGATGGATTTTGTTACCATTATCAAGTACTACATTCAAAACTGCAAACATTTTTGCTCTGAAGGTAGTTTGAAGGGTCTTCTTCTTCAGTAGAGCTCAGTTTGTCTGCTCTGACGCCGCCGTTAACGTAAACTATTCAGGCACAAGCGTTTTCATGTGTTTTTCTTCTGTTACGTTGAAGCACTTGAGACTATTTTGTAATAGTCTTGGTCTTGGGCTGTTTGGATATTTAACTGTTGAATCTATTACACTATCATACTCTGGTTCTGGTCTTGATCCGACCTAATCTCGATCTTGACTTAGTCTCGACCTGAAAGTCTTGGATTCTCTTCTACTTTTTGGTGTGACTTTGTTTCCTTTTAATATTGTCTAATGCAGGTTTAACTCTTCCATCACTTTTAAATTATTTTTGTGAATCAATGTGGGTCTGTCTCTAAGAGTTAACCCTGCGATTAACAGAAAAAACTGGCTTACTACAGTAAAAAATGAATGAACGCGCCATTATTAACGACCACATATTAAAAAACCTACATGTAAATCTAAATTGCAAACAGCACAATTCTTAATCTCTCGTTTGACATGTCTCTGAGCTGCTGACCTCCTTCTGTCCGTCTATTTTGTTGCTCATATTCTTCCGTTTGGTTAAACAGAGCGCTTCAGGCTTTAATGACTCACTCCTCGTCGTTTGACCACTTCTTCCCTCGAGCCCCGAGCCTCTGGAGCTGGGTGTTGGTCAGCAGCAGCAGCAGCAGCAGGAGGAGCAGTGGTGGTGGTGGTGGTAGTTCTGATGTGTTTTACAGAGATCACTGTCTCACCAGCCTCTGAGCCTCACATATTCCCAGTGCTTCTGATGTGGGCGGTCAGTGCTGCTGCAAATGTAGGTTAAACTCATTCTGGCTCATGAAACTGAATCAGAAGTGAATGTTTTACAAGAATTTGGTTTAATCAGACTTCAGTAAATCATGGAAAAGATTCAAAAGTGGCAATTTTTAAAGTATTGCATTTGTCATTAACCAAAGCAGCAACGGAGCTCGTATTAGAACATGACTTTATGATCCACGTAAACAATTAATGTCTTCATTTTGTTCTTCTTTAAAATGAGCTCCATTGCTGTTTTGGTTAATAACAAATGCAATACTTTAAAACATGACACAGTTTAAATCTTTTCCACAATTTAACCAAAAACATGTCACTTATTTCTGTTTTAACTGTAAATATTGTGCCATTTTAAGGAGTGTCCTGATTCCACCTGAAGACGTTTATTCTGCAGTGAACCTCAGAGTTATTCTTGAATTAATACAACCACAACCTGCAGTTAAGTCTATTTTTAAAGAATTAAATGAATTGTTTATGAAATCATGTTCTAATAACACATCCAACACAAACTTTGGCGACTGATCCATTATTCTTTGGATAAAATTAGATGAGATGATATTATCTCAGAAACATGTTGTAAAATGCATGTTTTAATTGTTGACGATGCACCTCAGATGATCACATTTAAAATAAAACTCCTACGTGACAAACAATTTGAATCCTGCAAGACTAGATTTTAACCAGACCAGTAAACCCAGATACGATCTTATAAAACTATCTACTGTATTTTTTTTTGTAGTTTTAGAATTTTAGCTTCCACAACAAACGTGGAACCTCATTTGTCTGGAGCCTCTGTTGTGACGAGCAGAAGAATTTAATTAATATTTACCTTTTATGAATAGAATAAATGTCACCTCTGTTCAGACTAAAAAAAAACAAAACATTGAGCTGTACTATCACTGGAGGTAATAAACTAAAACTATGAGCGTCTAAACCGCCAAAATCAACATGAAAAAGTGAGATCTACTCGACTTTAATCTTTTTATCCACGACACAGCCTTCAGCAGATGTGGAACTAACAGGTCGTGCTTTAATTTGCCTTTTTTCTACATAAATAACTCGAACTTTGACAAAAAAAAAGCTGCAAGTGTGAATTAAACTAATGTGAGTCAAACTAAAGCATAATTTCTTCCTTTGGCTTGGATTTCTGTGGAGCTACAAAAACACACAAAGGAAAAAATGTAAATACTCTCTCAATAATAAACTGCTTTAAGGTCAATACTCCTTTTTAATCTCTTATTTTGGAAAGTAAACAAAGCCAAAACATTCTGCCGTGAAATATCATTTATTCCCGTCGAGTAAAAATGCCAAAAACACGTCCGTCGTCTGTTTTCTCGTTACATTTCTACTTCCTGATACCGGTCCTACTTCAGAACCACATTTATGAGCCTTTTTCCATTTTCCAACGTGGCATTTATAGCATTTAAACAATCAGAGAGAAACATGGTTGTTTAATTTACGACAAGCAGCAGCAGCAAAGAAAGAACAACGCCCTCACCTCACGTCCATCACCTCCAGGAGCAGGAACCGTCTGCCAGGAAACACTTTAAAAACTCCAATTATTTTCACTAAAGAAGGTAAATTCTGTTTCTGGCTCGTGTTGCGAGTGTGTCGAGAGCTTCGAACACACACAAGTCTGAGGAAGTATCCTGTTATTTTTTGGTTTCCTTCTAAAAGTCGCAAAACCGGCTTTGTCCCAAACAGAACATGGTTTATCACAGTTCATCGAATCCCAGCGCGACTCTGAGTTATTCTAGTCTGTGTTAGAGAGAGGAGTCTGGGAAAAACCTGTTCCATCAAGACTAGAGTGAATCAGACCCAGACTAACAGCCTCAGGTATATATAATCAATATAATAATACATCTCTAGGTGTATGTCGTCATACAGAGAATTAAATGTTTTTGCCCGTTAGGCTATTTTGACTCAGCTTTTGGGTTTGATGAGACGTTCAATGACCACAAAAACGAAAAGGACTGTTATTATTTATATCGTTTTTTTGCATGAGCTAATGTCAGACGAGGAGTTCTAAAGTTCTGATTGTGACCTGTTGATGTGACGTTAGAAAACAGAGATTTTCAGAAACTTTTTGAGGAGAAAACAGATGAATACAAATATGATGCAGGATTGTAGTAATTTAAAATGTTTATTAATGTCAAAATTAGTCAAATTTTGCAGCTCTCTTGCGTTGAATTTATCTTAGCCATTTGTTTTAAGTGAGGTCCCTGAAAATCTCTGCAGCTCGATCTAAAAGAGAACTGGGAAACCCCTCGTGAACTTACAAAACCAAGGAGTTCAGTGGTAGAAATGGGATTGGGTCTAAGTCTGAACCAGGATCAGGCGAGACTTCCTTCATAAAATTCCCGGTGATTAAGTCTGACTCATGAAACATAAATCACAATAAAATGAGTCAGACGCCTCACGGAGCACCTCTCGGGCCCGGGACGGTACGACAGGAAACAAACAAAAGCCAAAACACACAGAAAACGCTTCATTTTCAAATATCTGTGGACACGACAATGGTCTCAATAAACAACAAACACCAGAGATAGAACCAGAACAGAGCCAGGTAAAAGAAATAAAACGTCTTCATCCTGACTCATTTACTGTGACGTATCAGAGGAAAGTCTGATCTAATCGAGGAGGAGGGGTCTCTTTGGGGAAATCTCTACAGGACACAGTTTGATGACAGTGAAGTGACTCATGAATCTGGATTTATCAACGACGAGACACAACAAAGAAAACGAAGAAGAGGAACTTTTAGCAAAATTAGCACAATTTACGTTAAGTTCTATTATTGGATGTTACCTCTGCAGTTAAGTGTCATTTTATGGAACAAACACATCAAGTTTAAACAGTTTAAGTGATATAATAAATGTCCGGCTATTGTTTTAATAAAATGTGAAATCAAGCTTAGGCTAAATTATAAATCAACAATGAATTCCACTGCCTAAAAAAAGAGTTAAAAAAAAACAGCACAGTTGTCATAATGCTGTATTATAGATGTTATTTTGAGGTTAGGTCTGTGTCAAAGTCAGCTGAGAAAAGCTCAGAACAAACATGAATAAATAAATAAATAAATAAATGGAAGGAGGACAGTGTAGAGTCAGATAAAAGGTTTGAAAATGCAGTGCCACTTCCATCGTGTGCTGTTCACGCCGCTCGCTTCGTGGAGCTGAAAGTCTCTGACGTTACGTAACACAGACATTTACTGACTATTTTTAAGATCTGTTGTGATACTGCTTCACTGTTTTTATTTTTCTGGGTTTACTCTCGTGAAGTGGAAGAGATACACTGAATAATTACTGTTTGTAGAGTCAAATTCAAACCCTAGTGTGAGTAAAATGACTTTAACAGAGACAGAGGTGAATTGTGAATTAAAACAATTGTCTGTTTGATTGTTTTAGAAAAGATAACGGAATATTCTCCTAACACTGTGTTCATGACGCTAGAAACTAATCCAGAGCAAAAGAAAGAGTAGAATATTGATGATAATTGTACAAATGAGCAAATTAAAAGAGAGGGGTTTGTATTTATTGTTATATTAGTATTAAATGCACTTATTATTGAGTTTATCTTTGATGATTTCGTGTGTTTTATGTAATGTTTATTTTACCGTAGACACAGCAACTGAACAATTAAACAAAAAAGCAAAAACGCAGGATGGAAATTGATATTGGACCAAACAAAACCAAAAGTTATCGACTCAAACAAACACAGTGTGAGTTCTTAGTGTGAACTTTCAGGAGAAAAAACGCCCTCAAAGAACAAAAGTCTATACAGATATCTCCCTTTTTCAGTGGAACATGGGCTTTTAACAAATATCATAACGTCTGTATCACAATAATGTATCACAACAAGATCCGATACGATGCATAAAATATATCATCTCAACTCTCTCTATTTAAAAATACATTTTCATTTGGTAATTCACAAACACCCACTTTTTACTTCAGGCTAAATATGTTTTTGTCACGTGATCGATCCGTCATTAAGATCCTATTTTCACTCACAAAACATCTAGAAATGCTCATTAACAAGCTCAAAATCAAGAGTACGATGAATATAGCAACAGATCATTATCCAAATCTGTCAAAACATGTAAAATGCTAGCACTTGGATTTGTTATTTAAGAGGTCATGCCCTCAACTCAGCGTAAAAGCTCATTTTTGGAGCACAGCATTCACAAAATTTGCTCTGTTGCCTTCCACACTGAGCACATTCTGGTCATTTCTACAGTCTTTTCATGATCCTTTTATCTACTGTAGCTCATGTAGTTATTACACCTACATTTATTTAACATATCTATAGGACTGGAGTGGTATATTGTTGTTTATATACGACCAATGGGACCGATAGGTGTATAGCCTACGCACCTAAGACAAATTCCTCTCCCTGTGGACAATCTTCGACTTTACCTGACAATAAAAATGTTAGCCACAGCAGCTGTTTCCACGCAGCTTCCTAAACACGAGCAGCAGGAAACATGCGGACAGATTTGCGCATTATGTCACCACATAAATCCCTCTCAGGTGGCTCTCTGTCAGGCTCCGGTGATATTTATCCACGCATCACTTACACTGAGCACACCCCCGACACACACACACACACACACACACAGCAGCCAAATGAGAAGCCCCCAAAACGGCACCACACCTTCCCCACAGCATCCCTCTCAAGGCAAAGGTTATCGCCTCTCACCCCTTTATGGCTCCAAACACGTTGGCGCACATGTCTACAGAGAGGAATGTCCATCAGCCGAAGCAGAGCGGTGCGTAAAGAGGAGGAGCATCACCGTGGATCCCAAAAAACGTGAGGGGTGTGCGGGTAGAGCCAGCGCCGAGAGCCGAGTGACAGAGACTGCGGTGGGCTGCTGCTGGAGGCGCCCCTCCCTCAGCTCACTCGGGCTCTTCTTCTGCTCAGAGAAGGCAGGCTCTGTGCTGGAATAGTGTACTGCTGCCACCCACAGTCAAGGGTAAACCATAGCACAAAACTCCTAAAGTGTGTTTAGTCTTGTAGTCTGCTTCTCAAGGTTCAAACTCAAATAGAAAACAACACACATCACTCAACAAAACTTGGAAGTGGACTCAAAACCAACTTTTCAAGGAGTCGTGGGGCTTGTTTGGTGCACGCTGCAGCATTCACACTTATCCAAAGCCTTGTTTCAGGACAGTTCAGCTCAGTTTGGTTGAGTTTCTCCAGAAAAAGCTTGTGTCCAGAGAGACATGTCTGCTACAGAAACTGATGTCTGTGAGTCTGTGATGCAAGAGTCTTAATGCCACAGGTTCTCCATGTGTATAATGCAACTTAGACAATAAATGCAACGTTTGTGGGAGCCGTAAGTCACTGCCTCTGTTTAAAACCAGAAACAGCTGCTCATTATAAACACTAGCTTTGTTTTCGGGAAGTAAATTATTACATTTAGTTTGTAATATAATTCATTTACAATAGCATACTATGCAGGATTCCCAAGCAAACAATTGTAAACACACTTAGCTTGTGTCCAATAAGTGCTCAGTGAGTTAAAGTCATATCCCACTTTACTTTTACTACTTTTTTTCTCCTTCTGTGAGCTTAAATGATAGTTACACAACACTCAAGAAAAAATAATCCTTCCAACATAGACATAGAAGTGTGAATTAACATGAATTTAAGTATTAATTTAGATTTACAGGAAAATGCTGCTTTGAAGTGAACATATTTTCACTATAACTTGACCATTGTTCACTTTTTGGCGATACACGTCCCACAGTATTTGTCCTCTAGGCAGAAAGCAGCAACACATCACTGAGACATTCTATAATGTACTGTGACCCCTTCAGATGCACTACCAGATATAATTTTACGTTCAATTTAACAACAGCAACACATCTTACATCACATATAAGCGACACATTCCTCCAGATAGTGCTCCAGCAGAAGAGGAAACACATTCTGACTGAGGTACATTTCTTGGCACAACACCGGCCACTACACACTCCTTTAGTCTCAGGTGCACCCTTCATTTTGTTCTGGACACGACCCTCAGATTTTCAACCCCAACTCTTCTCTAAAAACAACCTGCTCAACTAATTCAACCTCACTCAAGTCACGCCTGTTATAAAATCATTTTAGTTAAAATACAGCAGTCATATTTCCCTTTAGCCTTTGTTTCTGGAGGCTACATCTGAGCTACAACCGTTCATCACCTGACTCTCTCCCACCTTCGCTAAATAACTTAATTTTAAGGCTCTAAACAAACTCTAACCACGTAGATAATTAAATAATCTTTTTTCTTTCTTTCTTACCTGCATAACCAACGTACAGCCATCTGAATCGTCTCCTAAAAGCGCCTCTCCGTTCTGTTTAAAGCTCAACATTAGCCCACCTAGCCGCCTTCATGTAGTTACTTTGCGGATTATTAGTGTAAGCTAACGCGGAGTTAGGCTTGTCTTAAAACAATATAAATAAAGCCTTTTAAACTGCTCCCAGGTGAAAACAGTGACAATAAATTGATCACATGTTTTATTTAATGCTAGAATAAATTCGTTTGAGAGCAAAAATTTTACCTGACGCGATTTTTTTGTAAGATAATAGCGTAAACAGTTTTTAACGCAGGGATAGTTTTGGTTGGCCAACAGAAGCGGCGCTGTATTTGGCCTTAGCAACAGCAGGGGCGCAATGGAAGGCGGGGCAGACAGGGCTGTTTAACAGGGACCCATGGAGAGAGCACGCATTACATATAGAAAAACAACTAAATAATCAACTAAACCACTTGCTATTATCTTATTTGTCTTAGACTAGTCCTACAAGTGACCATTGAATTATCCCAAGGCCAAAATGCATAGTGCTACATGATCAAAGAAAGGTTGAACTCAGAGAAACATTTTAGAGGGCTTTTTAAAGTGATATTCCAGGAATTTCTAATATGGATTGTCTGTGTTGTGTATAATTAGTTTATTAAGATTTATATTGCTAATTTATCTTGACCTGTTTGCACCTTTTAAAGTGTTTTAAATATTTTTTATATTCAATATTTAAAACGTATTCTAAAGTTTGTGTATGTATTTCTACTGCATGCTCTGTTTATATATTTTCCTATTGTTGCACTGTATGTTAACTGCCGTCACATAGTTTTTAAAAGAAATGCAGAACTATATTCACATCATCCTGTAATGACTGCAGAGAATCCACAGATTCTTCACTTTTGTACACACCGACTTAACAACAATAACGTTGGCCTTTGAAACTGTTACCGAACACAGAATTCACCATCAAAGCTTCACACAGAGATCACTATACACGCTTATATAAGTGCTTAGCTTTTAAAACTTAACACAGAACTTACAGAATACATAAATGATGCCCAAAATGTTCAGCCTTTTATCTAAATTCACAGACAACCAGTAAACCAAAGCCCAGTACTGAAGCCTAACAACGTTAACTCCTAAATTAGCCAGATTTAATTGAATCCAAACTAGATCAAAGTTTTACATCAAAGCGTTACCAGTTGTTTAGCTCTGGGACTGTTCCATAAATAATCATAAAGCAGAGGTTCTTTATCTTTATCTTGGTTCTGGTAAGGCAACAATCTTTTTTAATAAAAGAAAAATATATTTGCACTTACCAGACCAGCTGTTTTTAGAATCCTGTTCAAAGTGACGGCTGTTTGTTTGGGATGATCTGAGGCAGGAGACGTTTATTAACCATTAATACGGGACCCGGAGACACTCAACACAGTAAGTATTGATTAAACAAGTCTGTCTATGCTTCTGTGGACTGAGATTATAAAGACTAATAGAAGGTCAGAGCACATGTAATGACAAAAATCAAAACAATGGTGTTTACCCGATAGAGTCTAGACTTGGAGAAGTTATCTGGCCTTGACGTAGAAGGAAGGAGCTGACCTGAACAGTCTGTGACAGCTTTTATTTTAGGCCATAAGTGAAGGAAGACTGAAATTCTCCATCTACTCGTCTATGGAGTTGGAGTTTAAGGATGACGCAACAAATGTACACCCGTAGAAGTACTTTGTAGATTGAGATTTCTTTAAACGTCTGTATAACCTTTAAATTAAACTATACCTGTAGGAATAATAAACATATAGGATTAGGTTATTTGTTCAGAGATGCATTCAGCTGCTTTCTGCTTTAGATGAACACAGATGTAGAATAAAGGATTTACACAGTGAGACCATTATTTATTTTTATAAATATGTAAAATGTATGTAAAATTACAGCTGCCTTCTACAAAACTCATTGATGCCAGAATTCAGACCAAAATATTGAGCATCACTGCCACCTGCTGTTCACTTGTAGTTAAAACATATACTTTACAGATTTATTTTTAAAACACACGTTGGTCCAAAGACAAAGGTTATATTATTATATGTGTTGAATATGAATAAATATTTATGAAATAGTCTGAAAAGATGATCATTTTGTGTCATGAAACAACAAATGGACTATAATAATGACTATAGCTCCAACATAGGCCTCAGAATATGGTTTGTATGTATGATTTATTTATTAATTTATTTTTCCCTCATTGACTGAACTTTTCTTTGCACTTTGACCTTTGACCTAGGCTCTGTCTCCAGTGCAGCAGGGGTCACTGATCATATTAAAACCTGATTAAATTGCAGATTTAAGGTATGCGATCGAGGACACTTTTATCCAGGTAAATTAACAACAAGAATGAGTAGATTTAAGTTTAAAATATTTGTTTCTACAACATTAAGTGAGATTTTGGCTGTTTTTTAATCGTACTTTCTGCTTCTTTTGATTAGCTAGCTAGCTAAACCGTTTACTACGCACCTGTGTTTATTAATATTTATTAGGGTTAATTAATGGCACTTGTTTAAAATTATTAAATTTAATATGTTAAAAAATAAGATGTATTTTCTGCCACGACTGAAGCAGATCTTAAAATACTTTTTATTAGGGTGATTTAAAAACTAAATGAAACACTAGCTCCATTAGCTGTAGCTTAGCCATGCGTCTTAATTAATTAATATTAGCTAGTTTTTATTTTATTTTATTAATATTAGCAGTAAACTATATAGGGCCTGCTCTGGTAAATGATTTTTAAGGAATTTGGACTGTCAAACTGTAAATATTTGTGTTAATATGTTCAAACAACTGTTTAATGGATGCAATTCCATAATATTCTTAGTTTATTCATAGTTTTTTTATTTAATTATCGTTCATAGTTTATTTTTATATTGCATTTTACCTGCATTTACTTACTTAATTTTATTTTAGATTGCATATTTTTGATACATTATTTTATTTGTGTTGTATGCACCTTTGTACTTTTTATAATTTTTCACTTCACCAGAAGAATTCACCGCTGTGGAATCAGATAAGTCCCATTTCATCTTAAATAAATGTGTTAATTTAATCTATATTGCAGCTAGGGTTGTCACAATTTCGTAATATCCATATCCCAGAAGAACTACATGTATTTTTGTGATAATATTGTCTTCAATGTGAAGACTCTTTTCAAGTCAAAATGATTGGAGTAAGTCGTAGTCTTAAATCAAATTGTGTTAAAATGTGTAGAAGCTTGTTTATTATTATATTTTATTTCTAATATCTTTGATCGAGAGGAAGACATCTCAGATATTTAGTGCTTTAGCCTGACTGTATCTGCTTACATTGAACCACATTTGTAGCGCTGAACCTTTAACCTACAGGTGACAGCCACCAGTGCCAAACGTTTAAATGAGGGGTGTGTGTGTGTGTTCCTAAATTTAGCCCCCGCAGAGAGTCCCCTGCCCCCGGTTATGTCTCGGTCTTCTCCGGTGACAGCTCGCTCCGTCCTGCCGTCCTGTCCCGGAGCTGTGACCGTCTTCTGCCAAACTGCCCTTCAGGTTTCATCTTCACAAACTACTCCTGAAGTCATCAACACGGAAATTAATCTGGAGCGGATCTGCGTTACTGCGCACGTCTTCTATAATAACTGTAAGTAAACACAGCTTTTTAATTGCTTTGTATTCTTCCACCGGCTGCATCTTTTAGTGACACCTTTAGAGCTTCTTCACGTTGATTTCCCTTCATTTTCTCCTCAGTTTCTTTAACGTAACACTTCATTCTAACATATATTCATCAAAAGTCCTCCGGTTTTCCCTCAAGGACTAATCTGATCTGACCTGAAGCCCACACTCGTGTTCTCTGCTGCTATTTCTGTGTCACATTCCTGCAGCCACACAGCGTACTTTGTTGCACTTGATAACGCGCAGCGGGCTTTTTTACGCCCACATTTCATTTTCAACAATCAAGCAAGGAGCAGTTATCATAAAAACATGAACTGAAGCGATAATAAGAATAGAAAAAGCTGTTATTCTTATGTTATGGCTTTTAAACCTAGCAGCTGCTGTCAATCCAAGTGAGTTTGACCTTTTTGTGAGATCTATTTGCACAGAACAGAAAGATAATATAACATTATTCCTGCCAAAATACACTGTTTTTACCATAATTAACTAGTTGGACTCACGATATACTATGTTTATCAGAAGTTACCTTTTTATAAACAGATTTTTTATTTGCATTTTGAAACTAAACATGGAAACACTTGCATAAAAGTTAGTTTATTTTCTTCATAATAATTGCAGCTGATGTGGTTATAAATGCAGTAATTCCTTTTCTCTGTGGACTTACGTAGTATTTTATTACCATGATTTACTCATTTGGGCCACTTATTAGTTATTTCTGTTATGTATTATTATTATTAGTAGTTGCATTTCTATAAACACATTTTATTTGCATTTTTAAACAGTAAAAGTTGCAAAAAACGCCCCAAATTTTGCTAAAAAGATCCCTTGCTTGAACTGGTTTTGACTTTTTGAGAATATCAATTTTCTGTCTCTATGTACGACCTGACTAGTGACAGTGTGGGGAAGCCATTCTCAAAAAAGCTATTTCCTCGAGGCTCTGCTTGTCAACACTCAAAGAGGCCCCAGGACAGAAGGGACCCAAATGCAGAGTAAAACTATTTGTCAAGACAGCTGTAAGACACAAAAATGGACAAGTTAAGGATTATTAAGACATAAAAAGTCAAATTCGTTTCCTGCTGTTGTTATTTGTAATGTTGTTCTTTTAAACGTAGATGAAGACGGATTTTAATTGAGTCAGAACAACAGCAGGACTCTCTGAAGACCTAAAATATCTAAAGTAAACCTCTTGTGACTGCGGTATTAAACTGATGTTCCATATTCAGTGGAATATTTGGGGAGTTTTCGTGAATTTTACTAATATCTACTGCACTACATCGATCAAATGTGTGGGTGAGGTGGGTTTTCTTCTTGTGCTCTTTTACCCAATATCATGCTGGACGCCCCCTGGTGGTGAATTCATTATTATAAATATTAATATTACAACCCCAATTATAAAAAAGTAAAGACACAGTGTAAAATGTTGATAAAAACAGAATGTAATTATTTGCAAATCTCAAAAAAGTTATATTATTTACAATGGAACATAAACAACATACAGTATTAGTTGCTGAAAGTGAGAGATTTTACTATTTAATTAATGAAAAATAAAAGCTCTTTTTGAATTTGATGCAACAACGCATTTAAAAAAGTAAAAAAAAGTGAAAGTAAAAAAAGTAAATAAAAGGAGCATTTAAGAAAGTTTCTCTGAAGTAAAGCTGGACAGAGGTTGAACAATCTTCCACAAATCCATTTTTGAAAATGTAATTTATGAATAAAAGTGACTGTGTTGGTGATTATTTAAAGTAATGATAATGAAAAGTGGTTGAGACACTATCTAGTTCTGCTCCTGACAATACTCTAATAGTGAAATGCAAAGCAAAATCGACATTTCTTTGCTCATATTTTGCAATTACTTCATCTACGTTTCCAAAAATCCACTTCTGATCTGTGTTTTGTATATTATAGAAACATAGTGATTGATTTGCCTCCAGCAGTAACTCGGCAGCGCTGATAAAGTCCATGTGTGTAAAGGATAAAGGAGGAAGACAGAGGGTCGTTCTGCTAATCACTGTGGATTATAAGACGACTGCTGCAGTATCGGGGACAGCTGTCGTGTTCCTCTGGTGTTACTCTGTCAAACGTTCACTGTGTGTGAGGTTAGAGCAGCCTCAGAGCCACAATCACAAGGTTCAATCCCTGAGACTGTGATGACACCGGTCGGATTAATCTGATTTATGACATGCATTTAGAAAAATGATAACGCCTAAAAAGAAGTTAGAGATTGGAAATGTTTCGGAGCTACTTGTATGTCCGACCCAAATGTGTCCAGACAACAAAACACCAAAAGTTTTACTCACTGGACCCTTTTTTAGACCCTGTTTGTCAAAAACTTGAGCTGTATTCACATTTGATCATCTGTACTTAAGTATTATTTTCAATGAGCACATTAAAATTCACAAATTCTGCATAAACAACATTATTTCTGGAAACGTGTGTGTGCTGTCAGTGAGTGGTGAGAACATTAATAAGTAGCTCGATATTTACTTACAAGTGTTTAGGCTACAGCGGCTAAAGGCTACGAGCTACATGTCACTGGAGGATTGAGACTATGTAATGAGAGATAACACCACAAGGAGGCGCCAGAGTTATATAAACATGGTTTTAGGACCTGCGCTTCCACATCAAAGATCGTTAAAGTGAGATTAATGGTAAATAACTTTTCTGTCGCCTTGAATTTACTGATTTTAACTTGTGAACTCATGGGAATAAATGGGAAATCATAATGTTTAGTATAAAGATCTGAATTGTTAATGCCGTTTATTTACGAAGCATTCCTTTTAAATTCAGAAGCTCTCAGATATACGGAAGTTAACATGGTTTTATAAATTGAAGTGTAGTGCATCTCAATTTGTTTAAACTATTCAAAAGTGAACAGTGTCTATTTATTCAAGTAAAGCTCAAAGACAAAATTATTGATCCTTGAAGCGATCTTTGAAGAAGTGACAAAGACGGTAACAATATCTTTTTGTGTGTTTTGTGTAAAGTATCAGAGATTAGCTGTAATACTGTAAAGGATATCCACTTGTTTATTGTCAGAAGTGAAAGCGTGACTCTGCTCTGTGTTAAAATGCTCAGGGTGTGTCTTTGAATGTGACTGGTTCTGCAGCATCAGAGATTAATCATCCAACTTATACAAAGAGTCGATTAAATAATATCTACAGCCACAGAAAGAGTGCTGCAAGAGTCGGGACATCGAACGTGAACAAAAGTATTCAAACCTAAGACTGCAGGGAAGAAAAGTGAGCTGTGAGCAAATAAACTAGAAACAAGTGTTGTTATTAAGGAATTAAATGCAGTTTATGCACATTTTTAGGGTTTTTTCAGTGTGTTGTGAGCATTTTAATCATTCACTAAGCCATATTTATGTCAAGTGTCCAGTCCAAGTCCAGTCTTAGACCAAGTCCAGACTCAGAGAGGCCAGTGTTTGGAGAAAGAGACAGACTTAGAACAAGACTTTATTTTTTAATTGAAAAGAAAATGTGTAAGGTTTTCATTTAATCCCAAGAATAGACTTATTAGTGGTTTTGGTTGGTCTTGGTTGGTCTTGGTTGGTCTTGGTTGGTCCAGGACTGAGATAAAACTGAGTAAAAATGAGTTTGAGACCATGACAAAACCAAAATCTTTACCACATAGTCTTAAGATTGGGTTTAAGTAAGAGACTACAGATGGAAATTAGCCACATCTCTGTCTCTTTGAGCTTTATGTTTTCCGTGCTTTATCTTTTCCGTGCGTGTAAACTGAACCGAGTACTACAACGATACTTACGGGACTTGCTCAATAAATTAAAAAACTCTTAATTACGTTCCACACAAATTAAAGAAAATTCACAAAGCTTAGTTGCTAATCCATAGTAATTCTCTTATTGCACTGGGATCTGTTCACTCGTCTGAATCTGTTGATGTTTTAAGAGTGAAATGGTAAATTTATGCAATAGTTGTAATAGTTGACAGTGATATATTTATGATTTCACTTCAGTTGCATATTACTTGTCTAAATGAAGCTGGTTGTTCAGTGTAGAAGGAACAGAGTGTTGGGCTCTAATTGTGGCTCTGAGACACACAACACTGTGGAAAAATCACAGGGAGGGGACCCCACCAGCTCTGGAGCCTTTTACCATCCATTTATCCTTTTAAACTTTGATTATGTGCCAATTATTCAAAGTAACGGCGATTCTTTTGTGATAGTTGCATTTCTCCTTCATTAAGTCATATCCAGCTCTGTATTGTGCTGCTTTTTAATCCATTTGTTAGCGTCACCGTTTGCCCTTCTCTAAAGTCACACGTCTCCATTGTGTTTTGCCTAAAGTCACCCCTCTGCGGTGCGTCCCTCTCTCGGTGTCGCTGCAGCTGACGTGGAGCCCTGACATTACTCGGATGCCGTCCTAAAGTGGTTAAAACCCCTCCACGTTCACTCTGCATCGCGCTTCACATTAAAGGTCACTTCTGATTCTGTCGGGCTCAGGTCAAACTAATAAACTCTAAACTCTTAAACGATGTGGGCAGTACTTCTCCTCAGAGTATAACGTAGATTTACACTTAGTCGGATTATTAAATGGACAGTAAATGGGAAATAAAGATAGAATTAGAGCACTTGAACAGACATTTGGACAATTCCTGTTTGAATATTTATCTAAAATGGGGCCAGATTTATGCTGTTCTTTGTTTGTCTGATTGGATCGTTAACGTTTAGACCAGAAGTGAGGGTAAACACATTATTTTAATTACTTTTAATTAGGATTTTAGTAAAGAAGACCAAAACTTCTGCAACACTGGATTATTTATTATTTGGACTGTTGTTTTGAACTCTGACTAAAATGCTTGACATGTTTTAAGTTTAAAACCACATTTTCAAAGACACTTCTTAGAAAAAAAAGCCTCTTCTTGAAATCCCAGTTTACTCTGATTCATTGTTGTAAATGGTTCTCTGCAGAGCCTCCGTTCCACTGGTTTCCTTTTGTCTGAATGCATTTGAAATAATGGTCCACTTTTGGCTGCAGTCATTTGTGACATCACAAAATCTGTTAAATCCCAGTGAAACACCAGTGAACGGTTTCAGAAGCTGAAAGAATGACAATCTTTATGAGAAAAAGTGACCATTTTTGTTAATTTGGTGTATCTTGGATAGGTTTTTTAAATAAACATTACAAAAGCAAACAGGGAATAACTATTTAGCTTTTTACTACAATCCACACTGACAGTAATATAAACACAACAAGTAAACAAAGCAGTGTGACATTTGCTCGTGAAGCCAGGAGTAATTTGTCAGATTTATTTTGGGACCCAGTCACCTGTCGTTCTCCTAAACTGTCCGTCGTGTCATGTGTTCGACACAGACTGGTCAAATCAAAGGCACCTTCCTCTCTTTTCTTTCTCTGGGACTGGATTGAAACACTTTGGAGAGATGTCAAAACGTCAGACATATTTTATTCATGTCCCGGAGCCAGATCAGACAAGACTAAACACAGCTCGATGGAAAGCTTTAGAAAAAGATACAGACTTTATTTTTACGTGTATTGTGTAAACGTTTGTATTGTAGGAACAAATCATTCAAGAATAAATATTTAATGGCATCAAAATAACACTCTTTGCATTTGTTTATCTTGGAAATACTGGCATTTAAAGCTCACAGTTGAAGTTAAATGATTTTCTGTTGCTCAAGAAACAAAGCGTGTCAATAAGAAAAGGCAACACAAAGTGAGAAACCAAGTGATTTCGTTGCCTCTGGTTTAAATCTACAAAAACATACAACTTCAGTGACTGCATTTTCAATAAAAGCACTGTTTGTAGAGGCCTTTTAATTCAATTGATCACAAAACTGGCCATGAAAAAATGAATCATTTAACAAATAAATGTCCAAGATGTAAAGTCTGTCAAAGAATTTAAAGTAACATTAACTTTTCTCCTCAAAATAAGGACCATGACAGTCGTTAAAATCATATTCTGAAATGGATTTTGATGTTTTTTTGACATGAAATGAGGAAACTAAACCATCTTTGAAAGACATATTGCTCCAGAAATCAGCAAATATTCCACTACACTCTTCTTAAGTCTTGCTTTAACCCATCACATGAAGACGATCTGATTTCTAAACTTACATTACATAAAACATTGAGGGCGTTTTCTCATCTGAAAGTCTGCACCGAGGTCTAATCCACAACTTTCTACTTGTGTACGGTGTTTACTGTCATCATGTCTCCTCTTCACGGTGTTTACTCTGGTGAATGTGTCTAAATTTTCAGTTTAAATCGAGAAATACAATAGTCAGACTGGAGCAGGGCCTGTAGACACATGTTAATTTAAAACAGAAGTAATACAGACATGATTTAAATCACTATGAAGCTCTTTCGGCTTCACAGAAGACATCTGCAGCAGAGAAGAGAGAGAAAAAGTCATCAAAAACATAAAACTAGAGCTCCCAACAACAACAACAACAGAAAACCTATGTAATTGAGAAAAAAACTATTATTTATTCCTTATTTTCCATGAGATTGTGGAAGTGCACTACAATGTTAATCTTATTTTTCTTAATCTTCTTAATTATTATTTCTTTAAGCTATTTATTTATACAATATGTGTTGTTTTATGTAGGGCTGCTGTGAGTCTAGTGTATTTCAAACTTGTTGTGCATCAGTTTTCCTTGTTTCTCTGTTTGTCAGTCACACATTTGGTCCAAAAGTCCCCAAATTTCCTGAAATAAAACATGTGATTTAGAGCGTGATTTGGTGTTGGTTAGTATAATCACAAAAGCACACTACATAAGTATCAGGAATAATAAAAGACAATGGAGAATATTGTGAATTTTGAGCCTTATTATAGTAAATAACACAGCATCAAATAGAGCTTTCACGGCGCAGTTTCCACAGATCGTATATTTGTGACTCTGTTTTTGTTTTGTTTCCAGAGCTGCCATGTTTTCTGGAGTCGCCGCATGAGGAAACATGGCGTCGGACTTCGACTCCAGAGACGGTCGGATGGAGAAGAGCTCTATTCCCCTCGACATCGACAACATCCACCTGCTTCTCCAGGGTCAGTGTCTGTCAGTGGGCGGGGCTTTATTTTAAACATTTAGTCACGATTAAAGGCATCATCTGATTGGCTACTCGTTCGTGGCACATGGAATATCATCACACTACAGTTTAAGATGATTTTTTAACATTTGTCTTGTGTTATTATATTGAAATGCTCACTTAAAGAGAGGTTTTGAGTTTGGGACGCTCCTTATTCCAACAAGGAAGTAATAGCTACCAGTAAAACAGAGAAAGTGTCTATTCCAGTGCTAGATACGTCTGCTTAATCAAAGAAAAACATGATTAGAGATGAAGGAAATGCAGATAAATAATGGCTTTTTTTCCAAGGGGTCAAAAAGGTTAAGAAAACCGGGGGAAACAATTTTTTTGCCCTTGGGTCTAAATTTTAAGGTAAACTTTGTAACAAACGAAGGAAAGAAAAAGCAGGAAAGGTCATAATGCTGTTGTTGGTAGAAAACTTTAAATCACTTGCAAATAAACCTTTCCTGACACATGCCTCGGCTAGTTTAACTACATTTATGTATTTTAAAAAAAGCTTTGACTGCTTTTTCCCAATATATTACTGATTGAGAAAGTTTTTAAAAGGTTATGAAGGGGATCATATACGTCTGACACTGAGCTAGAAATTAATTTAACCTAAACTTTTTTATTAAAGAAGAAAAGTAAAAGCAGAAAAGGTCATAATGCTTCAATTCAGGTTCTTTTCTCTTTGCAGTTTTTATAAGCTTTGACCACACTTTTCCAATATATTTGTATCTGACTGAGAGTTTTCAAAAGGTTATGAAGCTATATTTGAGCAGGGATAAGATTTACATTCACTGACTTTACACAAGTATTTTAATCATGTGGTTTGTGAAAAAGTTTGGAGAGAAAAATGTGCTTTCCAAATCCCAGATGGTATAATTTAAGTGGCACTCTTTATTGTGAAACCCTTGTTGACAGGTTGGCAAAGGCACGAAACCACAAATTGTTCAAATCTGCTTTAAGTGTTTTTAGTTATTTAGCCTAGTTTTCAAGTGAAAGAGAGAAAAAAACCAACACCTCCTTCATGAATTCATCAGATCCAGGGCAGCTCAGGTAACAGCCTCCTCTCATAATCTGACACACATTTCCTCGATTCCTCGGCTCTGAGATTACCCATAAGGCCGCAGTGTACGGCGGGTCAGGTTTGAGCAGGCCCCGAGTCGCTGTGATTCAGAGCGGATCTGTGGGAGGAGCCCTGGCTGAAAACTCACCTGCTTCGCTGCAGGCTGCGAATGTAAGACAGTTAGAGTCAGTGATTCAGTGAGAAACTCTGTCGAACTGGAGTCGGCTTTAGTGTCTACGGCGAGATATGGACCAGAAAGCGACGCATGTTTTAGAGAATAACACGCTTTTTCTGACTTTACTGATGTGGTAACGTTACAGAGGAGTCAACATGAGTGAATCTGCGACAGGTAAGGGCTTCATTATGTTAGGATTTAGTGCAAAAAATGTAGTGTTACTGCAATATCAGCGTTTGCAAGAAAACAGAAAAGGTTTTTGACACGTTTTTGCTAATTTGCATAAAAATAAAGACTGAAATTATAATGCTTAGTTTTTAATTTACTGCAGATTAATACTTCTAGTGTGAGTTCGACTGTCAAGCCCATAATCAATGATATAGTACAGAGTATTAGTGCAAAAACAATCATCTCATAAATAAAGCAGGTCAAATGTTATTGAAGATATACTGTATTATGAAATAATTCAAATTGTGTTTAAAGCTAAGTCAATGACACTCCCAGGCAGTGTTCAGATATACTTCCTACTCCAGAAAACAAATACAGGGCACTGTACCAAAGGCCAAAAGGGGATAAGACAAGCTTCTGCTGCAGAGCCTCACTCAATGGATGCCTTTAATTCTCAGTTATTATAAATATACAACTAAATAAACTCAACAGAACAATATACATGTTTCAAAATAATGAGAAAAGGCACTAAAATGTAAACTGGGCGTCTGATCATCTGATTTTTCTATACTTTCCACCTTCAGAGGGTGTGAAAATCTATATATTTGAATAGTTTTGACACTGAATAATGGTTATAGCTGGTGAAAACGTTGATGAATACACTGAGAGTCAGATTTAAGGTTTTGTGAGCTCATTTTTTGCACAGAGGCCACAAAACAATGACATTTGTGCTGAATGTTTTGAGTGAGCCATAGCAAATGAGAAAAGGAGTGTGACCGTCGTTAAAATGACAGAAACAGGTGTAATACTAACAGCTAAAGTTACATAACGCACAGAAGAAGAGTTTCTTTCTCTTCTTTTGACATTTGTGATTTATACAACTCCAACAGTGTCTGGTCTAAACTGCAAAAGCTGTTTGAAGGTGTTTTTATGGTTACAAAGCTATATTGGTTTAATATTGGGTTGTTCAGAAGCAAATAACATGATATAGTTGCTTTTACTGTAAATGAAAGTGATTAAAGTCGAGCAAAGTGTAACTGATGCTATGTTAAAGTTTAAAATAAGTGATTAATATTGTTTCTGTGAACCTGACTCATTGATATAAAGTACTTTTAACCATTCAAACTCGTATTTCTACAAGAAAAACAGTGAAATCCCTACTTTTCCAACATGAGACAATACACAAGTGTTGTCTGAAGTTTTCACTGAGCTCTAACTCATCTTTCGAGCCGGCTTCTCGAGTCATGGCCCCATTTTCTGAACTTGTCTTTGGTTCGTAAACATTTTTTCAGTGTTTAACTCGTCATAAAAGCCTCTGCCTGCAGCTAAACTCTCACTTCAAGTTTCGATGCACTTCACTCAACCGTAGTTAAAATCTGCAGTAAATAGTGAAAAGGTGATTTAGAGACACAGTAATTTATTCAAGGCATGTGAGAAGTTAAACCTGAGAATGATGAAATACATAAACACGAATGTAACAAAAGGGAGGGGTTCATTTGGCTTGAGCTCGTTTATGAAAACTGACACTGATTTTCTTTTTAGCATCTGACAAAATCAAAAGCCCCACTTTCACAAAACTGTATGGTACAATTTTAGTTTTTTATAGTTGTTCAGCCGGGACCGAAATCCAACTGTTTTAGGTTTGGAGTGAAATTATTAATAAAAGGCGGAGCTAAATGCTGCAGTTTTTTAATTGGGCAACACTCAAAACTTGAAATGGAAAATCAGACAATCTTAAAAAGCTTTTTGATGCTGAGAGAAAGGTCCAATCTTTTAAATTTACTGATACTTTTATAATGTTTGCACCTTATGGGATTGCGGTAAATAACTTTCACTATTCTATACTTTTGTGGATTGATGCTACTTCAATCTCGTTATTTATAAAAATGACACTAAAGTATTGAATAAATACCATTACGAACATGAATGCTCTTCTCTTGTTTGTTTCTTTTAGTCGTTTAGAAACAACCAGAGAGAGTTTTCTTTCTTCTTCTTTATTTTTTTGCAGCAGTCGTACATCTCTGACATTGCTAAAAGTAGCTTAAAGTAGCAGCGCGTAACTTTTAGCCCCAAAAATATATATTTTCATAATCATATTAATAGTTCTTAGATATTAAATCAGTAGAATCTGTCTGTCTCCTCAACTGGACACAAACCAATACAACTTTCTAGTCTTATCTTTTTGCAAGGGCTTAAGATTTTATCACTTTACCACACAAAGCATATAATAAAGAAAATAGGCCGATACACTGGACCCTACAGAGATATATTTGTACAAAATACACTAAAATGACCTGTTTTAGAAAACATTTTCCATCTTCCAAAGTTGCCGCTTGGATAGTCTCCACTTGTAAACAAACGATTGTCGTCCGTGAAAATGGCCGTCTCACTGTAAATGCTTTCAATTTCCAGGTAAATGGCCAAAAACAAATAGAATTCGTCTAAATAAATGAAGTGAGTCCATTAGGTCCAGGCTTTAAACCCACTTTTCCACCTTTTGAATGATTTTAGAAAAGACTTTAAGACACTTTGATTTAATATTTTGACAGCATTAATGATTGAAGTGTCAGCCTCTGTCTTAAGAATGGTTTATCACAAATATTAGTGATTTTAATGACATTTAAAAACCTTTACATCTTTAAAAAGGCTTAAGTGTGGGCAGCTGTCGGATGTAGACGCTAAATGGGTTTGTTTAAAATTATACGACTCCTGGAACTGCCCCAAGTGTGTCTCAAGTCTCCGGTGTCTTCGCCCATTGACCTAGATTATTCCAGAACTCTTTATTAATGCGTTTATTTGATACTAAAGCTTTTTATCACCTCACCTCACAGCGCTGCCAGGTCATTTCTGCTTTTATGTGTTTCATTAGAAAAGGATATTTAAGTCCTGATATCACGGCACGTTTAAGATTAGCCCGAGTTGAGCAGAGGTCAGGGCAGACGGTTCATTAAAGCAGAAATAGTGCACGGTTCATCGACTGAACGGGAGAAAGGACCAGGCTTCGATAACGCTGAATATATGAGAGAAGAAGCAGGCTTTAGGGGGATTTGTGTTTGTGATTTAGTTGTTGTTGATGGAGAATGAAGACTGGGTTATATGTGAGAAACTGCACTCGGCCGAGGATCTGAATGACTTCATTGAGCTTTATAACGGTGAGTGGCAGCCCTTCGCTTTGGTTTTACAGTTTATCAGCGCTAAATAAAGACAAGCTCACTGAAAATGCATAGAAAATGGGAGATTACTAGATACATTTAGGGATTAAATCAAAAGAGCCATTGTGTCTGGGGCTGAAGCTGTTTGAAAGTTGGCATTTTTTGAAGTTAGACTATATTACAAGGCACGATAAGTGATTAAAAAGATCTGATTCATTGCAGGCTTTGGGATCTGAATGTTTAGTGTTTGTCTGTTAGTCTTTCATTACGGTAAAATAGCACCACAACTCACTTTTGACACTGTTTTTGTAATTTATTTGGACTTTTCTAAACTAAAGAATTGACGTAAGCAGACATTAATCTTCTTGGGCTTATTCTTGGTCTTGAAACTCTGTGATCTCTGCAGAGCTTTTAGCCCCAAAAATATTTATTCTCACTCATTTTAATAGTTGGAATCGGTAGAATCTCACTGACACAGTCTCCTCAGCTGGACACAAACGTTTAATATAACTTTCCTGTTCCGGGACGAGGACTTATTGCACTTATTACGACTCAAACAGAGAAACAGGCAAATACACTGGACCCTAGCAGAGAAAATACACTAAAAGGACATGTTTTTTCCTCCAAACTTGCCGCTTGGATAGTCTCCACTTGATGTCTGTGAATAGGTGCTGCTTTTGTAAGAACACAGAGAGTCTTTGTAAGGATCTGCGCCCTCTACTGGTCAAAAGTTACACACTTTTGTTTCAGTCGATGCGCTCTTGACAACAACAATAATACACACGCTCAATAACCACATCAACAAGCTACGTTTTGTCCATTTATACGTCTCTACTCCATCTGGAAATGTACAAAAATCTTCACTTTGACTCCATTTGAACGCAGCTTTGTGTCTTTGTAAACCACACAACTGCACAACATTGTCTCTATTATCAAGTAAACATCACATGGAGATAATTAAAGGTAAAAAATAAAGAAATACTCAATGATTTTGTAAGACTTTCCATTGTTCGTCTGCGGCCCGGTGCTTGTTCAGACTTCTCTCTGTTTGCGTAGAGATGATTTCGCCTGAAGCTGACTCTGGCCAAACCCAGTTACATCAGTAATAACCAGCTCCTAAACAACACTTACTGCTGTAAACACCAGTTGATATAATCTCAGTGACAGGTGTGTTCAGGTGACAGGACACTGGACACATTTTAAACAAGGAATCGTGTGTTATTCATTTCAATTGTAATGTTATTAATGCAACTCTAACGATTGTATTTTCTTGTTTTGCAGTGGAGCAGGAGCAGATTCAGAAGAGGACCTTCACCAACTGGGTCAACGCTCAACTGGTCAAGGTGAGCTCTGACCTCTGACCTCTCTGTTACAGCTTAAACCATCACTATGTTTACATTTACATGGATTAGGCTAGACTACTGTCCAAATCTGGGTGTTCCTTATTTCATTTTCTTAAAAACACTCTAGCCCTAAAACTTTTCCAACTTTTTTTAAGGTTTTTAATAATGTCTTTTTTATTTTCTTGTTTAGTTTGAACCCAAAAGCACTCAGTTTTTGTCCCAATAACCACAGGCCACAGATGCCCCACAGGAAACTAAAAATAATTCGCCTTAATATCCTCCAAATATGCTTTATTTTACTGGACTTTACATTAAACTTGAAATGAGGCTCAAACTGAAGCTACAACCGAAAAACTAAAGCATTTATACCAGGTTTTTCTTTTAAAATATTATAATCTTTGCATTTCTGGGAGATAGTGGTGCATTTTGTAGTTTCTTACTGTCTTTGTCATATGGAGTCTGTCAGACGCCGCTCTAGTTTTAGCTAGTTTTGAGCTACCTCCTCATTAACTCATTGATGATGCCTTATAAACATTCAGACCGAAAAGGAACAAAGAGTGAGAGTCTTCTGATCGGCAGTTTCATAATTTTTATCAGTGTCTGGACGATTGTGATCAGTTTCCAGTTGATTATAAAACCATTTCTTTTAGCTTTTATATGTCATCAGAGACCAAAACAACCAACACGCTAAGAGCATTGTAATGCAAGGGTATTATATAAGTATTCTCAACCTTTTTTTTTATTTCTTTAAAGGCTGCTGCATTTTTTTATTTCAACATTAATACTCAACAAGTCTCAAATTTAGACTCCAGTGTCACAGATTTCGGAGGTTTCAGGCAAGGGTTCAGTATCTCAGTGTAATAGCTTCACTAAAATGTAATATCCATGTAGTTTCACACATACGCTAGTGTTATATAAACATATGACTGTAATCTCTGCTGAATCGAAGCTTGGAGCAGTACAAATGTATTAGATATTGTTGTTTTTCTTTCCTAGAGTCAGTTAAGCTTCCCACACGCCTCTACGGTTGAATAACCCGAGGTGACGCTATCGAAAGTGCAGATTTTTGAAAGTGTAAAGCCTCTTTTATGCAAACTATCGCACATACATGAGCTGAAACATGACGAGACATGAACGAGTCGCATTAGCTCGAGGAACGATGACCTACATATGTTTCTAAGCAGTTTATATTGTGATTGCCAACCCCGTCTCTTAAATTTATTGCATCTGTAGCTCCTTTTGCTTAAACTATAGATTAATTTTAAGTTTAAGTGGTCAGTTCTCAGTCAGCAGCCGGTGTTTTGAGTGATTTAGCCCTGAGCATGATTCAAATTAAAGCCACTGACAATAAAGAGTGAGTTAGCAGAAGGTGCACTGTTCTGTTTGGTCCAGACTTTTAGATTTTCCAGTTTGGTCTGATCCAAATCTTCAGGTGTGAAAGCTTTAAAAGACCACAGCTCTCAACAAACTGCTGCTTTTTGGCGATAGTTTGGACTTTTGGAGCAATTGCAGGAAGTTAATCAATCAAATTTAGGTTTAAAAACACATAGATTACGTTGTTTTATGTTTTCTTTGGCTCTATTTTTCTTGCTGCTCTACGACAGATGTGTCCTGTGAATCTGACCGTTTCCTAAAGAGCGTTATATTCATCTAAATCATGTCTTAAACAGTGAATTTGAAGTACTATTCTAGTCTGATTATTGTATTTCTCCAGTTTATGATGCATAGGACCCAATTAACCACTCACTTAATAATAATCCGCAGTACTGTTTTCTTTTTAAACTTCTGTCTCCAAAAACTGAAGTAAAAACTGTAGAAGACGAGTTTCCATTTTCTCACACTTTATTATTCCCCGAAACCTTTTTTTTTTTTACTGTCAGTGTTTTTAGACGTCAGCTGTGAATGTGACCGAGAAGGAAGAAGGGAAAGGGTTTGTAAATATAGCTTTAAGGAGCAGGGTTCACAGCTGAAAGACAGCAACGGCCATCACACACCGACCCTCCCATAACCACAAACCAGACCAGACTGGACTAAACCAGACCATGTAATCCCAGACAAAACCAGACCAGACTGGACTAAACCAGACCATGTAATCCCAGACAAAACCAGACCAAAAACACAAAAAAAAAAAAAAAAAAAAAAAAAAAAAAAAAAAAAACAAAAAAAAAAAAAAAAAAAACAAAAAAAAAAAAAAAAAAAAAAAAAAAAAAAAAAAAAAAAAAAAAAAAAAAAAAAAAAAAAAAAACAAAAAAAAAAAAAACAAAACCAAACAAAAAAAAAAAACAAAAAAAAAAAAAAAAAAACAACAAAAAAAACCCAAAAAAAACCAAACCAAACCCCAAAAAACCAACCCATTAAACCCCAAACAAAACCAGACCAAACTCCTGGACAAAGCTAAGAGAAGCATCCGTAGGTGTTATTATTATTCCTTGTATCTTGTCTATCACTCCGGATCGATCTAAAACACATTTATTTTCTTTTAAGACTTAGTTGAAATGACTAGGGGCTACAAGTCAGTCAAGAAACAGCTGAGAGAATTGGTCCCGCTTCTGTGGTCGAGCTCACGTTGTTGGAAAACTGTCACATGTCACGTCACTTTATCCCTCGGTGTTAATGCTACTGTTGTTTTTCTGATCAGACGTGTTCCAAACATGTGAACGAGGCTGTTTATTCAAGGACTTTCTGCTTCACTGAGCCAGGGTTTCCAATGACAAGAAATACTAATTGAATGCAGATGCCAAACTCTTCAATATGTTTTGTTTTTCTCATGAACAACCAAAATGTCAGCTTCTCAGAAATCAACAACAAACAGCTTTATTTCCTTTTTATCCGTGCGTTTGACTGAAGAGAATTGGTTTTCACTGGACGTCACAAGCAGTCAGACGAGGAAAAACATCGCAAAGACAAAATTTAAAGCTTCCCTTTTCTGTTCATTCAGTATTTTTATAAGATTTAAATGTATAGTTAGTGATTTAGATTACTTTGTGTTCAAATAAAAGGTCTACAAAGAGCATTTATGATTCCCAAGACTCCTGAAATGCATCGAAACAAAATGATTATCCCAAAATGAGAATAACTGGGGACCTGTAATAGTCAAAATGCACACATTTAAATTGAAAAGCTTATAAAACTCTTCACCAAAACCTTTTGTGTCTGTCTTTACGTGACTCCTTCTAAACCTATTCTCCTCTGACTGCTCAGGTTCTTTTGTTTTCTCTTAGGTGTGATTGTCTTGTATTAGCAGTGCTTTTTGGTCACTCAAACCTTTGTCTTGATTCTGGATTGTCCGGTTTGTTGAAGGTGGATTCTATGAAAATGCTTTTGTTCATCTACGAGTCAAACCTGATGTGGTTTGTTTGTGTCGAGGAGCAGTGATCCCGGGACTGTTCACTGTGTACTCAAAACCTGTCCTAGTCTTGAGACTGGTCTTAACAGAGGCTTGGTAACTTCTCTGACTCTTTTTGTCTTGTTTGTATGATGCAGAATTTTAAAGAAAGCTCACAACTGATGTATTTGACCACATTATTCTTGTATTTGGTTGAAAACTTCATAATTTTATCTGGACTTTAGTGCATTTTATAACGTTTCTGTGGTATATCTTTCCAAACAGTGGTCTTATTTGCTCCCAATCTCACTTAACACTTCCTGATTTTCTTTTTTTGTCCCTGTCTCAGACTCTCCTCCAAAATCAGTCTAGGGACCTCTCCTGCTTCTCTTTTATTAAAAAAATAAAACCAGACCAGTTTTTCCTCCAAAATACTAATCCATTTGACCAAACTGAAGTGTAGAGTTTAGCGTTAGCTTAGCTGTGACTTCAGCGTCAGGACGACAATTATCTCCTCCTCGTTAAACATGACGTGATTGAATTGACAGTATTTATCTGTGTTTTACGTTGTCTCCCTTTTCTCTGTTGATGCTTTTCTTTTTTCAGCTGTTTCTCTGTTAAAAGACATATTCAGCTGAAAATACACTTTATCTGCAGCTATTAAACTTCCTGGAACGTCATGTGACAAGTGTCGACCAATGGGAGCGCTCCTTTTTGGATCATGTGATTGATCAACTACAACATTGCTTTATACAAGTTTATAGTGAACACATCACTTAACACGCATTTATTCTGTTCATTAATTGTTGAAAATGTTTATAATTTGAAGTTGTTAAGAGAAAGACTTATATATTTACATTTCATGATTGTCTAAAATGTCATATATATAGAAAAGTAGCTGATGTAAATGTAAATGTCTTGTTTGTCGTTGCAGAGGAGGCCGCCATGTCGGATCGTAGACTTATTCGAGGATTTCCGCGACGGCTCCAGACTGTTGGACCTGCTGGAGGTGATGAGCGGCCAGCGCATCGTGAGTCTTCTCTAAGATCGCCACAAAAACTAAAACACGTTCCATATAATCCTGTTAATTAACTGTTTTTTTAATAATGGTTTTGTTGCAGAGTCGAGAAAGAGGAAGAGGAATGTTTCAGCATCGGAGCAACATTGAAAAATGCCTCTCGTTTTTGAAAAAGAAATCGGTAAAGGGTCCATCCGTCTCTTGAAAGCAATTTAAAATCCGAACATTGTTTTTCAGACTTGGATTATGTATGAGGTTTAAATTCTTGCTGTTTTCCTTCAGATAAAACTTGTCAACATAAACATTCCTGATATTATTGATGGAAAACCGTCCATCATCTTGGGCCTGATCTGGACAATAATCCTGCAGTATCATGTGAGTAAACAGGCTGCACTGTTGGTTTGTTTTACTCTAGATTTCTCAGTTTAGACAAAAAATATGGATGTTATATAAGCACTACTAAAGAAAGAAATAGATTTGTGGTGACATTACAAAAAAAATAATCAAAAGTCACAGGTCATGCAGATAACATCAGATAAAAAGGGCACAATCCAATATAATTAATTAAATCAAAAATAGCAACAGCACAAAAGACAAACCACAGCAGATAATTGTAAACAGTCATTTGTGTAATTAAAGAGGTTACAGTATTAAATTACTTTCACAGAAATATTGAACCGCATTTGGACAATGTTATATAAATAAAAAAAAATAGATTCAAAGGCGATTCATTGGATTAAACCAAACCTACACACATATTCTGTCAATGCAAAATATAAGTATGTGCGACAAATTTTTTGTAACATTTTTTATTACATTTAATTGGAAGTTGATTGTGTTTATTTTAGTCACACACAAAAAATCATTAAATATACACATTTTATTTTACTCTCGTTTAAATTTCTTTCCTGGATAAATAAAGGTAAAAAAAAAAATACTAAGAGTTTTTTTTATGCATTAAATACACATTATTGCTTTAACAAGGTTATTAGAGCTGTTTTGTGTCGTAATTTGATGTAATAAATTATTCCCAGCCAGTCTTTGTTCTAATGTGGCTGTTTTTACACTGACGTTGGTTCCGTCTTCCTCAGATCGAAGAGCTGGCCAGCGGGCTCTCCTTCAGCTCTCGTCAGTCTTCGATGGAGTCTTTAGCGAGTCTGGACTCTTCTCTGTCGAGCCGCTCCGCCAGCAGCAGCCCCGTCCCGACTCAGACTCCGCTCCACAGCAAATTCAGAGTCTCAGCCAAAAAAGCCCTGATGCTCTGGGTCCGAGAGCAGTGCCACAAGTAAGACCCGCACGTGGAACACATAAATAACTGTTTTTAATAAAGAGAAGAACGAAGATTGAACAGCACAAGAACAAATAACAGGACAAGCACTTAAATTATCTAAATAAGCTTTCTATAGACTTTTTTAATTTCACTCAGAGCTAATATATTATTTCATCTCCATTGCCATTTCAAAAAATACCAGACCATTTTATCAGGATTCATATTAACTTAGTATTTTTGCCTCATGATACTATGCTCTAGTAAAACAGCAAAGCTAATCGTTTTATCTAATTTGTTAAAACATTAACATTGCAATTCTTCATAGTATAATCAGTAATGATAGCAAAGTCAGAGATGTTTCACACACATTTAGACTTGCTTTGGAGTTTTTAGTTTTTAGATGAATAGAGTGAGAAGCTGCTAAATTACCACTGGTTCACTTCACGTTGTTTGCAGTTTTTAATCTGAATCTATATGTTTTTAAGTACAGTTAAAGATTTAGCGGTTGTTTGTCCTCAGAGCCGGCTGCTCCGTCAACGTGAAAGACTTCAAGGCGAGTTGGAGGAGTGGAGTGGTGTTCCTGGCCGTCCTCTCTGCTCTGAGGCCCGGTGTCGTGGATCTGAACAAGGCCAGCACCAGAAGCAACAAACAAAACCTGCAGGAGGCTTTCCGGATCGCAGAGAGAGAACTGAGGATCCCCAGACTCCTGGAGCCGGACGGTGAGTTTCAATAGGTTTTAGATGGATCTGAACAGGTTTTAGTCAGATTTCAATAGGTTTTAGATGGATTTGAACAGATTTTAGTCAGATTTCAATAGGTTTTAGATGGATCCGAACAGGTTTTAGTCAGATTTCAATAGGTTTTAGATGGATCCGAACAGGTTTTAGTCAGATTTCAATAGGTTTTAGATGGATCCGAACAGGTTTTAGTCAGATTTCAATAGGTTTTAGATGATTCTGAACAGGTTTTAGTCAGATTTCAATAGGTTTTAGATGATTCTGAACAGGTTTTAGTCAGATTTCAATAGGTTTTAGATGGATTTGAACAGATTTTAGTCAGATTTCATTAGGTTTTAGATGATTCTGAACAGGTTTTAGTCAGATTACAATAGGTTTTAGATGGATCTGAACAGGTTTTAGTCAGATTTCAATAGGTTTTAGATGGATCCGAACAGGTTTTAGTCAGATTTCAATAGGTTTTAGATGGATCCGAACAGGTTTTAGTCAGATTTCAGTAGGTTTTAGATGGATCCGAACAGGTTTTAGTCAGATTTCAATAGGTTTTAGATGGATCCGAACAGGTTTTAGTCAGATTTCAATAGGTTTTAGATGGATCTGAACAGGTTTTAGTCAGATTTCAATAGGTTTTAGATGATTCTGAACAGGTTTTAGTCAGATTTCAATAGGTTTTAGATGATTCTGAACAGGTTTTAGTCAGATTTCAATAGGTTTTAGATGGATCTGAACAGGTTTTAGTCAGATTTCAATAGGTTTTAGATGATTCTGAACAGGTTTTAGTCAGATTTCAATAGGTTTTAGATGGATCCGAACAGGTTTTATTCAGATTTCAATAGGTTTTAGATGGATCTGAACAGGTTTTAGTCAGATTTCAATAGGTTTTAGATGATTCTGAACAGGTTTTAGTCAGATTTCAATAGGTTTTAGATGGATTTGAACAGATTTTAGTCGGATTTCAATAGGTTTTAAATGGAACTGAACAGGTTTTAGTTGAATTTGAACAGGTTTTAGATGGATTTGAACAGGTTTTAGATGGATTTTAACAGGTTTTAGATGGATTTTAACAGGTTTTAGATGGATTTGAACAGATTTTATTTATCTTTGTAGCAATAATGTTAAAACCAAATAACACCTAGAGCCAAAAATATCTCCTTCTAAATGCATCGAAGGGCCACATAGAGCCTCTTTCTTTTTGAGTGTATTTAAACATGGCCCAATAATGTTTAGGTCTGGAGTCATTTGTGACATCACAAAATCTTGGTGCAACTCCAGTGGGTTGCTTCAGGAGCTAAAGGAACTACAATCCTTTGGACTTTGTAGACCTTTAAATGCTCAAAATGATGTGGACAAGTAAATGCAGCAATCTGATGGAAGATTATTGAGAGATTTTATATTAATTCTTGGTTTGTTATTATTCCATTTGTTGATTTGTAAAAATGTCAAATAGCAACAACAGTTCTTGCAGATATGTTAGTAAGTGTGTAAGTTATTTTGGCTTCTACAAAAACATTCTCTCAAAAATGGACACCGCTGTTTGTTCAATGAAGTTTTATTAGTGTTTTCCTCAAACCGTTTCCTGTTTTAAAACCAAATTATTCAACATTGATATCAGATTCATCTAATTGCTCCTTCCTGTTGTGCTTTTCAGTTGTAAATTACTGATGTGGTGCTGTTTAAATGTCAATAACAGTGTGAATATTGAGCCTGAAGCCAACATGATGACGATCTGACGGTCTGCTGACTCGCTCCACGGTTTCTGCTCCAGTCTCTTATAAAACCTCACGTGTTTGACTTTTACAGCTCAGTTTTAAACCAGGAACCACAAGGATGACAGGATGATATTTCTGTAAGCTGTTTTTTCTTGTAATATCAGAGCGAATTAACGATGGAGGACTTTGATTTCGATTTAGACGTGGACGTTCGAGACCCAGACGAGAAGTCGATCATGACGTACGTGGCTCAGTTCCTGCAGTATTCCAGAGAGATGCCCGTCTCAGAGGAGGAGATGCAGGTGAGAATAAACAAGAACCACATGTAATTTATTTAACATAAAGACAAGAAGACTTACAGGGTTACATCCAGCAGATATTTGTGTCTGGTGTTTGTCAGAGGGATAGTTTTCTCAGCTGTTTTTCGAAGACAAATCTATCTGTTCCAGCTTCATTTTCTGGAAACTGTAAACAGCTGACAATGGGAGTTTTGGCTCGCTCAGTTTATTAAAAGAATGTCTTTCCATTTCAATTCGTGCTTTCGATATCTAACACATCTGACACATTTTCCCGCAGTTGAATGAAAATTGCAGTGTCTTTGTGGATTTCACAGTTACAATAAACAACTTCTAAAACAATATTCGAACATGTGAATGAAATCTGTTTATTAAGAGTATTTTTATGAACAAATATTCTCTCCCTCTGTTTTTTTTCTTTTTCTTTTTGTAAATCTCAGTGAGTTTTAAGTAAAGTTCAAATAAAATCTAAAAATACATAACATAAAAAGCTTCTGATGTTTTGAAAGGCATTTTAAAAAATCAAACTTGTGTGAAAAATAGACCCAAACACAGAAGAAAACAAATAGTTTGTTTATAAAAATACCTACGAAACATGCCCATTTCCACAGCTCAGACCCTTAATTATCAAGAACTAATTTCTTCTTCTGGTATTTGCTTTGCTGCGTGCTTCTCTCTTTGCTTTTTGACAGTGATTGACCATTTTGAACTGCTGCCAAAACCAACTTTAAAGAGTAACATCTTTAGTTTGAATCATATACCATTACTTCACACATACATTTATAAACCACCGAGTCCCACTGTGACCGGAGGCAGGGTTCTCCTTCAAACAATAACTTCCTGTTCAAACAGAATCCCCATTTATCGAGCGGTGACGTTAACATGTCAACAGAATTAGTGCTGCCTTTTTTATTATCATCTCAGCTGTGTGTTTTTTATATTCCTTTAACATCAACTTCTCACGGATAATGCCTTTCTGATGATCTCTTGTTTGCTGTTTCTAACGTGATCCTCTTTCTCCTTTTCTTTCCATTTTTCTTCCTTGTTCCTGTTTCCAGACTCAGTTTGTGGCTCCTGCTAAAAGTCCTTCTCCTGTAAACCTTCCTGCCCACTACACTCCTGCTATTTCTGCTTCTCCGCTCAGACAGGTGACGCTAAACACCATCTATACCTGTACTTTTGTTTGTTTTTATTAGATTTTTATAACAATAATGATAATAGGACAATAAACACTACCCATCTTACACAATAAATACACAAAACACATTAAAACGAAGAAATTAAGGGAGAAATTAAAAATAAAATCAAATACTCCTATATTTGTATTGTTATAATCTATACCTACACTTTCTCTTCTTGTCCGTGCACAAGTACATTTACATTTTGCAAGATTTAGTGCACTACTCATACTTAATAATCACATTTATCTCGTAAGAGTCACAAAAATAAGCATCTGCACCCACTGTTTGTCATCCTGACCTTACAATATACTTTCATATTTCACCTCATGCAGTTGTTACACAAAGAATATTAAAGCAAGGTTTGGTCAAATGTTATTTTTTAGTCGATTCATTTAAAGCAGCTTAAGAAGAAGGTGTGTTTAGGTGTGACAACAGCCTTCGTAAACATGTCGTTGCTGTGATTGGACACTTTTACTGACTCCTGATTACTGCGTTGGTAGAAGGTGGTTCAGCAGAAAATAATACCTGCCCTTTGCAAGTGTTGTCTCCAGGAGCTCTACTAGATGCTTCAATTATATATTCAAGGGTGAAATGTAAATAAATGCACACTCAATTTTACAAAAAAACATCAAAATTAGTATTAAATGTTTTGCAGATTATGATATACATACTACTATACTCCAAACCTATCAATATGGACATACTTAAAATAAAGTATTCTTCTTGTATGATAAATTAGTAAAACTGAATGATCGGAAAGACTGAGCGTAGATCCAATAATACACAACAAAAAATCACAAAAAAAATAAAAGAACCTCACAGTGATCTCAGCCAACATTAGTAGCATCCCATTCACTTTGCAAAAAATTCTCTCCAGGAAATGGTTTTCCTTTAACATCCATTTAAACTCAATAGAAATCACACCAATCCTAAAGGTTTATCTAAAATATTATGCTTCCTGTGATTGGTTGAATGTCAATAATAATTTAATCCAGAGGCAGTTAATTCTACATCTGTTTGTGCTGCCCCTGAAAATCAACGTCAAATCCACAGAAACTAGACTGTTTGTATAGATTAAAAAAAGACTGGAAAAACTAAAGAGACTAATGTCATTATTAGATTTAACTATTATCAATGATACACAATTACTTTCCTTCAATAACCTTTTAGAGAACATTGTTTTTAAACTAAAAGTGGGTCTGCAGCAAGTCTTTTAGAATTCCTCAAATGTTGGAAACCAGAAAAATAAAGATGCCAAGAACCCAAAACAAGTGTCTCTCATAAACATGCAGCAGAAAAGCCTTACAGTCATTTAAATCACTGTGGATTGTAGCCAAAGTCTGCAGTGATTTCTCAATATGTTTTGTAAATCCCTTGCCTCCACCCATCATCTGTGTTTAGAGCAAAAAGGGCTTTCCCTCGTGGCGTTTGAAACAACAAAAATAAGCCACGCCAAACATTTGTTTCCCACATTGATCCCTGAATTTATAGCTGTTTATTATAAACTATAACATAATAAAAACACAACATTACGGTAGCTTAGCGAGAGTCCAATTAAAAAGTATTTGAGGTTTCCCTTCAGGTGCTGAGGCAGTTCAAAGCAGGACGCATCGGGCAAATTCAAACTAGTTCGTCCCGTTTTCTGGGAAGGACCTCTAACCAGAGCCGGGCGTGTTCGGGTGATTCCTCAGAGTTAAACTGAGAGCTGCAGGCGACTCTCACAGAGCTCGCGACGGATCGGACGCAGCTTAAACACCTGTCGGCTGAGGTTTCTGACAGATATCAGCTCGTGGTCAGAGACATCTGAGAGTTTAATCCACTGTGAGCAAGCTGCGCGAGGTTCATGACAAGAAGAAACGTGGGAATTTACAGAAACAGCCCACGGTTAAAGAAAATAATCAGAAAATAAACATACATTTGATTTAGTAAAAGTGAAAAATCCTTTAAAACCCAATAAATAAATGAACAGGCTCATAACAGACAGAGCTGATAGAGTTATTTGTTTGATAATCTGAGGAAACTGAATTTTATTGTCTCTTTATTTCATTTCAAGAGTGGTGTATGCAGTGACTTTAACCGATTTCAGCTTTATTTAACAATTGATGTTTATTGAAATACTCCATTTACATTTGTGCACACTGATTTCTATTCAGTTCTACCTGAAAATAGGGAGCTTTATTCAAACTGTATGATGTAAACACTTAAAGTCTTGCATTTAGCACAACTTAGACGCTTAACAGACTCCTAAACAAGAGCTAATATTATACTGAATATGTCACATTTTGAACTGCTTTACATTTAATTGCTTTTTTATTGTCAATATTTAAAGAAACAGTTGATTATTTAAGTATCATGCACCAATTTTTCATTTATTTACATGTTATTGTCTTATACTAATAACAGGACGATGGGGCGACCAGATCATAACGAACCAAATGTGGGACAACAAAAATGTTTACATGGGACAAAGAAAGACAGTCTGGGACACCACAGACAGCGGGAACATTTTTTCTCTCACACAAATTAAGGAGACTCTTTCCCATGATTAGTCCCAGTTCTTATTGTAGCAGCTGCTCCTTTTTACGCCTGTATTTTTACATGTTTGATCAAAATAAGACATTATGATTAGACTTTTCACCACTGGACACAAAGCAAAGTCGGTCTTTCACAAATCTAAATGCGTTACATAGACTTAATTTGAGGTTTATATTAAGTACTGTGTTAAATACTCCCAAATGAATACTTTCCCATTTCTTTTTACAGCACTGTATAGAAATATCTGCTAATAAAGATGACAAAAGTAGAGCAAACTCCTTCTAAACAAGACACTGACAAACCAAATGGCTGAAATCTGTTTATAAATATTAGTTTTTTTATGAGCGAGGGTAACTTTTATTTTTGGAAAAAGGGCTATTTCCATTTCCAAACAAGAACATATATAATCCCTCTGTCGTTCACTCTTCTGCAGACTTCTAAAGACAGTTGTAGGGCATGAGGCATGTTCATGTGAGTAAAAAACAAAGCTGCAACAAAACACACCACGGGGCTGGGCCTGTGCTGTGTGCTGGGGCTTGTTCAACAAACTCCAGCATATTTTGCCAAACCATCTGCTGCCGTGAGTAAATATCTCATGACTGGCCACAATGCTCTGATTTAACACAGTTTTATTTGGCTTCGAGCGATTGTTTATCAGGTCATGAAATCTGAATAAAACAGTTCAGACCAGAGCAGTTCAGGCCTTTGATCATTTAGTTTGCAGACATTTTGAGTTTGAATTCTTTTAATGAATGAGTTGTGTCCCGTGTTTTTCCAGGTGACTCCTGATAGAAAAGTGCAGGAGGTGACGTGTTGGTTGAATCAGGCGTATGATGAACTCTTGGAGGGATGGGACTCCACTGAAGGAGAGAGTTACTCCGAGAGATATCACGTAAGTCTCGCTCTTATTTTGAAAGGTCTCCTATTCTGCAAATAAACCGACAAATATGTTTAACGCTGCATTTATTCGTTTTTCTCACAGTTAGAACCACAAATTCTTTACCTATACACTGTTTATATTTGCCCCAAATGCCTTAAAAACCTTGTTACTGATCTAGACTTCGATGAAAATGCACCACAACATGAAGTAATGAGGTTAATTCATTACTCAAGCTGATATTATGTAGGTTTTATGTCTTTACACAAGACAATAGTCAAGGTTTCTACTTATCTTAAAAGTATATGTCATGTAGTGTCAGTGTTGTGCTCAAAAACAATATTACAAGATTAACTGATGTCCACATGCATTAAACGTTTATGATTATTTTGAGTTTAATGCGGCGTTAAGAGCAGCTGTAATTAATCTGATTACATATTTTATAATATAACGGGAATCCAGACTGAACCTTATCTTGTTAAAACTTCGAAGCCTCTCTTAGCCTCTCACTTCATTTCTTTTTTCCTAAATATTTCTTGTCTCTCAGGTGATACACACTTTCTTGGTGTCGTTCAACGAGCAGCGGCGTCCCATCATGCCTCTGTTGACGGCGATGAGACGGACCCCGAAACTGAGCGAGGACCAGCGCTCCCTGCGACAGGCCTGGGACGCGCTCACTGAGAAGGTCGGGTCCATTACAGTCCCTTAAAGCTACCATTAGCGTTATTAGCAATAGTAGTACAAGTATTAGCATCAGGATTGGTATCTGCCTTAGTGTTAGCATTAGTATAAATAATTAGCATCAGAATTAGTTTTAACATTGTCATTCATAATCAGCATTAGCATTTGTATTGACATTTGTAGCATAATTAGCATTTGTATTAGCATCAGCAGTAGTATTAGCATTGTTGTTCATATCAGTATCAGTATTAGCATTTGTAGTAGAATTTGCATTAGTATTAGGGTTAGTATTAGCATCAGCATTAGTATTAGCATTGTTGTTCATATCAGTATCAACATTAGCAATAGTATTTGTATTTGCAGTAGTAGTAGAATTATTATTAGCATTAGTATTAGCATCAGCATAAACATTGTTGTTCATATCAATATCAATATTAATATTTGTATTAGCATTAGCAGTAGAATTAGCATTGGTATTAGCGTTAGTATCTGCATTAGCATTAGTATTAGCATTGTTATTCATATCAGTGTCAGCATTAGTATTAGCGTCTGCATTAGCATTAGTTTAGCATTGTTATTCATATCAGTATCAGCATTAGTATTTGTATTAGCATTAGTATTAGCATTAGCATTAGTATTAAATGTAGTGCATACGTCAACATATTTGTTCCATGCCTAATGAAGAGTATTGTCAAAGTGTGTTTTTGCAAATTAAAAAAAATAAAAAAGTACCCCAGAAGTAGACCTCAAACAACCGCAGCAGAAGTGTAAATCTCGTCTTTGTTTGTCCGTTCAGCTCCGTGAGTATAAGATGGAGCTGGACGTGACCCTCCCTGACCCCCTGAACTCTGTGGCTCGGTGGCTGCTGCGAACCGAGGCGGCTCTGGCCGAAGAAGAGGGAGACCCCCAGGACCACGAACGAGCTGCAGACGACGCCAGAGAGAAACAGGAGCTGCTCAAGGTCATTTCTGCTGCTCTATTCTCACAGCTGGATTGATCTTTTTTTGTCCATTTTGTAGTTTCTCAGTTAAATTTATCCTTGAGCGATCAAACACACTTTCTTAAAACTTTAAAAACTCAGAGAAAACATCTTTGTGGACTGTCCTCACTGATTACTTTAGGCCTTTTCCGTTCGTCTCAAAACAAAATGATGCAGCATTAAAAATGTGTAATGTTTAATCGACTTATCACGTACCTGATTTTTTATCCTAGGCCTGTCTGGAAGAGATGCCGCAGCAGGTGAGGACCTTCCAAACTTTCCAAAACCTGGACGAATACGGGAACATGCTGGTTCCCACGGACAAGACTGATGAGCTCAAGAGGAGGTGAAGTGTAGTTTAACGTCGTTTTTCTCTACGAGTTTTTTAAGTGCATTGGTGAGAAATAACAAGAAGACTAACACAAATTGACTTTGCAAAATAAATTCATATAGGTTTATATCAACAGCACATAATTCAGGCACGGAACAAGAAAAGTGTGTAAACCTCTCTTTAAAAGTTAAAAACAAGTAAAAAACAAGGAGCAAAGTTTGAATCCTGGCCTGTCTTTGCTTTGTCCATCACACTTTCTGTTGTGTTTCCTTCCTCTTTATTATATTTCTGTCCAATAAAGGCTCTACAATCCCCCTCAGAATAAGTAAACAATGTAAAATTGTTCATTAATCACTGCATTTATGTGATTTGATAGTTGTAAGAGCAAAAAACACATAAAGAAACCTTAAAAAAGACTTCAGACTTGATCCAGAGCTGATTAATTATACATTTTAATTTATGTGTGTATCTAAGAAAGTCAGTTTCCTCATGTTTTTCGTGTCTGAGCAGCACAGTTCAGCTGAAGGCTTTGTATTTTTCCATTTTTTTAATCTCAAGAGATCTCAGAAACACCTCCAGGAAATGTATTTAAACTTGGCACAAACGAGCTTTGACTGATTTAATGAACTGAAGGCCTTGATCAATGAATCTGTTTGAATATTTAAATCGGTTCCTCGTAAATTTGCTGCTTTTTGTGAATTAACTTGTCTCATATCTTACTTTAGGAGATTATTTGTATATATAACTTTTGTGTAAAATCCACTGAATCTTAATTGCCGTTTTAACCTTGAATTATTTGACTTAAATGCTAATATTCCATTTAGCTCAGACAAATAATTGAGATTTGTTTTGTTGCTCAATGCTAACACAAAACAACAATAGCAAAACAACAACAGCACTGTGCATAACCCTCAAAGTGAAAACAAAGCAATTTATGTTTCCTTTCTTTTAGTTTGACCCTTCTCTGTCTCCATAGAGCTAGTTTACACAACACAAAGACATAAAAAATCAGCATAAAGTCCGCTACGCTGCACTGATGCTATGCTGTTCCTGTTTATTTTTCTTCCATTTCACAAAACCAAAGGATTTCAGAGGGTAATATCACCGTTTTCTCTGGTTTTAGTGTCTGCAGAGTTAACGTGGACATTATTTTGGCGCTAGCAGCAGCATTAGCCACAACACACTATTGTTAACATGATTAAAAATTCAAATAAATAAAATTAAATCTAAATACCACTGAGCCCTCTGTACAATTGACTTAATATCAGTAGCATTTAAAGATTACTTAGTTTGAAGCAGTCCAACTTTGTCTCCATCTTGTTTCCATTTCTAAAAACGACAGTAAAGCGTCTGAACATTTATTTAACTCGACCCTTGATCTTGTCGTCGTCTTGTTCGGCCCCAGGTTCACGAGTGTCCGAGTCACAGCGAAGTACCACGGGATAAAGCTGGAGTACAGAGAGCACAGACACAGCGTCCTGGATCTGTTGGGACAGATCCGGAACAAACTGCGACTTTGGAAAAGGCCCTACGTCTCGTCTGAAGGCGTCAGGGTTTTACTGCACGAATGGCATGTAAGTCGTGTCTGAAGTTAAATAGTAATGAATTAAACTGATGCAGTATATAAATGTGGGTTTAAAGGAGCTGTGTGTACATAATGGAAATGTCAAAAATAAGTGTGGAGTTTCTAAAGATTCAAAATCACTAAATGTTGAGTTGAGAGTTGCATAATGCCACAAACCAAGTACAAAAGAAGTTCTAGTTTTTTAGAGACAGAGAACATTACTAAGATATGGATCCTAGCTTTCAGCAGCAGTGTGGTTGTCTAGTTTTACTTAGCGATAGTTTGTGTGTGCTTTATTTAGTGAAATGTCATTAAAAATCCTATTAAATAACTGTTAAATAACTAACTGTTGCATTCAGGTTGATTCTGTTCCTCCTGATTAGGATGCGCCCCCTGCAGGCCACAATGGGAGTTCATTTTTTATTTTTAAAGTCAGCATTACTATAGTCTTGTGTTTAATTTAGACTTTACCGTCACCATTGTGAGGACTATGCTTCTTGGGGTCTTTATGTCAAGTAAATAAAATATATGCATAAAGTATCTGAATATTATTAGCATTACTACAAAGAAAAGGTCTCTTAATAATAATAATAACTCTGTTCTGAGGGACCAACGTCTCTAAAAAGTCCATTTCTTTTTTCAAACAGGAGCTGGTCGACCGACAGGAGCTGCCTTCTCTGTTAGAGGCTGCTCTTTACAAACTCAAACAAGTTTCTGAGAGGTATTCGAGTAAATCTGCTCTCGGTGAGTGACCCCAGACTCATACTTCCACATAACCAGCGACGAATGATTGATTATTACGTAGACTATCTCATTTTTTGGCCGTTCCAGCCTCCGACTACCACCACGTGATCCAGCAGGTGAAGCAGCTGGAGGAGGACACGGCTCTGGTGTTGGAGGAGGTGAAGGCGGTGAAATGCACCATGGGAAGGGTGATGTCGGCCTGGGACTCGTACAGCGACTGCCTGAGCTCTCTCCAGGCCTGGCTCCAGCAGGGCTCCAGATCCCACAGCCTCGAGCACCGAGCGGAGGTACAGCACGAGGGCTTTAGAACAGAAAGGGCAGTATTTTTTTTAGGATGGAGCTAACAGAAAGAAGAACAAATGCTATTTTACCAGAAAAGACTCAATAAAAATGACTCAAGTGAGGTCCTCAAATAAATGCTTCAAGGGTTCTCCTGATTTTTCTTTAATTTTTAATAAAAGAAAAGCAGGAGAGGTCCTAGAATGCTTTAATGTGGTTTGGCCTGTTCCCTCTGATGTATTAAATAAATAAATAATGATGTTTATTTATAGAGCACTTTAAAAACAGGTTTACAAAGTGCTTAACAATAAAAACAGCAGCAACAAAACTAATCGACAATCAGACAGCGGCAAGTTTGTGCAAAATGTGACAAAAGAGGAGGCAAAAGGCAAACAAAACAAGGAAACAGATTTAAAAGAGAGTGAAAAAAATTCAGGAACACAAGATATAAATATTCAAATAATTTACTTAAAAGTTGGGGGTATGTTTTAAAAGATGACATCATTATAATAAATAATAAATATAATAGATTAAAAAATACATAAATAAACACAGTGCTAAATATAAAAAAGCCAGTCTATAAAAATGGGTTTTAAGAAGTGATTTAAAGGGCTGCTGTGATCTGCAAAATGTGATCTGTGCCATTTTATGAGAAATGTGAACATAAAAATACATAAAAGCTACTTGTTTTTCTGCTATTGTTTGCTGTATTGGCTCATACCTGGCCTTTAACTCTAATACAACCCCTAACGTTGCTTCAGAGACATTACGAGTGATTATTCCGTGTGTTTTTAGGTGTTGTCGGAGTCTTTGGCCGAGTGGGGGTCCCGTCACGCCCATCTCAACGAAGTGGGTAGCTTCCTGATCGAATCGAGCGACCCTCAGACGAGTCGAGCTCTTTCTGAAGAACTGCGCAGGCTCAACACGCTGTGGGCCGAGTTCGTCAAGAGAAACACATTCGTGAGTTCCCACAGGCCTCGTTTATTTGTCGCTACGGCGTTTTATACAGATGACCTACATCAGAGCGGAAAGTGCCTGCAGTGATTGGCAGGACTTTAAAAATAAAGCTTCTGTTGTTGCTATTGTTGTTCCCACGCTGTTTTATGATGGACTGGTTTGACTTTGATACTCCACCTTTAACTGTTTGCTTATGAGATGTTATTTTAGTAGAGCCTTTAATTAGAGAAAGGATTTATCAAGAACAAAAACACCTCAGAGGATCATGTGTGAAATATTTGATCAGGTGCCATCCTGAACCTGCAGCGAGTGTTCAGTGCAATCGTCTAAAATAATTAATGCGTCCTCCTTTAAATCCATTGAATTCTGTTCTGTGTTGTGGCTAATGCTGCAGCTAGCGCCTAGAGCAGCTCAAATAATATCTATAATTATTCTGCAGACGCTAAAAACACTAATAATCACCAGAGAAAGGAGTCGGATTAACTCGGTCATTTCTTATTTTAGTGAAGAGGCAGGAAAATGACGAAAACATGAAAAGTGTAACTCCACAGACTTGTTTATTTATGCTAATTAGCCATGTGCTTCTATTGTAAATTATATAAGATCTTCTTTTTGAGGACGTTAATGGCTAAAATTAAATCAGAAGATGATAAAAGTAAAGCAAACTGCAAATAATCCTCTGGTAATGTCCTTTAAAACAAGTCAGTGATTAAAAATGAACATGAATCTGTGCATTCAGAAATATTAAGTAATTATATCTGTGCTTTGTAACTGTAAAAAAACATTAATGCAGCATATCTGTTCTGCTTTTTACTTTTAATAGAGAATAGATGTGCTTGATGCAATCCTTGAGGGCAAATACACTTTCATTTCTAAAATTTGGAAGCTGATTATGTTACTGAAACTAAAGTAGAAGTTTGTCGTAACCCCACCAACGATTTACTCCAGCAGAGATCACAAAAACAGACTAAGAGGCTCTTTCTCTGCTTTTCTTCAGGACAGAGCGGCTGAACTCGGAGCTGAATTCGAAGCCCGTCCTCAGGATTTACAGGCTCTGATCCGAGAAGCCACTCTGATTCTCAAAGAGCCTCTGGAGACGATGGCCGCTCCTTTACGCACCTACAGGAAGAGACTCCAGGTAAGAATAACAAGTGAAAACACAAACAAGTGGCTAAACACGAGCTGACTAACAGGCGTTTCACTTTTGTATCACACATTTAATAAGCACCTTTAGACTGTGTTTGTTTTCACTGAAATCACATCCAGTAAAACCAGTCTTTCTTGTTGTGTCACGTTATACTTCAGTCGTAATTCTGTCAAACCGATGGTGGATGTCTTTCTTCACAGTTCTTAATGATGAAGATCAAAGAGGTGGATGTAGAGGCTGTGGCTCCTTCACCTGAATGCACCGCAGAGCAGCTTCAGAAGCTCAAACAGGCCGTTCCTGAAGTAAGGAAGTGTTACCGCCATAAATCCGGTGTCAACAGTGTGTTTTAAATCAAGTAGCTAGGTTTAGATAGGAATTGTGCTCTTCTTTATAGAGAGAAATGTGTAAGAATCAGTCCACTCACTTAAACTAGAGCTATAAAATAATTCCAATAAGCTATTCATAAGCTAAAACACCTCCGCTGACCCAGGTCTAAATGAGAGAAGCTGTCTTTTAGGACGAGCTGGGGTCAGGATTTAGTCTGGTTATTATTCTTAGGACAGGTTTTTTTTTAATTTGCTTTAACTCAGACTGGTTTTAACTGAAAATAAATAGGTTATAACCATATTTGGATCGGTTTTAAGTGGTTTATATCATTATAACTGGACGAAGAAATGACAAAAAGACAGGACAGTGACATAAGTTCTTAAATAAACCTGTAATGCAATCAGGAAATATGTTATAATGGGCAAAAAGCAACAGAAGAAACTTAAAATCTGAAGTACATTTAACCAAATTAAAGTATTAAACAAATTGCTCATTAAATTCTGTGTGCGTTGTTGCTGATATCCTCGTGTCGCTGCTCTTCTTCAGGTGATGCAGACTCTGTTCGAGGCGGAGCAGGTTTGTGCCGAGCTGCAGCACAGCGTCTCGGGTCTGGACAGTCGTCTGGCCGAGCTGCTTCACTGGGAAACAGAGGCCAGAGATCTGTACCAGCTTCTGAAGGCTTCAGAGAGACAACAGCGAGGACAAGACCCACGAGCCAGGGTAAAAAAAGAGGAGAGGACAGATTAGAGAGGACAGAGGACTCTTCTCTTAATTGTATAATAGTTACAGTGGACAAACTATTAATACTAATATGTTTGTTTCAATTTTTAAAAGTCCATTACCTGATTTTTTTTACTGTTGCATTTAGTTTTTCAGTGTAATCTCCTAAAGTTTATTGTAACAGGAATCATCTGAAAAAATGAGACCTTAAGACGCGATCTAGTCTTTATAATGAAGGATTTTAATAGATTTTGTCCAATCACAGCTCACTTCAGGTAAAAAGGAGCGCTCCCATTGGTCGACACTGATGTCAACAACGAAGGAACAAGGAAATAAACCAAGGAAATGGGTTATTCTGTTGGAAATATGTCTTATTTTACAGAGAAACAGCTCAAAAAAGATAAAAATAGAGAAACAGCAGCAGATGAAACATGGATAAATGTTGGTAATGCTTCGATGCAGTGTTTTATGGTAAACTCTAAAGATAAAAGTTTCAGATCAGCTCTAAACTTTGATTTAATGTGACATATTAGTAATTTGTGGTGAAAGATTGGTCCGGTTTGACCTATTTTTAAATAAAAGAAGCAGGAAATGTTACTTTGTTTAGAACGGAGTCTGAGACCGGAAAAAAACAAAAAGTAAAGTAATGTTTTGTACCTGTAGGTGCTGATTTCCCGCGGTCTGCAGCTGGAGGGGCAGGTGGTCACAGAGGAGCAGGACCTGCAGCTGATGGTGATGACCAATCAGAAGAACTCTCCTCTGCAGTATCTCCACGCCTCGGCTCTGCAGGATCGGGTCCGGTCTGTCGTCGCTCTGTCACAGGTCAGTGGGATTCAGAGAGGAACTACTTACATTAATACTTTACCTGGACTCCACCGTCCACTCTAGACAAAAAAGGCTTTTAGTATCTGCACGGTTAGACTTTTTCAGAGAGAAAACCCAGGAAATGCTTGAAATCCAGTGTTAGATGAAGCTATGTTATGTTTTAAATGTAAAAGTTAAATGTTGTGTTAAATAGATCTAGATGATATTGAGCAAGTTTCACTTTACACCTCACTTTTTCATTATTATCAATTGCATAATATCAGTTTTGGATTTGTATATTAAAGGCTTTATTATCGTTATATATTGTTCATTTTTCTACTATTTTTCAAAACTTTACTTGCTATGATTCAACCAAACCAAGCTGTGGTTCTGTTTTTTGTTTTTGTTTTATATATCTATTGTTTAATTAAGGTTCATGTTATAGAGACTTATTTTAATATTATAGACGAGAGGTCGGGTCCAAGATAGTTTAATTATGATATAGTTTTATTGTTTTGTTTTATTTTGAGCTCAAAAATGACTTTAAACCAACAGAAGTAGTTTTGTCACCCACTTTGCCCCAAGCTCTGGTCTTGGGAAGATTTACGGCAGAACAAATTGCAATTTTGGCAAGACCCAGACATAAATTTCCACATTGCAATAAAAGTACCCTTAGCAGAAGAGGACTGGAAGTTATTTTGAGCTGAATTACAATGTTTTTCACGGTTTTATTTTAGGAGGCGGTGGGTATGCTGAGCAGCCTCGGATCAAGACGAGAACGAAGCAAAAGCCCCCCAGAAGGCCCTCCTCCATCGAAAGTCTTTATCCAAGCAAAAACAGAGCCTCATCACGTAACCCAGAGAGAAACAAGGACGACGACTCACACGACTCGAATTCAGGAAACATTTGAGCCTAAAATAGTGGTTCAGGAGCTCAGGCTGGAAAAGACGGCTTCCCCTCCGATGCCTTACAGTTACGCAGAAGCTGTAACCAGGACAAAATCACCCACGGATGTTAAAACTCACATCCGGACGGAGATCGTGTTAGAAAAACGTCAAACCCAGGGGCAAAGAGTGATGAACGAGCCACAAAGTGAACAAACTGTGATACAAATGGAGGTACAAGAACAGCCAGAAGAAGTGGTCCATTTAAGTCAAATACAACAAACTGAGCACAAACAAGAACAAACTGTGGAGAGACAACAGGTTGAGCAAGTTGTAACTCACGAAATGGTTGAAAAACAAGAGTCGGAGCTTCATGAGAAGAGTTTAGCAGAAAAAGCATCTGTGAAGAAGACTTTGAGCGCCCAGGAGATTCAAAGCAGAAAAGCCCAAGCCATGAAAAACAGGCCGTGGCTTCAGAAAACAGCGGATTCCACACAAGGGCAGGTTCAGATTGATAAAACGCAGCTACAAATGGAGAAAGAAGCAGTAGAAGCACCGACAGAGCCAGTTAAACAAGCGCAACAGCCGAAAAGAGAGCAACCGAAGCAACCGAAAGAGCAGAAAGTGCAACAACAGCAGCCGAAAGAGCATCAAAAACCGCCACATCCTGTTAGACCAACACAAACGCATAGTGTACCTCTGCCTGAAATACAAATACAAGCCTCAAATCAGTCCCAAAATGTAGTTCAAACCAAAGCGGAAACAGTTGTTAATGTGAAGCAAGTGCAAATAGAAGGACAAGCGCCTCCACAAGCCCACAGTCCGACAAAACCGCAAACTGTGACACAAATTAGCGAGTTACAGCCGCAAATGTGGGGCCGGGTCAGTCCTTCGTCTCCTGTCCCGATGCGTCCACCTTCGCCGTCGCATATTCAGCTCCGAAGTCATCCGCAGTCGTGGGCTCCGGTCAGGCCGCCTTCACCAAAGCCTCCAACTCAAACTCAGCCCCAGATCCAGCAACAATTTCATGCTCCGACTGCAGAAAAGGCACATCCACCTGGACAAATCATTCAAGACGCTCAAATTCACACAGTTTCCCAAGTTCAGACAGTTTCTCAAAGCCATTCTCTGCCAAAAATGCAAGCACAGATCATGCCGCCCCAGCCTCATTCTATGCCACAAACCCACGTCCAACAAATGCCACAGCAACCTCAACGTTTAACCCAGATTCAGCAACCTCAACAGCCTCCGCAGATTCAGCAGCCGATGGTTCAAACTCCTCAAATGCAAGCTTGGATGCAGTACAGAGGGCCGTCTCAGGTGCCGATGCAGCCTCCGCAAGCGGCACCGCAAGGTCAGATTTATCCAAAAACGTACCCTCAACAGTGGGCTCCGACGCAAGAGCAACCACGTCAAACCATGCCCCAACAGAGACCACAGATGCCCCAACCGTATCCTCAAATGCAAGCTTATCCGCCAGCTCAGTGGACCCAGCAAGGATACTCCCAGATGGGGTATTCTCAGCAGTGGACGCAAGAGCAGATGAGGCCTCCGAGTTCAATGCAGCAACAGCAGCAGCAACAGCAACAGGTGAGAGCGTACAACGTGGTTCAAATGCAGCAAGGTCCAGTCCAGCAGCAGCAAACTTGGATTCAGCAACCATCTCCTCAAGGTTACCCACCTCCGCAGCAATATCCACCGCAGCGTTATCAACCTCCGATGCCTCCCCAAGCGTATCCTCCTCAGCCTCCGGCGCAAGTCCAACCGAAACTTCACACTCAGCCGCAAATACAGGCTCAGGCAACAATTCAGCATCAATATCAACCTCAGCAACCTCCGCAAACGAAGGTTCAAATGCAGCCTAACGTTGAGCCAAAACAGGTCGTAAAAGCAGAACAAATGCAGCCAACGGTTCAGTCGACACAAACGAAACCCATTTTTCTTCCACAAGCTGCTCCTGAGTTGCAGCAAGGATCATATTTTCCAACAAAAGGAATGTCTGAAAGCTTGCCACAGCCTAAAGTAAAACCAGAATTAGCACCTCAGTCGATTTCTCAAGCGCCGATGAAGTTTGAATCGCCCACACAGCCTAAAGTTATGACTCAAACTGCGCCACAAATGATTTCTCAAGCTCCGACCAAGCCTGAATCCTCACCGCAGCCAAAGGTTAAAGCAGAAACAGGAGGTCCCATGGCTCCAGTGAAGTTCGAATCGTCAACACAAGCTAAAGTTACGACTCAAACTCCAGCACAAACGATTTCTCAGGCACCGATCAAGCTTGAATCCTCACCACAGCCAAAGGTTATGCCCCAAGCTCCACCTCAGGCATCACCCAAGCTCGAATCTCCGACACAACCAAGAATACAACCTCAAACCCCATCAGAACCTCAACCCAAAGCTCAGATACCAGCCCCTCCTCAGGCCAGAACCCAACCACAACCTCCTCCTTCCAAACCTCCGCCTTCTGCCCAAACAAAACCACCACTGGTCCAAACTTTGGTGAACATCGTAACTCAACACGAAGTCGATTCGCCCGACGTCTGTGACTCGCCTCCGGCTCTGGCCCAGGCCCCTCCTCAGGCCTACACCGAGGCCTATCTCAAGGCACAGGCTTTGGCCAGAAACGGGTTCGAAGAGGCTAAGCACTGCCTTCAGGAGCACATCAAGGAAGCCATCAACGTCTTCGAGGACAAATGTGTGTCAGCGGAGCAAGTGTCGGCAAAAGAGGTAACGTCGGAACCTTTTAGGACGATTGGGTATCAGTCATAAACCAGATTATCCATAAACATTAGCTTTTTAAAGTGAAATGGGTCTGGAATCCCTTCACAGACATTTCCATTCAGGACAAATCTTGATGGACTAATGTTCTGGGCTTTATTTTGATTAGTTCCATTTTATTTATACATACATTTGGAACCCCACCTAAAGCTCCAATCCCCGATTTTCTTTTTTTGTCCCTGTCCCAGACTCCACTCTCCTTCTTCTCTTTTATTAAAAAAATAAAACCAGACCAATTCTTTCCTCCAAAATACTAATCCATTTGACCAAACTGAAGTTTAGAGTTTAGCGTTAGCTTAGCTGTGACTTCAGCGTCAGGACGACAATTATCTCCTCCTCGTTAAACATTACGTGATTGAATTGACAGTATTTATCTGTGTTTTACGTTGCCTCCCTTTTCTCTGTTGATGCTTTTCTTTTTTCAGCTGTTTCTCTGTTAAAAGACACATTTACATACCTTTTTCTCCCTAATTGATGCTTTATTAAATTAGTTTTCTTTAGATAAATTAAGCTGTTTCCTTACGAAGTCTGTCCATGTTAAAGAAAGTAAAAAGTTATTACAAAGCAGAGAGATTAAATACTTTTACTAATAATAGATTGGTGTTTGTTGTTATTCTCAGGAGACTCTGAGGACTCTTGAGCCTGAGCTGCTGGAGGAGTTTCTGAGAGCAGCCAAAGGGATGGAGGCTTTCTGTACTCCGTCACAGCTCAGAGACATGGAGCTGTTCACTCAGTCCATCAGGATGCAGTGGGAGGTAGGACGACGAGAAAATAAGGATCAATAAGTGGGTTTTATTGCTCTTTCACATTATAGACTCTATATACAGTGCTGTGAAAAAGTATTTTATTTTTTTGATAACTAAAGTGAACACAAAAGGCCGTTTTTACGTGATAATCTCATTTATTAAGGGAAAAAAGATATACAAACCTCAACAAGGTCCCATGTGAAAAAGTGTTTGCCCCATTCCTGATTTCTTCTTTTTAAAACAAGAAATGAGGAAGGGGGCAAATACTTTTTCACAGCACTGTATATGTATGGATCAAGCAGCTCCATGATGCTTTTGCTTGTTTTGTTCTAAAATCTTGACTCCTCTTTGCCTTTTTATTAGTTTATACTCAGGTTCTTTTGCTACTTTCCATTTGCTGACACATTATTAGAACACAATTGACTTTAAGCTCATCAATTCATCTCATCAATTAATTTTACAGAAACAGTTTCTATTTCTAGTTCCATAACCACAGCACTGTCTATTGACTGTCGAGTGACTCTGTAAAGCCAAAAACACTAATAAAACAAGTCTTATTACCTCTGTAACCTTGTTTTAGTGAAGTAGCGGGACATTTATTTTATTTTTTAGACATATTGCCCAGCTCTAGTCCAGAATCCATGGCACAAACACAACACTTACCATCTTTATCAATAGATTTTTCAACAAAAGCCCTTGTAGCAGACAACCATGCATCCAGTCTGTGATCCCCACAGAGCTGCACTAATGTCCCACCATTTAGTGCTTTCTTTTAAAAGTACAAAAGCCGGGACCGCTGCATGTGTTCGCCTGCGTTTTAGGAACGTCCCGTCGTTTGTTCTAACTTGTCTCGTGTGGTGTTTCTTTCCATAAACCACGCAGGCTGTGAGAGCTGAGATCTCTGGCTTTTTGCAACACTTTCGGTTTGAAGTAACAAGACGAGACTTTTACACAGCCATCCTCCAGTGTGAGATGCATTTAAGGTCAAACCAAGCCCAGGTAGAAAGATCACTGCTGAACTTTTGGCAGGTTTACCTTCGGTGGATGGTGTTGTGCCAAAGTGTCTGTTACGCTTCACTAACACGGCTCCTTTTTTCTCATTTCTGTGCCTTCGAGGAGACACGTTCAAAGGGTAACATGTCTTTGAAGCTAATTATTTTAAAGACTGCTGGATCATAAGGCCATGGTTTTATGGGAGGGACCTAGATGCTTGTTTCATGTTGGTTTTGATTGAACAGGTTGTATTTTCTTTGGCAAAGAGCATCCGTCACTCATTTCTTCCACAGACATCAGCAGAAACATCTATAAACTAAAAACCTGTTGACATTCATTTGGCTTGTAACTCTATCCAAGTATAATACGCCTTTTGTGATAGTACTTTGACCTAGTTATCCAATGAACTACTTCACTTAAAGGCATTTTTAGGCTTCCTACGTCTCCTGTAAAACCTAGAATATGGTTAAACAGACAAAATTTATGGAAATATCATGTTTAATGGAAGAAATGTATATGTAATTTCACCAAAGAACAATAAAAGATTAAAGTTCTATGTGGAAAATAATTATTTAGAGCAAATTCACACTTTCAACGCTTCGTTTTGCTAAAATAAACTCAATATAGTTGCTCTGTTAATGTGTAAAATGGATATAATCTTTGCATTTGCCCAAAAAAGACACATAGAGTTCCAGAAAACCCAGTGGAAAGAGACATTACTCTTGTTTGTAAAAAGGCCCAGAAAGGACAAAATATTTAGTAAATTGATTTTGTCCCAGTTTTCTTTTAAGTTAAATCACTATCAGAGCTATTTCCACTGGGTTTGTTCGTCTTTCTTACCATTAAAGTAAGTGTAAGGCCTGTTAAGAATGAATAAATTAACAAACACATGTAAAATAAAGATTAATGAGGCAGTAAAATATCTTGTTAATTCATGGTTAAGGCCTATTTGACGTTTACTGCCAAACAAAAATACTTAGAAAAGCTGTGCCACTGCAGGATTATTTTGGTTCAAACAAAATGAAAAAGTCACGTCCAATCAGATTGAGCCTTTTCCACACGCCCTCCACAGGCCGCCTCATGTTTAAGATGTGAGTGTGACGGCTAAATACACCTGAGTTTATCAAAATAAACCAATTAAACCAACCATCTTTGGTCCAGACAATGTAAACATAAAGTATTTTAGTTTTAATACAGTTTTTCGCCTTGTTCTGGTACTTTCTTTGTGAAAACAGCAGCTTTCTTTCCGGTGCAGCTTTGGGGTCTTGCACTGTTTTGTTTTTCATTAAATGCAGATAAAGGTGTGTTGTTTTTGTAGTAAATTAAAAGACATCCCAGTAGTTCAGCGGACGTCTCCAGGCTCACTCTCGGTCTCTTTAAACGTGTCGTAGTTGTGTTTCTCGGCGGACGGCAGCTTCGCTCGGGCCGGGAGTCACCTGGAGGCCCTGAAAACCCTCTGTGATACGCTGAGCCCCGAGGACGCTCATCGTTTGGCCCAGACTCAGCTCAGAGAATGTGAGAACAGACTGGCCGCCATCCAACGCCAATACAGCGGAGACCAAGACGCACCACTCCCAGAAACCAGGTCAGATACCAGCAACAGGCAGCAACACACCCACAGGTTAAATCAGGCTGACTTTTTTAATACCTGTCGTGACAACGGAGGCACGATTCATAATATTTCAGTTTAGTTTCCACGTAGTTTAACTCAAAACATCTGTATTTTTAATCACTGAAGATAAAATCATACCTGTACACCTAAAAATAAACCATATACAGTGTGTTTTAAAAAGTGAGTAAGAGTTATAACACTCCAGGATCAGTTTGAATGCAACCAAACACTTGAAGATGTCACGTTTGCTTTTGTCGAAGAGAAAATGCCCTTAAAATGTGTGTTTGAACAAGACTCTGAGCCCAAACACAGCAGTAAGAGCAGCGTCTTGGATCAGAGCAACAAGACTGACCTTAATCCAACAGAAAACTTGAGACAAAACCAAGAAATGCAGAGGAACAGTGGAAATATTAGTTCATGATTCACAAGAAAGATCAATCTAAAGCATTTTTCAGTTTATTCAGTAAATGTTGTAAAGAAAAACAGCCTTATATTCCCTTTTTTCTTCACTTTCTGTAAAGGAATAACACATTTTATCTTTTTTTGTTCATGTGTTGATTTGGAACAGAATGTGCAGTGTTCCCAATGCTTTTGTGTGAATGAAAATAAAAGTTATTATAAGGATTTTGAGCTTTACTCGCTTTTTTAAACACACTGTTATTAACTAAAACTGTAAGTATCTGAAAAAAATGAATACGGACCTTTAAATTCATCTTATTTTATTTGGGAAATACATAAAAAACTCATTTACTTCACCCATTACTGCTTTAGCCTAAAGGGGCTTGACTGAACTGATTTGAGGAGCTGCATTTATCAACTTTGACAGTTACAAAAGGCGGAAAAAATCCAACCACTTGAAAGAGTTTATTAATTTAATGATTTGTGTGTTGTGCCAGGATTTCTGTAGCCTTCAGTGAAGATGTGACTGCACAGAGAGAGCTGCCCAAACCCAGCGAGAAACCTCAGTCATCTCCAGAGGTAGAGCTCCTAATGGGCGATAGATATATTGGTTTTCTTTCTTTTACTTACTTTATGTAACTCAACTAGGACCAATTCAAAAGCACTGATTTAGGAAATATATATCAGTTTGTGTGGAATTAAATAACAAAAAATAAACTATGGGTATGTGCAATAAACTCTATAAAGTCAATAGTGCAATAGATTATAGAAAGAGTGTAGGATAAATACATAAAAGCCAGCTAACAGCTAACCTAAACTAACAGATGTAAAGTAGTGCAAATATTAAAAATGCGGTCGCTACTTAAAGCTCCAGTCCCTGATTTAGTTTTTTTTGTCCCGGTCTCAGCCTCAACAGCAGCAGAGTAACATTTCCTGCTTTTTTTATTTAAAAAAAGGTAAAACCAGACCAGTTTTTCGCCACAAAATACTAATACGTTACATTAAGTTGTGTTTACCGTTGTAGATTGTAGTGATCCTGTAATTATCTCTGTCTCCAATATTTATTCATGTTTAATTTATTCTATTTTTATCTTTTTTGAGCTGTTTCTCTGTAAAATAAGACATATTTTCAACAGAATAACACATTTCCTTGGTTTATTTCCTTGTTCCTTCGTTGTTGACGTCAGTGTCGACCAATGGGAGCGCTCCTTTTTACCTGAAGTGAGCTGTGATTGGACAAAATCCTGCTGTGGACTGATCATTCTCATCTATTAAAATCCTTCATTATAAAGACTAGATCACGTCTTAAGGTCTCATTTTTTCAGATGATTCCTGTTACAACAAATATTTAGGAGATTAAACAGAAAAACTAAATGAAACAGTAAAAAAATAAATAAAAATATTCAGTTAACTTAAAAGCGTGTGTTAAACCTTTTCCACTGATCAGAGAATTAAAATCGTATCATTTAATGTCAGTCTTGTAAAGTTATGATATAAATGTTGATATAACGTATGTGTTTTCTCAGGTTTCAGTGAAGACAGTGCCTTTGGAGAAGAAAGAAGTGGAGAAACAAGTCTCTGTGGAAGAAGACGGCACCAAAAAGGAGGCTTTAGAAAAGTAAACAGAGCTGAAATTAACAACATACTGTAAGACAAACTGAAAGAACGAGTTATAGATTTTGTTTGACTCTGTGTTTTTTGTAGGTATGAGAACTGTAAGAGGATGCTTCAGGCCCAACTCGCCAAAAACGAACAGAGCATTCAGGACGTCCCCTCGGACTCAGTGTCTCTCAAAGGACTCCACACACGGCTCCAGGAAATACAGGTAGAAATCAGGAGTCCTAATGCATGAAAGATTAATTATTTATCTAAGAGAGATGCTACTCAGTAATCAGAGGTGGGAAAAGTAGGCTAAATCTGAAGTTAAAAGTGAAAATAGTCAATAGTTTTACTTCTTGAGCTTGAGAAAAACACATTACTCTTGATTATGGGACAAATAAAGTTAATTTTACCACTTCTTCTGCTGAGGATTGAACTCTATCCTGAGATTACAAAAACCAACCACCAAAACCTCCAAAAATATACAAATTTAAGTACTTTGAAATGTTGATTGAGTAGAAGTGCAATTTTACAACAAAATGTCCTCAGATAAAAGTAAAACAAATTGTTTTATGGAAATGTACTTTGACATTTTCTTAAAAAAGTTACTCAACGACATTTCTTTAAATGAATGAAGGTGTTTTCCTTTTAAAATCGAATATTTTGACCAAATTTTTTTTTGTTACATTTAGTTTTTCAGTGTAATCTCCTAAAGTTTATTGTAACAGGAATCATCTGAAAAAATGAGACCTTAAGACGTGATCTAGTTTTTATAATTAAGGATTTTAATAGATGAGAATGATCAGTCCACAGCAGGATTTTGTCCAATCACAGCTCACTTCAGGTAAAAAGGAGAGCTCCCATTGGTCGAGAGAAACAGCAGTAAATGAAACAGCAGTTGTTGTTATTAATCTCACTGTTCCTCCTCAGTTTCTGCGTCAGGAGACGGAGGCGCTGTGGTCGGACTTCACTTCCCAGAGTGCTTTGCTGAGCGCGAGCCCCGGTCTGGAGCAGGAGAGGGCGGAGCTTCAGGAGCAGTGGCGCCTCCAGCAGCTGAGCCTCCAGCGTCGGGGCAGTTCTCTGGGGGCCGCTCTGAGACAGATCGACTCCACTGAGAATCACATGGTGGACTTCACGGACCGTCTGGACCGATACCTGCGTCAGCCCAAAGACATCAGTGGCTTCACTCTGGCCAACACCAACATCCTCCGGGACATCAAGGTCTGACTCACTTTGGACTGCCTTATATTAGATATTAGCCATGTTTATGTGGCCCTTCAGTACTAGTAACTAAAACCTGTTCGAATTCAACCAAAACCTGTCCAAATCCATCTAAAATCTGTTGAAATCCATCTCAAACCTGCTGAAATCTGACTAAAACCTGTTAAATCTGACTAAAACCTGTTTAATCTGACTTAAACCTGTTGAAATCTGACTAAAACCTGTTCGAATTCAACCAAAACCTGTTGAAATCCATCTAAAATCTGTTGAAATCCATCTAAAACCTGCTGAAATCTGACTAAAACCTGCTGAAATCTGACTAAAACCTGCTAAAATCTGACTTAAACCTGTTGAAATCCATCTAAAACCTGCTGAAATCTGACTAAAACCTGCTAAAATCTGACTAAAACCCGTTTAATCTGACTTAAACCTGCTGAAATCTGACTAAAACCTGTTGAAGTTTTTGTTTGTTGAGCAGAGAAATAAACAAGTTTTTTAAATCTGTAGACTTTTCCGATGAACGAAATGGAATCTGACTTCACTAAAGCAAATAGAAAAGGTTAAAAAAAGACAAGAGCACATTTTAATCAGCCATTTTTTTCCTTAAAGCCTGATTTTATAAATTGTCTAACTCTGGAATCAGGTACAAAGTGGTAAAAGGGATTGAAAAAAACATAAATCACATTTGTTCAAGCTTTATTCTCGACCTCTTCAATCTTAAATAATAACAGATCTCTGCATGAATCCACCTTCTCTGTGTCCGTCAGGAGCTGGACGACAACATCCAGAGCGAGTTGGGCCAGTTGTCCCGTTTGGACCCCGACTCGAGCGACCTGGACCCCAGAGACTGCTTCCCTTTGTCCCGAGAAGTGGAGGCTCACCGGAGCAGCCTGGACCAGCTCCGGCAGCAGGTCCGGAAGAGCGACGCCGCGGCTCGAGCCCTCGACAGGTTCCTCATGTCTCTGAGAACCGTGGACGAGGACATCTCCGGAGTCCAGAGCGCCCCCTTCAGTGACCCCACGGTACTGCTTCAGACTGGTTCACCTCGTCAAGTTTCTCAGAATTACATTTATTCTAGTTTTTATGAATAAATTATGGTTGTGTATGTGTTTTTTTCCAGACAATTTTATGATTTAGAATGAAAAAAGTTATGAGAATGCAAAAAGATGGAACTGGATGCTATTTATAGGCATTTTATTTTGCAGATTAGCTATTTTTAGACTATATAAATGAAAACAGGGCCCACTTTACTCTTTTTAATGAGATTTAACACCTCAAAAGATCAAATAACTCTGACTATTGGACTCGTAAAAAAGCCAAACAGCAGCAAAAAGCATCATGTCTAAATGTGCCAAAGCTTCAAAACATATATCTCTCAACAACAGATTAGATTAGATGTGTTTTTACAAATTTTCATAGCCTTTAATAATAATAATAACTGTTTGTTGACTGTGGAGCAATTAAAGTTAAAGAAACAGTAGTCTATTTTCTTGTTTTAAACTGAGCTCTGGGATTTTTTGCTAATCTTCTGTTGTTTTTCTGCCAAAATATAACTTTTAAACTAATTTTATCCAGAGCAACATGAATTCTTATGCCATATTTTTCCATTAAACATTAAATCACAGCTTTTGGAAGATGAGCTGTACTTTCATTATTTGCTTTTAACAACAACATGTGTAAATAACTGTCTAAAACATGCTTTTATCTGTATTATTTCTCCAGGACGGTCGCTCCAAACTGTCCATGATCCGTCAGAGCATCGACAGCCTCAAAGACAAAGCCCCTCAGTTGGACCTGCTCCTACAAGGCGCCAGGTTAACGGTGACTCGGGACGGCGCTCCGGCCTCGTGTCTGGACATGGTCAACGCTCTGCTCAGGAAACTGGAGGAGGTGGACGGAGCTCTGGCCAATCAGCAGCAGAGTTTACAGAAGGAGACCCAGAACAAGTCCCTGGGTCTGAGGAAGAGGACGCTGCTCGCAGAACTGAGGAAACTGCAGGATACGATTGAGATGCAGGGTCTGAAGGAGCCCACGATCCCCGCGGTTCAACAGAGGTGTGTCTGTGTTAACGCGAGTCTTAAAGCAGAGGTGTCAGACTCAGAATGGTGAGGGCCGCGATAGTTGATAAGAATCATTTCAGAGGACGAAGGTTGTGACATTTGGAGAGATTTTATAAAAGTTTGAATGTGAGGTTTCATCTTTATTTGAGTTTTACAAAAGGTATCTTTAATTTATTTATTTTTTCCTTTTATTGAAACCGGGATAGTTGGATCTTAAAAGGTTTAAGTTGGATTTGACCAGGTTTTATTTGGATTTTACACAGGGTTTAGATGTATTTGAACAGATTTTATATATCTTTGTAGTAAAAACTGGCTTAAGATTTCATGAACAAATGAAATAAATCTGATTCAAATCCAGCTAAAACCTGTTAAAATCCAAATAAAACCTGTTCAAATTCAAGTAAAACCTGTTCAGATCCATCTAAAACCTGTTCAAATCCAAATAAAACCTGTTCAAATTCAAGTAAAACCTGTTCAGATCCATCTAAAACCTGTTAAAATCCAAGAAAACCCGTTCAAATTCAAGTAAAACCTGTTCAGATCCATCTAAAATCTGTTAAAATCCAAATAAAACCCGTTCATATTCAAGTAAAACCGGTTCAGATCCATCTAAAACCTGTTCAAATCCAAATAAAACCCGTTCAAATTCAAGTAAAACCGGTTCAGATCCATCTAAAACCTGTTAAAATCCAAGAAAACCCATTCAAATTCAAGTAAAACCTGTTCAGATCCAGCTAAAACCTGTAAAATCCAAATAAAACCCATTCAAATTCAAGTAAAACCTATTCAGATGCATCTAAAACCTGTTAAAATCCAGTTAAAACGTAGTGCCAGAAATATCTCCTTCTAAATGCATTGGAGGGCCACATAAAACATTGCAAAGTGTGTCTTATTGGGTTTAAATTTAAAGATTAAGAAATTATCTTTTATTATAAAAACGGGACAGATTGAAGTAAAAAAAAAAACTGTTAAACTAATAGTAATTTCTGCTTAGTACATGTGTAATATACTTTATTTACTGAATTAGATTCAGGTTCAGACAACTTTATTAATCAGGGGCAATTCATTTGAGCAATAAACAAACAACACTAAACACACAAGAACAGAATAAACAGAAGATAACAGAATAATACACATCGACAATAAATACCAAATCAATTTTGCAGAAAACAGAAATATTGCTCCACAAATAAAGACATGGTGTTCACTCAAACACAAACACTCGTTCACTCGTTGGAAAAGTAAAATAATTGTACAATCAGAGCTTTATATCGAATAAGAAATGTAAACCCAGTGTATTTCACGTCAGTTCCACCTCACGTGTAACTAGTTATCGTTTGTGTGTTTCTTCCAGGCTCCGGTCTCTGTCAGATTTGGATTCTCAGCTCCAGACGCTTCACTCTGAGCTCCAGTCTCTGAGGCAGCTCCAGGAGAAACAGGACGGAGGAGAAAACCTGCTGGAGGAGGTGGAGGCTCAGTGGGACGAGACCCGCGGAGCTCTGAGCGGCCGGTGGGTCCAGCAGAAAACATCTGTTACTGCGCTGATAAAAAGAGTGAAATACAAATGGATGTTGGTTGTTTTTCCAGGAAGCAGCAGTGCAGCGTCCTGTTGGATTTGTTGAAGAAGTTTCAGAGCTGTCGGAGTCAGCTGAGCAGCCCTCTGCAGCGAGCGGAGCAGACCGTCAGTGAGCAGGCCTCCTACATGGGCAAAGAAAACCTGCAGAAGTGCATCATGAAGGTACAACGGTTAATAATAACTCAGTTTTATTAACGTTAAACAGTACAGCTTTAAATGTAGCCGATAAAACACACCACAGACCATATATAAAAACAATCTGCTTTACAAACACATTTTAAATTGTTTAAATATATCCAACCGGTAAATACAGTTCAAATTTTACACAATCTCAAATATTGTCATGAAATATTATGGAAAACTCTTTTTTGTGTTTCAAAACAGATTTATTTGTGGCTGCATTAGACACAAACAAATACAAATGACTTTTTTTATTGTTTACAAGAAAAAATAAAACTAAATTCTTCAATCTGTCAGTTCTCAACATTGTCCTTTTCAAAGTCAACAAATAACAGAAAATGTGTCTCAAAACTGAACAAAAAATAAACTAAAAACACACACAAACTTTTTCCACACTGTTCATTCAAAGAGGTTCCGTCAGTACATAAACAAACCACTAGATGGCAGACTTGCTCTTTAGGTAAAACTCTCTCCTGATCGAGTGGTGTTTGTGTGTTTTTTGTGCAGGTGACAGAGATAAAGGAGGAGCTGGGGGGTCTGAGGGGTCCCATGGAGGAGCTGAGGGGGGTCTGCAGACAGCTCCAGTCCCACCTGAAGAAGATCCCAGACTGTAACCAGGCTCCGTTTGAGGCTGAGGCCGACTCGCTCATGGACAACTGGCTCGATGTGAGATACTCTTCAGATACATGCTGGTGTTACACAGAGAGGGTGGTCCTCTGGTGAAGGCCATGAAGAGAATCCAAGTTTTAGCTTCGATGATGCACTATTTGAGTTGTTTTTTATTTGTTTATTTAAATTATTTACTATGAACCACACAAATACAATGGAACAAACCAGACGCACTGTTTGAGTTGAAAGGTTAGTGTCAACAATACATCTGTAAGCATTAAAATGGGAGTCAGACCAATGTAAACAAGACATATTTTCACATATAGTTCTCATGTGACTCATCCAGTTTTCTTTCTGTCTTTACTGCAGCTGTAAGGGTTAAAAAATGTCATAAAATTCCACTTATTTGCAAATAACAAGAGCATTTTGATTGATTTAAGTGTCTCGGTTATGAGCCTTATCCGGGTTATGAACATATTGTAAAAAAACAAACAAAAAACTTTCTACATTTCCATCAACAGAGGGATAAAAATGTCTAAATAAACATATTTTTTGAGTGAGCTTTACTTTATCTATTATTCTAAAACACACAAATGTAAGAGATAGTATTTGTAGACAATTATAACCTACTCGAAACTTTAAATTTAATCAGGAATTTGTTAGAAAATACTGAAACTGTGGAAGCTGCAACATCTTTTTAGAAATAATACTTAAATAAAATCTAAATTGCGGTAAAGATAAGATGTTCATTCCTCTTTTTCTAACTTTGTGAAACTGTCAAACTTTTAAGGTCAAGACTTTTTATTTTAAGCTCCTAAATGTGTGGACATATTGGCAGAAATCTCAGCGAATATTTGCAGAGCGCCGTCCAAAACTGAGGTCAAGTCACCGTGACACGCTCAGACTTTTACTTTTTAACGTTCGCAGGTGACGGAGAAGACGGACGCTTACGTGGACAACCTGAAGGTGGCGCTGGAGCTGTGGGAGAAGCAGCTGATGGAGGGGACGGAGGTGGACAGCTGGGCCGGGGCCAAACTGGCTCTGTTCGCCGCCAGTCACCCTTTTCACAACGAGCAGCAGGTCCTGGCCATGAGGGTAAGAGACGGGGGCAGGACAGAGCTCAGGGGGTTTTAAAGACCACTGGAAAGGTTTGGATTTACAACAAAACTCTGGAAAAAAATATACTTTGTTTTAATAATCACAGCTCACTCTTTGGATGAAGCAGTTCTTCTTAAATGGAAGCTTAAAAGTTATTTAATTAGTCATATTTTTACTCAAAATCAGACTTTTCTCAATAACTACAGCAATGTGCACAAGTTTTCTGCAGGTTTGGATTTAAAAAGTAAACTATAAAGTCTGTTTATTTTTATTATTTTACAAAATGAAAAGTGAAAAAACAGAAGATATTTCTAAATCAAATCAATAATTTGGTCTGAGTTTGTCTCAAAATCCCAGACAAAACCAGACCAGACTGGACTAAACCAGACCATGTAATCCCAGACAAAACCAGACCAGACTGGACTAAACCAGACCATGTAATCCCAGACAAAACCAGACCAGACTGGACTAAACCAGACCATGTAATCCCAGACAAAACCAGACCAGACTGGACTAAACCAGACCATGTAATCCCAGACAAAACCAGACCAGACTGGACTAAACCAGACCATGTAATCCCAGACAAAACCAGACCAGACTGGACTAAACCAGACCATGTAATCCCAGACAAAACCAGACCAGACTGGACTAAACCAGACCATGTAATCCCAGACAAAACCAGACTCCATGAGTTACTCATGTCAGGACTCTTTGTCTGAATTTTGGAGTTTTCGTCTTTTTTACAAATGCCAAGTGAGTGAATAGATGAAAAACTTAAATACTGAGACATTTGATGGTCTGGTTTAGTCCAGTCTGGTCTGGTTTTGTCTGGGATTCTCCAAATGTTTGAACAGAACCTGAACAGAACTGTTGCTGTTTTGAGACAAACTCAGACCAAATATTGATTTGATTTAGAATTATCTTTTGTTTTTTCACTTTTCATTTGATAAACTTATAAAAATAAAGTACAGTTTACTTTATTTTTTATATCTGGATGTATATATATCCTTGTTCTGAATATTCAGCCCGAGCCCTGACAAGATTAAACCTGTGTCTGTCGTGATGCTTTCAGGACGATATTAACAAGAACGAAGAGACCATCGAACATTTCCACAAGAAGTCCATCGAGATCCAAGAGATGCTGCAGAGTCAGGAGTCTCCGTTAGAGCTGCAGGTGAGCTGTGACTAAAACAGCGGAGTCTAAGTGACACTTTAATAGTTTTAAATAACGTCGTACTCCCCGTGTTTTGTTTCAGGTGATCGAGACGCAGCTGAGGAAGAGGATGGACCAGGTGAAGGAGCTGTTCACCGACTGCACCGACGTCTTCGAGGAGCTGATGGCCGTAAAGAAACACCTCACGGAGAAGATCGAGGAGTGTCAGTCGGCCGTGGAGACCCTGCAGAGCTCTCTGGTTAAATGTGACGCCTCGAAACCAGACGCAGAGAGACAGCTACAGGTATTTATGAGTGTGTGAACGTATTTACATGGACAAAATACTCTGAGCATGCAACACAGAGGCTAATGCTATAGTTTATCTCTCATATCCTAATTACATCAACTACATAAGCCACTAATGGATTCATTCATGACAGCTCCGCCAAAGAAAGTTAGTTATAATTAAGTATCAATAAAAAGCAGATTAAAACCTCTTCTGGAAAAAAGAATCTGTCACTTTTAGTCAAGATTGAGTTCAAAATTAGAAAAAGATAAATGGAATTCTTGCCGTAAAATGTTGATGATAATGGTCAATGCAAGAATACAATCACAGTTATTTATTTATATAGTTCTAAAACTAAATTATACCGTGATATTGACAGTTTAATCACATTAACACTTATTCTTTAAAGCATTGGTTAAACAGATTTGATCATTTTAAACCATCCATTATCTACAGTTTTGGTTTATCCAAGAATAATTACCTCTTTTTAGGATTGAAATATTGTCAATAATAAAAAGGTATTTGGAGTAAGTGTGACCTCTTTTTGTTTCTAATTCACAAGATGGAAAAGTGCTACAGACATTAGGTCAGGCTTTTTAAAAATAGATCTAGAACTTATCTTGAAAAAATAAAATAAAAAAGTTGACAATATAATAAATAAATATGAAAATAAGAAGGAAAACTACAATGTACATAAAAGATATTATTATAATTTCAAAGGGTAAGTTAAGTTTTTAGCAAATTAATATTTACTCTATTGTTTTAAGCTGAAATCTTCTTACATTAAAGCAGCTTCTATCAGTTTTTCATATTTTCTGTTGGATTTGAAGTTGATTAATGCATTTGATGAACCTGAAGTGTTTGATTAAAGCGCATACATGTATTTTCTGTTTAATGTTTGCGTGTTCCTCCGTCGTGTCCAGGACCTGAGCGAGGAGCTGGAGGCCCAGGAGGACCAGGCCGAAGCCTCGTTAAAGGAGGTGTCTCTGGTCTCCAGCGTGGCCAGTCCTCAGGCTCTGGAGGCTCTGTCCGTCGACTGCTCCAGACTCAGAGAAGCCATCGCTCGAACCAAAGAGATGATCCACCTGAAGAGAGAGGAGCGGGACAAGGGGCTGCTCAAAGTCCTCAGGGGTAAAATAACAATAAATCACAAAAGAAGAAGAGTTATTTGTGGTTAAACTGGTTTGTTTTTTTTCTGCAGATGAGAGGCAGTCCTTCGAAGAGTGGTTCCAGGATCTGCAGCTTTCTGTGAACGAGTGTTTTGAGAACCCAGAGAGCACAGCGAACGTGGAAACGGCCAAACAGAGACTAACCGTGAGTAAAACTGACACCAGACCAGTCTTTAACTCACACGCCTCTTAAGATTTTAATTTGATCTCTAAGGAGCATAAAAAGAGATGGGATCGCTACAAAATCATAATAGAAAATGAATGTTATGGTTCTGTAAATCCTTCCTTTTAGCATTTTACATTCAACAAAACTCCTGCGGCACCATTTTTAATTATATATCTAAAATATGGCGAGCTTCATGTATTTTTCTGTTCCTCTGATTGGCTGCATTTCTTTTTGATTATGTCCAGAGGCAGTTTATTCTCCATCTGTTTCTGGAAACCAACTCAAATCCACAGAGACCAGACTAACTCTACTACATTTAGACGAACAGCTACAGTAAATTAACTCAATTAAATCTAAATAGAGCACTTTCTTTGTAGAGAATTGAACTATTGAACTGATTTGTCTTTTTAAATTTCATTTGTGCAGCAGAATAAACTATGACTCTTTTAAAATGTCTAAAATGCGTCTTCATTTTCTATTTTGATTCATCTTCATTTGTGCTCTGACAGGGGCCCAGTCCAGCTCCAGTCCCACTAAGCTGAAGAAAAAATAACACTCTACAATTTACATTATGTGTGTTAGTCCAACTCAGAGGAATTTAAATGATTGCAGCTCCATTAAAACTGAGACGTTTATTTGCATTTTAAAGCGAGGTTTTACTCCGAGTCCTGAATAATATAAGAAATAATATAAGAAAAGGATCTGGAAGCTACATAAAACTAATGAAAAACATGACCCTTGATTGAAATTCACAAAGTTTTGAGTCTAAAAATGGAAGAAATAGCAAAAATAGAAAAGGTTGTGGAGCAATGGATAATAATTGAACCTGATTTCATTTCAACTTGTCGTGTTAAAGTCTGTTTTGACGGGTTTGGCGCTTGTCTTTCAGGGTTTTCTGAAGTCCACAGACCCGGAGCGGCGCCTGGATCAGCTGAAGGACCAGCTGGAGCGAGGTCGGAGGCAGATCCCCTCGGAGCAGCTGACGGAGCTCACAGACTTCCTGAAAGAGCAGCAGGAAGAGGTGTCCACGTTCAGAACCCACTGCGAGAACAGACAGAAGCAAATGGAGGCTCTGCTCAGTGACTTAAGCAGGTAAATAAGAACTAATAAGGATCGGGCAATGGTTTTAATTGGATTTGAACTAGTTTAAGATGGATTTGAACAGGTTTTATCTGGATTTAAGGAGGTTTTATTTGTATTTGAAGAGGTTTTATTTGGATTTAAGGAGGTTTTATTTGCATTTGAACTGGTTTTATTTGGATTTAAGGAGGTTTTATTTGCATTTGAACTGGTTTTATTTGGATTTAAGGAGGTTTTATTTGCATTTGAAGAGGTTTTATTTGGATTTAAGGAGGTTTTATTTGCATTTGAACAGGTTTTATTTGGATTTAATGAGGTTTTATTTGTATTTGAACAGGTTTTAGATGGATTTGAACAGATTTTATTTGGATTTAAGGAGGTTTTATTTGCATTTGAAGAAGTTTTAGATGGTTTTGAACAGATTTTATTTGGATTTGAACAGGTTTTAAATTGATTTGAACATATTTTAGATGGATTTGAGCAGATTATATATATCTTAGTCCCAAAAACTGGCTTAAGATTTCATAAACAAATCAAATTAATCTGATTCAAATCCATCTAAAACCTGTAAATGCATTGGAGGACCTCATAAAACATTGTAAAGGGCCACAGTTTTGAGTTTTTCGTTTGACATTTGTGGTCTAGATGTTCTCTTTAAACTTTACTCTTAAAACCTCGCTCGATAACATTTACATTTTGTTGTTTCCCGTTCGTTTGTAGTCTGCAGAAACAATCCAGCAGCTTCAGTGAGTGGCTGCAGCTGAAAGAGAAGCAGGCAGCGGAGCCGGAGAAGGTCAGAAATCTGCTCCGAGAACTTCAGGACGCCAGGTGATTGCTCTGGATAAGTTAGATTATTTTTTCTGAGATCCACGTGACAGTAAAATAAACCCTTTAGCTGCTGATAATGTCCAACCCTGGTGATATTTGGTTGAACAGTCGCATTAAAGTCACAGAAAATGCTTGAATTTGGTTAAAAATCGCAAAATACTAGAGATATTGATTAGTAATTGACTGGTACATTCTGGGAAATTGCTTGTGACTTCTTTAAGACCATTTTTCCTTTATATTCTCATAAACATGTTAAGATAATGCCATTTTTCCAAAGATATAGCTCACTTTCTTGTTTCACACAACAATTAATGAAGCTATCTAAAGTATTTTAAAAAGATAAGAAGCCAAAGATTTAAAGAAGAAAGGTAGATATTTTGGATTGTCCTCAAAAAAGGCAGAGAAATTTTTGAAAATATTCTCAAAATTCTCAAAAAAAACCCCATCAATATGAAAAAACTCACCTAAGTCACAGGGTAAACACAAAATACACAAAAAATCCCACATTTTTACACCTATCCGTGGACTGCGTTTGTATTCGCTTTCTAATTAAATCTCATTCTCGTCCCCAGCGTTCGAGGCTCTGCCCTGTCCGACCTGTTGGCGTCGATTCGGAGGCAGGGCGTGAGAGGAGACGCTCTGCTGAAGGACACCGATAACCTGCTGCAGAGATTCAGAAACCTGGAGAGCCGTCTGCAGGAACGAGCTCAGAACCAGGACGCTCTCGACGAAAAACTGAGCCGGTTTAAAACTCAGAGCGACAACACCTCGACCTGGATCAAAGACCTGCTGCGACCGGTCAGAGAGAGTCCGCCTGAAGAGATCAGACACTACGCACAGGTGCAGTTTAACGTTTTTTATTATAAGAGTATTTATTATAAGACAAATCCATCTAAAACCTGCTCAAATCCATATAAACATGTTAAAATCCAACTAAAACCTGTTTAAAATCAACTAAAACTAGTTTAAATCCATCTAAAACCTGCTCAAATCCATCTAAACATGTTCAAATCCAACTAAAACCTGTTCAAAACCAACTAAAACCTGTTCAAAACCAACTAAAACTAGTTTAAATCCAACTAAAACCTGTTTAAATCCATCTAAAACCTGCTCAAATCCATCTAAAACCTGTTCAAATCCAACTAAAACCTGTTCAAAACCAACTAAAACTAGTTTAAATCCATCTCAAACCTGTTCAAATCCATCTAAAACCTGTTCAAAACCCAAATACTAAAATCCACTAAAACTTTAAATCCAACTAAAACCTGTTTAAATCCAACTAAAACCTGTTCAAATCCATCTAAAACCTGTTCAAATCCATCTAAAACCTGCTCAAAACCAACTAAAACTAGTTTAAATCCATCTAAAACCTGCTCAAATCCATCTAAACATGTTCAAATCCAACTAAAACCTGTTCAAAACCAACTAAAACTAGTTTAAATCCATCTAAAACCTGTTCAAATCCATCTAAATCCTGTTCAAAACCAACTAAAACTAGTTTAAATCCAACTAAAACTAGTTTAAATCCATCTAAAACCTATTCAAATCCATCTAAACATGTTCAAATCCAACTAAAACTTGTACAAAACCAACTAAAACTAGTTTAAATCCATCTAAAACCTGTTCAAATCCATCTAAAACTAGTTTCAATCCATCTAAAACCTGTTCAAATCCATCTAAAACCTGTTCAAAACCAACTAAAACTACTTTAAATCCATCTAAAACCTGTTTAAATTCATCCTAAACCTGTTCAAATTCTGCTAAAACTTGTTTAGCTCCAGCTTTTCTGAAGAAGACCACAAAGTCAATAAAAACCTAAGTGTTTCTGCCTTAACTTTAGGCCACTTTTCTTTTTTTACAGATAATTTAGTTTGTTAATTTATAGATTTATAGATTTACCGTTATTACTGTTATTTCCAGGCTGTACACTAAGACTATTTCAAATAATGATCCAAGACTTCCCCATGCGATAAACTGACTCTCATTCAGATTATTGACTTGTTTTTTGTTTCCTCTAGTCCGTCCTGAGGTCCAAACCCGAGGGAGACTCCAGACTGACCGAGCTGAGACTCCAGAGCCAGAGTCTGTCGGATCAGGAAGAGCTGGACTCGAGCCGGAGACACGAGGTCCAGCAGCGGATCCGAGAGACGGAGGAGGCCTGGAGGACGGCCCTGGACGCGGCGGAGGAGGCTCTGAAAACGGCCGAAACCAGAGCCCGGTTAGACCGAGACCTGGAGGAGTTCGAAATCCAGAACGACGCGGTCCAGACCTGGATCTCGGACCAGGACCAGCAGCTGCGGTCTCTGAGGCTGCTGCCGGTGGAAGAGAGGGTCCAAGAGGCTCTGGTGAGACTCCGGGATGTTTGTAGAGACACGGCGGACGGGACAATGATTGTTTGATTTGGATAAGATCATAAAGCATTTTTATTGAGGGTTTTTAAAAAGGAACTAAATATCTACTGCTCTAATGACATTTCTTCTTATCTTACTTCCTTTTCTGAACTTTCTGAGCAAAAACCAGACCCTTCTGCCCTTTTACATCAACTTATTAAATGATTGAGTTATTTTATCAAGTGTTTTATAAATGGAATAAGCGATTCTCTGATAGTTTTACTTAAAGTCCCTTGATATAAACTTACTTTCCAATTTAATAGACGTTATACACGACCAACTTCTGCGTTCGGCGAAACAGTAGGAGGCATTTCTGATCAAATAATAGCTGTGTTAAATAATAGAAAATATAGTGATGTAATGTGTGTTAAGGCTAATTATCAGATAACAGATTCATTTTTATCGATTGTCATAAACTTAACTGAACATGTCTTTATCAAAGTTGGTAAAAAACAGTGAGTTTCCAAAAAGAAAACATAGCTACGTAATATTAGAGGTTGTAGTTTTATCATCAAGAGGTTCACAGCGGTGTGTAGACGGGACTTTGTACAGATATCAGAGCTTGTTGCTTCAAAAGATGAGACGGAAAAGAGAAAAGAGGGACTGTCACATAAAACTCTAAGCTTAACGTCGGTTTGAAGGCTCCTCGTCTGGAATATTTACTTCTTTGAGGCTTAAAAGTGATAAAGTTAGCTCTTACATGACGAGGTTAAAGCTTGAAGCCTTTATCAAGTTTAAATTTGGATTTTTTGCCCCTAAAATATGTCAGAAATAGAGCTTTTTCTGTTAGTCTTGAAGGAATCTTAAGTAAAAAAGAGCCATTTTGGATATTTAGCGGTGATTTATTCTCCTCACTCTTCTGCTCTTGTACTGTTTAGTGCATCCTAGTGCTTTACCTTTTACTTGCTTCCTTACTTACTTCCTTCTTTCTTCCCTTTCCTCCTTTCCCTCTTCCCTCTCTTCAGTCCTGTCTGAGCTCCAAACCTAAAGGCGACTCTTTGGTCCAGGATCTGAATCGTCGAGGCCAGACTCTGAGCGAGAACCGGGCGCTGGACGACGGCCGCAGACGTTCGCTTCGGGACGCGGTGAAACAGACCGAGGGGCAGTGGAGCGAGGTTTCCCGGGCCGCGGAGGAGGCCCTGAACGCAGCGGAGAGCGAGGCCGCCGCTCAGAGAGAGTACGAGGCGTTCAAAGACCAGAGTGAAAGCGTTCAGGCCTGGATCAGGGAACAGAAACAGAAGCTAATGTCCATCACCGGCCTCGGGACGTTTGAGGAGCGGCTGCAGCTCGCTCAGGTGTGTTAGAAATAAAAGAGTTATTGATTATTCTACACATTTTAGTTTATTGACAACTGAATTTTGTTAACATTACTGTTTTTTAAAGAATGTAGAGACCGTTCTTTAAAGTATACTTCCTTTTTTTTGTCTTTTTTTATCAGAACAAAACTAAAATCAAAGCAGAATCATACAATAACCCCTTTTATGTTCCCTTTAGTAATATTGTTTGTAATTTTTCTTAACAATATCCTGTGTTGGTTACAATTGTGAGGCATTTATGTTATGTTTATGTTTCCTTTTTTGGCTTCCTGTGAAAACAAAACAAAAAAACAAACTGGATAAAAGTGCTAAATGAAGTAAAAAAGCAAAGTAAAACATAAGAAAAACTAAAATACAAAAAAAGGGACTCATGACTAAACCCAGGAATAAACCTAGTGGACGAGTGCACTTTAAGTTTAAAATTAATTAAGTAGTCAATAATTGAGTAGTTATTTAAATGGCTTCTTTTTAAATAAACCTTCAGCAAAATCAAAATGAGCAGCTGTTTCTACTTTTAAATAGGATCTGCTTTTACAGCCCTTGCTTTGTGATTTTAAACCACTGCTTTTGTTTCCTTTTATAACTTAGGACATGGAATAGAGGACAAAATCTAGAAAAGCCTACAGAGCCTTTAATGTTACAACAAGATTGATTTAGTTAAAGGCAACACAGCTCACTTTTTAACACTAGTTACTAATTTTTGTTCAAATCCACTTAAAACCTGCTCAAATCCAACTAAAACCTGCTCAAAACCAGCTAAAACTTGTTACAATTCATCTAAAACCTGCTCAAATCCATCTAAACATGTTCAAATCCAACTAAAACCTGCTCAAATCCAACTAAAACCTGCTCAAATCCAACTAAAACCTGATAAAATCCAAGTAAAATCTGTTCAAATACAACTAAAACCTGTTCAAAACCAGCTAAAACTTGTTACAATTCATCTAAAACCTGCTCAAATCCATCTAAACATGTTCAAATCCAACTAAAACCTGTTCAAATCCAATTAAAACCTGTTCAAAACCAAATAAAACTTGGTACAATTCATCTAAAACCTGCTCAAATCCATCTAAACATGTTCAAATCCATCTAAAACCTGTTTAAATCCATCTAAAACCTGTTCAAATTCAGCTAAAACTTGTTGAGCTCCATCTTTTCCGAAGCAGACCACAAAGTTAATAAAAAACTCAAGTGTTTCTGCCTTAACTTTATGCCACTCTGTTTTATAGATAATTTAATTTGTTCATTTATATAAAAATACCTCAAATACAGGATGTGATGATGAAGTGAGCATTACTGTTATTTCCAGGTTGCTCTAAACTCCAAACCTGAAGGTGACTCCAGGATCCGAGACCTGGAGAAACAAGCCCAACGTGTGAGTGAGGATCTGGACGACAGCAGGAGGTCGGAGGTGGAGCAGACCCTGAAGGAGGCGGAGCAGCAGTGGAAGGCGGCGCTGCAGACCGCGCGACAGGCCGAGCTGCGCAGCCTCTCGGACGACTTCGACGCTCAGACTAAAACCACCCAGTCCTGGATCAGAGACAGACACCAGCAGCTGCTGAGCGTGAGCAGCCAGACTCCGCTCAACGACAAGATCAGCACCGCACAGGTTCGTGTCGGTCCTGGACTTACACTGCTGTGTTTAAGACGAGGTCCAAGTGTGTGGTCCGCTTTACAAAAGGTGGAGCTAAAAAGTCTGTTGATGATAGATAATCCTCACTCACCTTACTCACTTTTTGAATGAACTGTCCCATTGTAAATGTGTATATAGTGTGGTCTTTTTATTGACCTGGTTGCACCTTTTAAAGTTTCTTTATATTTTTTTATTCTATATCTAAAGTCTGTATATATATTTATTGTATGCTCTCTCTGTATATATATTTTCCAATGCTATTTTTGCAGTATATGTGAACTGCCATCACGAGAATTTCCCCAATGTGGGATTATTAAAGTCTAGTCTAGTCTAGTCTAGTCTAGTCTAGTCTAGTCTAGTCTAGTCTAGTCAATTTAATTTAATTTAATTTAATTTAATTTAATTTAATTTAATTTAATTTAATTTAATTTAATTTAATTTAATTTAATTTAATTTAATTTAATTTAATTTAATTTTAGTTTAGTTTAGTTTAGTTTAGTTTAGTTTAGTTTAGTTTAGTTTAGTTTGTTTTGTCTAATTTTATGTCATCTAAATTGTGTGATAAATGTTGTATTCACAAGAAAACATGCTAAATATAGCTAGACTTTTTTATTTTTCTAAATGTCGGCATCATACAGCTCTTTCTTTGTGAATTAAAACATTACAATCATGGTCTAAACTGCATTAAACACAAGCAGAACGTGACATTAAAAACAAAATCCCTAAATTATATGAAATTGGTGCAGATCTTCAAATTTCTGTGCATAAAGCTGGGAATAAAGGTCTGATTTGATCACTTATTTTCCCCTGAGTATGATTGTTAGACCTCGTTAAATGCTGTGTGTTGGGTTCGTAGACTGTGTTGAGCTCCAAACCCGAAGGCGACTGTAAAGTGAACAACCTGCGGAGACGAGGCCAGACTCTGTGCGATCATCCGGACTCGAGCGAAACGAGGAGAGCCCAGGTTCAGCAGACGGTCAGAGACACCGAGGAGCAGTGGAGGACGGTCCAAGGAGCCGCCAAACAGACCCAGACATCGGCCGAGACCCAGATCGCTCAGGAGACCGAGAGCAGAGAGAAACAGGTGAAGAGTCCCGTGAAATAAAAACAAATTAAATTAAAATCAACAACGAGAAGCCAATTTAGCCATTTCTGATTAAAGTTGATCACTGTTTGATGATTTAAAAGATTCATTTAAATACCAAGAAGGCCTTTGTCTGATGAAAACTCCATAAAAGTATTATTTATTCAATACAATAAGACAATACTAATCTAATCTAAATTAATTAAATAAAGAAATAACAACAGATCACCTCTAGAATCATCAAGAACTTAAAATGTGCAGCAAAATGCAAAAGGATTATGCCGTGTGTGTAACTTCTATTGTTTTTGTCTTAGTTGAGAGAATTTAACTCCCAAAAAGAAGAAACCTGTCTGTGGCTCAAGGAGCTGCAGCAGCGACTGGACTCACTCAGAGAACGACCTACAGCTGAGGACAGGCTTCAGACGGCTCAGGTGAGAAAACAAACGCAGAAAAACAAAGAAACACAACGCTCACAGAGACAAATGAAAACAGAACTGACCAAACTCAAAAAGAGACGATGATGAAGGTCTACAAAGTCTCAAAGATAATCCAGGCGGTAAATGTTATGAATTACGTCTGTTTGGCATGTTTTGTGTAAATGAAACAATATTAGGATCTAGAGCAGGGGCCACCATAGTTAATAAGAATCATTTTAGGGGCCGAAGATGGTGGCATTTGGAAACTTTCATTAAATTTTGAATCTGAGATTTCATCTTTATTTACAAAAGTTAATTTTATGGAAACTGGTTTTAGGTTGGATTTGAACAGATTTTAGTTGGATTTTAACATGATTTAGTTGGATTTGAACAGATTTTAGTTGGATTTTAACATGATTTAGATGGATTTGAACATGATTTAGATGGATTTGAATAGGTTTATGTCAGATTTGAACAGGTTTTAGTTGAATTTGAACAGATTTTGTTTAACTTTGTAGCAAAAATCCAACTAAAACTTGTTCAAATCCATCTAAACCCTGATCAAATCCAACTAAAACCTGTTTAAATCCATATAAAACCTGTGTTTGGCTCTGTGTTTCCAGGCCATACTGAGCTCCAGACCCGAAGGAGACTCCAAACTGCAGGAGCTGAAGAGGAAAGGCCAGAGTTTAAGTCCAGACTTCGATGAACAGAAGAAAACCGTGGCGGACGTCGAGGATCAGTGGAGCCAGCTCCTGCAGAGTGTGAGGCTGGTCCTGGATCAGTCCGAGAGGCAGTGCGCTGTGGAGAACCTGCTCAGAGACTACCAAAACCTGAAGGACAAGACCACAGCCTGGATCGAAGAGAAACGAGAGAGAATCAACTCTTTAGATGTGGACGAAAAATCAGAAGAGACCATCAACGCGGCACAGGTCGGTAATACTTACAGTTCTCCAGATAATTATGACTTTCTTCTGATTATCACTGTTAATTATGACAGCAAATTTTAATTTAGTTTTAGTCATAATTTAGTCTGATCCTTATTGGTTTTACTTTACTTTTAGTCGACAAATATAAGAATTTAGTCGACTATATCTACAATAGATTTAGTCAAATATAAAGGGTCAATGTTTTTTTGTACCTCTTCTTTTCCTCCAAGTGTTAACGTAGTTTTTATTTAAAGTGGTTCTCTTTTCGTCTCCTGTCGTCTTCCCGAGGCTCTAACAAATGTTTGTGTTTTAGTCTGTTTTCGTTTTTATACGTTGTTGAAACTGTAGACACATTTAGTCTGAGTTTTTGTTCTCATTAATTACTTTTTATTTTGTTTTTGTTTCATTTTCAGACTCAAAAATATGAAAAATATGAAAAAATCCTTTGTCAACAAAATAAACACTGCTGATAATATATTTGTTTCCGACAATCAGGCAATCCTCAGCTCCAAACCCGAAGGAGACTGTAAACTGTCCGATCTGAGGAGACAAACCCAGAGTCTGCTGGACCGAGACGACGTGGACGAGGACACGAGGCGAGACGCCGAGCGGGTCGCGACCGAGGCCGAGTATCGGTGGAGGGACGTCCTACGAAACGCCGAGGACACTCTGAGCAGAGCCGAGGTCCGGTACTCGCTGCTCAGGGAGATGGACGCGTTCCGGACCCAGGCCAGAAGCACCGAGGCCTGGGTCGACGATCTCCGGCGGCAGCTCGAGTCCAAGGGCCGTGGAGCTAAAGGCAGCCAGGCTCAGCTCGAGGACAGACTCAACACGGCTCAGGTACAACAATGCCACACGTTAGAGTTTCAGGGTTCGTACGGGTGATTAAAACCTTTGAAAATGCTTGAATATAGTGTTTTCAAAGCTGTAAAAGTCCTTAAATTGTGGATAAAGTGCCAAAATATGATTGTGTTGCTTTAATAATAATTCCCAATCTCACAGAGTAATTTCCTTCTTAGAAAAAAAAATAAAAAATTCTGCATTTTGTGTAATCTAGCAGTGTGCACTGCTGGAACAGATGGGAGATAAAAACATGCAGGAGGTTGTTTCAATGATCGCTGAAGAAGAAAAGTACAAATTATGGCTAAAACCTGGATCAAATCTTCAAAGAGAAAGGAATCCAATAAATGAACATCTTTTTGATCACACAAGTTTATTTTTGGGTGAACTATTCCTTGTTTTTGCTCCAAAGTATTCAACAATATAAACAATTTACGTTGGAAATATCATATTGGGGTCTTTTTTTATGCCACAATGGATTTAAATGAGAAAAACTACATACAGTATATGTAACATGTAATATATCACAGTTATAAGGTACTTAAAAACATAAAAACACACCTTGAAAGTGCTTGAAAAGTGCTGAAATTTGAACTAAGAAAAGCTGTAAGAACCCTGTAGTTGACATTAACTCTGTGCTTTGCGTTCAGATGATTCTGAGCTGCAGACTGAACGGAGACAGTCAGCTGAAGGAGCTGAGGAGACGAGCCCAGAGTCTGACTGAAAACGTGAATCTGGACGGAGACCGGAGACGGGACGCTGAGAGGACAGTGAAGGAGACGGAGCAGCAGTGGAGTAAAGTCCTCCAGACGGCAGAGGACGCTCAAAGGTACGATTCAACAGGTTTAAAACTCACACTAAGACTGAAACTCCTGCTGTACAAGGGCTCTTATACAACATTCTAGCGCTCAGACGTCTAATAGTTTACATTTTACATTAACTGACTACTTCTTTGGTGACTTTTCTTGTGGTTTTGAATTTTTTTTAGTTTAGTTGATGAAAATTAAAAGCCGTGTTAATTCTGTGTGCAATATCCTGTAAGAAATTTGTCAGTTTGAGTCTAGAAAGAGACCTGAGGGGCAGAAACAACAGAGACTCTACACCAATAGTGTCAGGGGCCGAAGATGGTGACATTTGGAAGTTTTTATTAAATTTTGAATGGAAGGTTTCATCTTTATTTGAGTCTTACATAAGTTATCTTTAATATTAATTTCCTCCTTTAATGGAAACTAGTTTTAGTTGGTTTTGAACAGGATTTATATGCATTTGAACTGGTTTTATTTGGATTTAAATATGTTTTAGACGAATCTGAACAGGTTTTATTTGGATTTGAACAGGTTTTAGTTGAATTTGAGCAGGTTTTATATGGATCTGAACAGGTTTTATTTGGATTTGAACAGGTTTTAGATGGATTTGAACAGGTCTTAGATGGATTTGAACAGGTCTTAGATGGATTTGAACACATAGTAAATGGATTTGAACGTGTTTTATTTGGTTTTGAATAGGTTTTGGATGGATTTTAAGAGATTTATTTGGATTCCAGTAAAAACCTAGTGCCAAAAATATCTCCTAAATGCATTGAAGGGCCACATAAAACATTGCAAAGGGCCGCATTTGGCCCCCAGGCCTTGGGTTTGACATGTGTGCTCTACACAAATTATGCTAAATTTAAATCATAGGCCTATCACAGCTTGAGTTACTACAGCGGCTTGTCTTTGAGCAGCTGTTTTAAATGGCCTCTTGGTGAAATAGAGACGTTCAAACCAAAGATCTAGTATAAAAGCAGCAGTAAAATGGAATAATTGGCACAAAGTGAATTAAATTTAAATGTTTAAACGCGACTCGTCCTGTGTTCGTGTCCAGGCAGCTGCAGGGTGTTCTGGAGCGTCTCGTGACCTATAACTTCCAGCGATCTCAGCTGGAGTCCCGTCTCTCGGAGCTTCAGAGGCAGACGTCCGGCCTCCCTCGTCTGTTCCCGTGGCCCGGGCTCGGAGAGAGGAGACAGGCGGCGGATCAGACCCGAACCATGTTGGATCAGACCACGGCTTTAGCTCCGACGCTCGCCGACGCACGCAAACAGGTAAAATAGCTCCCGATACACTGTCAGCTGTGGTAAATGTGGGTAAAATTATTCTTTAAAGTCTTTGTGGGTCTGTCTGTAACATTTTGTTTTACCGCTGTGTTATTCCAGGCCGCGGAGCTGACAGAAATCACTCAGGACCCGAGCTGGACGTCTACAAACTGGGACGAGATGGAGCGGTCCATCCCTGCTCTGCTCAAGGAGCTCACTGTGAGTTGTGTTTTAATAGACATTATGCACGACCAACTTCAGTATTCGACTTCCGGTCACAGTGTACAAGCAGCGAGCAGAAGAGTTGAAGGGAATAAATCACTGCTAAACATCCAAAATGGCTCTTATTACTTAAAGATTCCTTTGAGACCAACAAAAAATCTCTATTTCGTACGGTTACTGCATCTGTTAGAGGCAAGAAATACAAATTAAAAACTTGATAAAGGGTTCAGGGTTATGCCTCATCTTACATTTCTGAACTTTATCACTTTTATGCCTCAAAGCAGCAAATATTTCAAACGAGGAGCCTTTAAACAGACGCTAATGTTATTTGATAATTAGCGTTATATGTTACATTACAGTCGCTCTATTCTCTTTTCTGTCTCATCTTTTGAAGCAACAAGCTCTGTTATCTGTGAAAAGTGCAGAGTACACACCTCTGTGAACATCTTGATGATAAAACACCTCTAATATTACGTAGCCACATTTTCTTTCGCGTTTTCAGGACACAGTTTCATACACTTCACTTAAGCTAACCTCAAGCTAATTTTACAAAATAACCCTGAACTCCATCGTTTAGTGAAGTTTTTGCTGTTGTCTGCAGGAGGCGCTGTGTTTCCTGGAGGAGGGCGTCCTGACGGAGAGGCAGTGCACGCAGCTGATGGAGCAGCACGAAGCGGCTCAGGACTGGCTCCGGGAACAGGTCAAAGGACTGGGACCGACTCCGACCGATGAGCAGGGTCTACACAGCACCGTCAACACTCTCAAGGTCAGAATAATACAGGGATCTTATTTTTATTTTATTTACTTCTTAAAACTCACTTTTATAGACTTTTTATAATGTGATTGAATTAAATTATTTATTAAGGTTTTATTTATTTATAGTTTATATTTGATCACCTCTACGCCCATCTGTCTGCCTCTCCGATTTTTATTTTGCTATTCTGTAGTTTGGTTTTATGCTCACTTTGTTAAACACTTTGTAAACCTTTTAATTAATTTAATTTAATTTAATTTTTTTTAATTTTATTTTATTTTATTTATTTATTTATTTATTTATTTATTTATTTTTTTTTTACTCAATTGAATGAATTGAATCTTTATTGCCCCAAGGGGAATTTGTCCTGCACCAAGAACTAAAAAACATAGAAACCTTTAAAAAGTGACTAGACAAGCACAGTGTACATAATAATAATTAAAAGGCACAATTAAAATTATCTGAGTTTATTGAGCAGCTGATCGAACAAATCGCTGCGTCATGTACCTCCGCTCTGAGAGTTAGAGTTCACATTAAGAGTTGTTTTTTTCTGTCCAGGCTCTGCTGCAGACCGTCCACAGGGAGCAGAGGGAGATGAAGGAACTGGACGACGCTCGTGACACTTTGTTAAACCTGTGCACTCCCGGAGGTCGGGACGCTTTAACTCTCGACGTCAGCCACCTCCACGACCTCTGCGCCTCGTCCGAACAGGAAGTGAAGCAGCACCTGACTTCCTGCGAGGCTCGGCTGCAGGAAATGGACAAACAGACGGCTCAAAGGACTCGGGGGCTGAAGGAGAAGACGTCCGCTCTGCAGTGGGAGCTTCGGTCTCTGGACCAGGCTCTGAGCTACAGTCAACCTCAGAACAACATCGCTCAGCTCCAACAGCACTGGCACAGTCTCAAGGTTTACTCCAGTCTTAATATTTATCATTTCAAACAGACTTTATTGAGAAAAAAAGCCCTGTAACCTTGCTGTGAGTTCTTTGGATTTATTGTGAAACTGATTTTATTGTTTTGTGTCAGAACTGTGAGAAGTCTCTGGAGGGTTTGAGAGTGAAGCTCGACGATCTGCTTCAGGAAGTGTCCTCTGCTCCGACGACAGAAATCACCACAGTTCTTAAGTCTCTGTGTCAACAACACGACAGGTAAACCGGAAAATGGGGTAAATTTATGAAAATGCAGTGATGTGAGTGAGTTTATATGCAGCTCCAAGTTTTTTACAGTTAAAACTCCAGTTCCTGATTTAGTTTTTTTGTCCTGGTGTCAGACTCCACTCTCCTCCAACAGCAGCAGTAACCTTTCCTGCTTCTTTTATTTTAAAAAAGGTAAAACTGGACCATTTTTTCCACACAAAATACTAATAAGTTGCATTTAATCCAAGTTTAGAGCTGACATGAAACTTTTATCTTTGTAGTTTCTCGTTGTAGACTGTAGTGATCCTGGAATTATCTCTGTCTCATTAAACACTGAAGCATCACCAACATTTATCTATGTTTCATTTGCTGCTGTTTCTCTATTTTTATCTTTTTTGAGCCGTTTCTCTCTAAAATAAGACATATTTTACAACAGAATAACACATTTCCTTGGTTTATTTCCCTGGTAGAAGAAAATAAACCAAGGAAGTGTTTCCAATCTAAATATGGTTTAAAGCACGTGACATCTTCCCGTTTTACTTCATAAACTGCATTTTCCTTTTCATGATAAATCCCCATCTGGCTTCTCTCTCATTCAATTTTTCCCTTTATACAGATTGTTATAATTGCTACATACCAGTGACATACCTCAGTAGGTCACTCTGCTCTTTCAGTGAACGGTTTGTTTTAAAAATAGAAACTCAACCCATGTTATGGAACAACAGTTGTTGGAAAATATAACCATAGAGCTGAAAATATTGCTAATACAGAGAGGACATACATAAAAAATAACAGAGAAACATTTATAGATATATATTTTTATTTTGTCCTCATACATAATTTAACTCAGAAAAAAACAAGTAGTTTAACCATCTATCAATCAAAGTAAGAAAATAAATAAAATATAGTAAGAAATAAATTCAATATTGTCTTTTAACAGAGAAACAGCTGAAAAAGAAAAGCATCAACAGAGAAAAGGGAGACAACGTAAAACACAGATAAATACTGTCAATTCAATCACGTAATGTTTAACGAGGAGGAGATAATTGTCGTCCTGACGCTGAAGTCACAGCTAAGCTAACGCTAAACTCTAAACTTCAGTTTGGTCAAATGGATTAGTATTTTGGAGGAAAAACTGGTCTGGTTTTATTTTTTAATAAAAGAGAAGCAGGAGAGGTCCCTAGACTGCTTTTGGAGGAAAGTGGAGTCTGAGACAGGGACAAGAGAAGAAAATCAGGGACTGGAGCTTTAAGGTTATGCTTCTGTTAATGTATTAATTTCTTTTTTTTCGTCTCCAGCCTGAAGTTGAGGCTGAACGACCACCAGACTTCTTGCTCCACAAACACAGCTCGATACCTCAAAGACTGCCTCCAAAACCTGCAGCGATGGAGCCACAGAAAAACCCCAGAGTCGGCTGGTTCTCTACAGGTGACATTATTTATACAATTTAAAGGTTATAGTGTGCACAATTTAAATGAGAATGATCCATCTTCTTTCAGTGATCATCAGTAAATAAAGTCAAATCCAGGTTTACTCTGGCTTAAAACAAAGAAGCTCATAATAGTGTGTGATCTAATGCACATTTTCTGTTTTATTGTTTGTAGGAAACACTGGAGGAAGGTGAGAAGTATAGGTTCGACCTGCAGGAGGCGCTCTCACACCGGCCGTTCCTCTCTGAATGTTTAACCCCTAATGCCTTTGAGAAACTGGAACAAGACAGTTCTGAGATTATTTGTGAAGCTGTGACACAGAAAAACACTCTGCACGAGAAGAAAGAGGTACCACAATGTCTTACTCTGGATTTATACGTGAAAATTTAAACAAGAATTTAAATCATTTCTTTCTGTTTTCATTTTAGGAACTTGATGCAAGGCCCAAACACAAGCCTACAGTGAGTCAAACATCTGAGGAAGTGTCTGTGGTGGCACCTCCGCGGAAACACAAGCGCTCGCCTGAGAAAAAGGGTCAAATAAAGCCATCAGGAAGCATTCAATCAATCGACAAATCCACAGACGATGAAGAGAAGTTAATGTTTGTAGTTGAACCAACGCAACTAGAGCCTGTCGTGTGCATCAAAGACCGACCCAAACGTTTATCAGAGCCTGTAGTTTATGAACAGATACAGTTTGAAAGCATAAAAAAAGACACAAGAGAGGAAACTGACGTGCTTTTACAAAGTGAGCCAGCTTCTGTAGACAGTAAAGATGTTTCACCAGCTTCTAGTCAAGAAACACCAGTGCCTTTGAGGAGGAAGACCAAAACTGTAGCCACTGAACCAGAAATGAAACACATGAAGCTTGAGGCTGAAATCCCACAGTTTAATCAAGAAACATCTGAAACAAAGCGTGTATCGACCATTATTCTCGAAGAACCACAGTCATTCCTTGTTCCAGGTGAAATTACAAGCAAAGATGAAGAAAGAGTAGTGATAGAACAAGTTCAAACTATTATTGAAATGAGTAAAGCTGAGGCGATGTCAACTTCTGAAGTGTCTCCGGTGAAGACTGAAACTCTTTCTTTGGCTTCATCTGAAGTTGTTGTTCCAAAACGAAAGCCAAAAAGTCCCAAACTTCCTCCAAAGCCAATGGAAATGGATGTAAAAGAGCCAGAAAGTCCAGAAGCTGAAAGAAGTGCTGCAACAAGTGATACAAAGCTAATACCAACAAGAAGGAAGTCAAAAACAACTCCACCGACTGAAATATTTATCGACAAAGACAGTGAGAAGCAGCAAGAGACAAGAGCTCAAGAAACTCCTAAGCTTTCTCCAACAAAAAGGAGGTCGAAAACTGCAAAAGCTTCTCTGGAAACTGCTGTGAAAGAAACAAAAATGGCAAAAGAAAAGAGTCAAGATGTTTCAACAGCACAAGATGAGGAGCTAAAAGAGCCTAAAGAGTATCAGGGAACTGTAAAAGAGCAAAAAGAAACTGTCGAGGAACTTAAGTTGGTAGTACCAAAGAGAAAATCCAAGATGGCGGAAGTACCTCAAAAGGAATCTGAAATTCAAGTGGAAAACGTTGAGGAGGAAACAAAGCTTGTACCGTCCAGAAGAAGGTCAAAAACTGCTGGGATGTATGCGTCGACAGAGTCTGTTAATGCTTCTGAGGCAAGAGCTGCTCCTGAAATCGGAAATGGAAAAATGCCACCGCCCAAGAGGAAGCCAAAAAGTCCCAAGTCTTCACCTGCAGTGGTTAAAAAAGATGTAGAGGCTGATACTCAGAGCATTTCTTCAATCCAAGACGTAGATTCAACTACAACACTTCCATTAACTGAACCAGAAACTGAAAAGTCTATTGGGGAAAATGGTAAACTCTCACCGACCAAAAGAAAGTCAAAAAGCCGACCTAAAGTTTCACCAGAACTTCTTAAAAAGGATGGGTCCAAAGATGAGCCCAAGATGGAAGCATCTCCAATAGAAACTGCAGAAAATATCTCTGCACCAAAAAGAAAACCCAAAGGAGCCAAGGTTCCTCAAGAAGAAGCTCTAATCCAGGTTTCAGCTCCAGAGTCTGTGGTAGAAACAGCTGGCAGCATTTCTCCACCAAAACGAAAGTCAAAAAGCCAAATATGGGAGCTCCAAGATTCATCTGTTCAAGCAAAAATGTGGCCAGTGGAAGCTCAAAAAGAGGAAATGGAGATGCAAACTAAAAAAGTGGCTACAATTATTTTGGAAATGCCTGATACTGTCCCAGAAATGGTTTCAGAGGAGACTATATTCACACCAAAGGAAAGTATACAACAACATCTCACACCAAAAGAAGCTGTGGTTTTGAAAGACAATGCAAAGGAAATTAGAGAACCACAGAAAGAGGTAGTATCCACTGTAAAAGAGCAGATGAAAATCAAACAAACGCCAAGTAAAGAAGCAGCTGTGCCTCAAAAAGTACAACTGCAAACTTCTACAGACAGCTTTAGTCCTGTGTCAGTTGGATTTGATGGTTTTGGAGACATTCAAGAGAAGAAAGTGGCTACAATCATTCTAGAAATGCCTGAAACAATCTGTCCAACCATTACTCAGCCTGAAATGAGTGAAAGACCAGATATAACAGAGAAAACAATGCAAAAAGATCTCAAAGTGGTTCATAAAGATGTGTCTGAGCAAAAACAAAAGCCACAAAGAGCAAGAAAAGAGGTAGATGTTACTCAAAAATCTGAAATCTCTACAAAAGACATTAGTCCAATTTTGAAGCCAGCTGTTCATGTTGATGAAAGTGTTGCAGCTGAAGAGATTCAAGAGAAAAAAGTGGCTATTGTCGTTTTGGAAATGCCAGAGGAGCCTCCGAAAACAACGTCTGTAGAGAAAGACTTAAAAACATTACCCACTAAAGAAGCATTAATGGATACGAGAAAGGCAACAGAACAAAAACCAAAGCAAGAACAAGACAAACCTAAAGCTGAGACTTCTCAAATTACGACAAAAGAGACAATTCAAGTTATCAGTAAAGTTTGTGAGACAACCACAACTCAAATGAAGTTTACTGACGGCATGCAAGAACTTCAAGATAAAAAAGTCGCAACCATTGTTTTGGAAATGGAAGATGGTGTATCTCCAACTGTTACTGAGTCTGAACAAAAGGACTTGAAGACTCCAGAAAAAGGTCTTGCGATAATTAGTGAGTCGCAGTTACAGCCAAAGCGAGAACAAAAAGATGTAACAGCAGCTGTGGATCGTGTCCCTAAAACGACAAAGTCTGAACAAAAGGACTCAAGAGTGGAACCAGTGCCAACCACAAAAAAAGAAGAGGTGTCAGCTGGTGAGCCTCAGTTAGCGAAAAAAGATACCGGGGAAAAGATAAAAGCTCCACTGCCGACCAAAAAAGCAGATGTAACGCAAAGAGAAGAAATGCAAATGAGTCCGAAAAAATCAGAGCCCACTTCTCTCCAACAGCAAGATCGCAAAGATTTAGTGGAAGATGTTTCAAAGCAGATGCAAAAAGCAGTGATCCCTCAAGGAGTAGAAATTCAAACTAGTTTAAAAGGCGTTAGTCCTGTTCATGAAAAGACCACAGTTGGTGATGCTGAGACCATTCAAGGCAATTTGGAAAGAACTAAACAAATTATGATGCAACCTGAACAGACTGCAAAGGAAGTTTCAGTGGACACCAAGCTGAGACAGAAAACAGAGCCTCCTTCAAACCAAAAGCAAGAAGAAGTGGTCCCACAAGAAACAGAATCAGGTGTAGAGGGCAGTGGTCGAGTTTGTGTGATGCCAACAGATAAGTTTAAGGACAAAGACAAAGAGAAAATTACAGTAGATAGTTTAAAAATGCGTAAAACTCCTGAGTCCGATGAAAAGGCCATGGAACCTGACCTAAATGGAGAAGCAGAAGCTGTGGTTTATTTGGAAGAGACAATGGAGCCACAAAAGGAAGCAGAAAAACAGGCCTTAGTTGTTAAGCAAGGGCCTCAAGTCACATTAGAAAGTAAGAAAACTGAGTTGAAGCAGTCTTTAGAAGCAGCTGTAGTGGCAGAAGAGACCGTAGTTGAATACATTAGCATAGTTAAGAAAAGCACGGTTCAGGTTGAAGCCATTGAGAAGACACAAGAAGAGAAAGTGTCTGATGTTCTCCCAGAAACGAGTAGAGGCGTGTCGCACTTAGAGACTCCGAAAACCATCAAAACGGACTTGACCACTTCAACGTCATCCCCTCAGACTGGAGATTTGGAAGCCCCCGTTTTAGCTCCTCCTTCTGGACTTCAAGACAAATTCAAAGAGCCTCCAAGGGAAGTCCCTCCTCAAAACGTAAGTACAAAACTGCCTGTTCCCGCCGAGAGTGCCGTGTCGACGAGTTTGGCTGATTACATAAATAACGTATGCAAAGAAGCGCTTGACATCCAAAAGAGATACATAGTGCTTGACGTGCATGGGAGTGAACTCACAAATGTGTATCTGAATGAAGCTGACGAGGCCGAGGAAGTGGTTCGAAGAGAATCCACTCAGCCTTTCTCAGCTTTAGAAACGGCTCTTGATGTCGAGCATGTTGTGGAAGAATTGCATGTTGATTTGCATGATGTAAAAGATGACATTACGCCGTCGGATCAAGACAAACCAAGGCAAACAGTAAGTGAATTTAAACTTTTAACCACCACACAGGAAATACCTAAAGACTTGCATGCTGTTAAAAGTGACTCTACTCAGGCAGCAATGGAGTCGTCAGAGATAGTTGAAACGTTGGAGCAGGGTAAACCAATCCAAGTTGTAAGAAAGATTGAGATTTTAAGAACAACACATGAAATGCAAAGAGATTCAGACTTGCTCGATCTTGAAAGTGGCCTTATTGACACTCAACCCAAAAAAGCAGCTATAGAGTCACCTCAACAAGACTTATTTGGACGATTGGCCCAAGACAAACCAATCCAAGTTATAAGAAAGATTGAGATTGTAAGAACAACACAGGAAATGTCTAAAGATTCAGACTTGCTTGGTCTTGAAAGCGACTTTGCTAAGATCCAGCTAAACAAGGCTGAAATGATCTCATTAGGGCAAGACACAGAGAAACCAAGTCAATCTACAAGTGAACAGTACCTGAGACTCAAAATGGACAAGGATCTAAAGGCAGAACAAGTGGAGCCTTGTGAAGCAAAGGGTGGAATTGAAGTGTCACATTTAACATGGGGAATACCTAAAGAGGCCAAGGATGCTGAGGTTGAGGGAAAGAGTGCCTCTGACAAAGCTAAACAAAGTCAAACGGAAGTCACAAAGATAGATGTGGTAGAATTAAAGCCGTCAGGGAAAGTAAGCCAAGCCACAGGTGAGATTCAGCACAAAGGAATTACTCTTAAAATCCCCAAAGATGGAAAGGTTGTTGCTAAAAGTGAGCCTCAGTCACAAGAGAAAGAATTGGCAAAATCAGAGCAATACAGAGTCAAACCAGTTGAGACAAGTCGAGTCACAAGTGAAATACTAAAACAGGGTAAGGAAGTTGTAGCTGAAGAGAAACCTGTCGACTCGGAGGCTGACAACCAAAATGTTACTTCACTAGATGAGGCTGAAGTCGTGTCTTTAGAAGTGAAAACCAAAGAGATTGTCTCCAAAACAAGACCAAAGAAAAAGACAAGGAAACAAGAAAAGCCTAAAAAGGAGAAGGATCTTGGGGCAGAAGAGCAGTTTGCCGACTTAGAAGTAGCTAAAGGTGACTCAGATCTGACATCAACACAAGAAGATTTAATCAAACCAAACCAAGTCACAAATGAAAAAGAGGTCTTAAAAACAAAACAGGATATGAGCAAAGGTGACAAAACTGTAATGAGTATTGAAAAACCAAAGGAGGTTGGTAAAAAGAACCAGACTCAGATAAAAAAGACAGAGTTAGCTGCATCAGAGCAAAGTGTGGTCAAACCTAGTGGGATCTTGAGTGAAGCTTACATCATTAAAACAACTCAGGAACTGCCCAAAGACAAGGGACCAAAGACTGTACTGAGACAAGATGTACAGAGACCTCATGAATCTGGACAGCCTCTCAACTTGGAGGTTGGTAACGCTAACCAAACGCTGACTAAACCAGATGAGGCTAAAGTAATGTCTCCAGAGAAGATTGAGGTCTCCAAAATGAGACCAAAGAAGAAAACGGGAAAACATGAAAGGCCCGAAAACAGTGACTCTGCTCAGCTTCAGATGGAAATAATGACAACAGAGACAGACTTAGTTAAACCAAGCCACGTCACAAGTGAAATAGAGGTCTTGAAACCACAGGAGACACCTAAAGAGGACAAATATCAGGTCATCACTGGAACACAGGTTAGTGAACTTGACCAGACCAAAGAGAGAGAACTATCCAAATCAGAGCAAGCTGCAGTCAAACCAACGGAGACTGAGCCAACTCGGGTTACAAGAGAAATACAAAAAGAGGATACGTATCTTGTAGCTGAAGTGCAAACTGTTGTCCTGGCAGTGGGTGACGTTGACAAAACTCTGACTAAACCAGGTCAGACTGAAGTAATGTCTTCAGAGCAAGATGCAGTGAAAACCAGTGAAATTGAGGTCTCTAAAACAAGACAAAGGAAGAAATCAAAGAGACAAGAAAAGCCCAAAAAGGACAAAGACACAGCTCAAAGTGATGCCATAGAAGTAATAGCAGCAGAGAAAGACTTAGTCAAACCAAGCCAAGTCACAAGTGAAACAGCCCAGGAGTCACCCAAAGAGGACAAAGATTTTGTGAAGGTTGAAGAAAAACTTAGTGAAACTGATCAGACTCAGACAAAAGAAACAGAATCAGCGCCTTCAGAGCAAGACGTGGTCAAACCAACTGAGTCTCAGCCAAGCCAGGTCACAAGTAAAATACTAAAAAAGGATAAGCATCATGAAGTTAAAGAGAAACATGTCGACTTGGAGGTTGTTAACACTGACCAAGCTCTAACTCAGCTTGATAAGGCAGAGTTAATGTCTTCAGAGGAAGATGTTGTGAAAACGAGTGAAACTGGAGTCTCCAAAACGAGACAAAATAAGAAGACGAGTCGACAGGTAAAGCACAAGAAAGACAAAGAGGTAGCTACAACTGGCTCAGCACAGTCAGATGAAACAGGAACAACAGCAACAAAGAAAGAATTTGTGAAACTTAGCCAAGTCACAACTGAAATAAAGCTTGTGGAAACGCCACAGGAGACTCCCAAAGAGGACAAAGAAAAGAATGTTGAAGAAATACCCAAAGTGGAAGCACATCATGGTGAAGCAGAAATGGTGCAAACAGATGAAGATAAAGAGAAAACAAGCCAAGACACAAGTAAAATAGAGATCTTAAAACTGACTCAAGGTATACCCAAAAAGGAGAAGGATCTTGGTGTTGCTAAAAGTGTCGCCACTGAGCCTCTGTCACAAGAGACAGGATTAGTGTCAGAGCAAGAAACAGTAAAACCAGATGAGGTTGAGGTATTACTAACAACAAAGGACGTACCTAAAGACAAGAATCTCAGAGCTGAAGAAGGAATAAGCAAGGTCCGAAATGAGGTAGACATTTTGAAAACATCAGAGATACTTAAAGATGACAAAGAATGGGAGGATGATAACAGTGACCAAGCTCTGACTCAAGATAAGGCTGAGTTAATGTCTTCAGAGGAAGAAGTACTAAAAACAAGTGAAATGTGGGTCTTACCAACTGCACAAAGGAAGAAAATGAGGCGACAGTTAAGGCCCAAGAAAGACAAAGAGGAAGCTAAAGGTGACTCTGATCAACCACATGATGTTGCAAATCCAAGTGAATTGGATATTTCAAAAACTACACAAGATTTACCCAAAAAGGACAAAGATCATAGTGAGGCAGAAATAGTGCCATTAGAGCCAGATACAGCAAAAACAAGTGTGACTGGGGTCTTAGAAACTAGGCATGACATACCCAAAGAGGACAAAGTTGCAACTGAGACAGACCAAGACAAAACATCTAAAGTCAGAAGTGAAACAGATGTTGTGAAAACCACACAGGAGAAAACTGAAGAAAACCCTGTCCCAGGTGAGCCTGATGTCTTAAAAACAACACAGAAACTGGTCAAAGAGGCCATACAACTGCCAGAATCAGCTGAGATTCGGGAGTCTCTTTCTACCAACCAAAAGCAACCTGAGCTGCAGCTGTCTGCTACTACAGATGTGAAACTTAAAACTGGTAAAGTGTCCCAAATACAGCTGGACCATTCCATGTCTTATGCTGAGGTTTTAAAAATGGGCTCCGCTCAAAAAGAAGTTGACAGTCAAAGTATTTTAACTCAAGACATAGATTCAACTGAAGGACAACCAAAGTCTCCTAAACCTTTAGATGAACGGGACAAACCTGAGAGTGAGAAAACTGCTACTTCTGCAACTTCTTTGGTTGAATCACTACGTTTAAAACAAATAGATACCACACAGGAACCTGCTTCAGTTTTTGAGGTTATCACAGCAGCTACTGAACCTTTTGTAGAGGAAGATGTCAAAGTTTTACCAACTGAAGGTGAGCCAAAGTCTCCTGAACCTTTAGTTGAATTGGAAAAGTCTAAAAGTGACAAATCTATATCAAGTTTTGAAATTATTACCACAAAAATCACAGGTTCAGTCGAGGAAAGTGGCTCACTTTCACCAACTAAAGCTTCTCCAGGAGGTATTAAACAGGAGCTGTTAGAGACCAAAGATAAGACAGACAGTGTAAGGCCACCAGTTGCCCTGGATCCTGCTACAATAGAGCCAAAAGAGATTGAGAAGCCTGTAGGACAAAGTGTAGATGTTGTCTTCAAAGACATTAAGCCTAAACCCACACGAAGGAGGGCAAAAAGTATTGAAATTGCCAAACCTCAGGAGATACATCTTACTCGAACTGGAAGTATGGATGTGAAGGAAATACAGGTTGGAAAGACTGTATCCAGGGTTGAAATAGGTAAAGTGTCACAGTCTAAACCAAAGACAAAAAGTCCAAAGTCTTTGGAAACACAAGAATTTTCGACTCAAGACACAGATTCAACTGAAACAGACAAACCTTTACCAACAGCCAGACAGCCAAAGTCTCCTGAACATTCAGCTGAACATGACAAACCTAAGAGTGAGAAAACTGCACTAACTTCTGAGATTATTACTGCACCAATTGAACCTTCAGTTGACAAAAAAGAGAAACCTTCCCCAACCAAAAGTGAAAAAGCTCCTGTTCCTTTGATTGAATCACTACCTTCAGAACATATAGAGACCACAGAGGAACCTGTTTCAGTTTCCGACATTAACCTACCACCAGCCCAACCGGTTGATGGTGTAGATGGTAAAGCTTCACCAACTAAACCAAAGGCAAAGGTTCAACTATTAGCTGAACTGGAGAAGCCTGAAACTGAGAAACTCTCATTAACTTCTCAGGTTATTACTGCACAAATTACTCCTTCAGTCGAGGAATATGGCTCACTTTCACTGACCAAAGCTTCTCCAGAAGTTATTAAACAGAAGCTGATAGAGACAGACAGTGTTGAGCCATCTTCAGAGACCGTCCTTGATCTTGCTACAAAAGAGCTAAAAGAGATTGAGAAGCCTGTAGGAAAAAGTGCAGGGGTCATGAAAGAAGCAAAGGTCAAACCAACACTAAGGAAGACAAAAACTATTGATATTGCCAAACCTCAGGTGATAAGTGTTGCTCGAACTGGAAGTATGGATGTGAAGGAAATTGAAATTGGAAAAACAGTATCCAGAGTTGAAATTGGTAAAGTGTCACCTTCTAAAACAAAGATAAAAAGTCCAAAGTCTTCTCCAGAAAAGCTTATAATAGGAACAGCTGAAGAAGAAGCTGACACTAAAGTATTTTCAACTCAGGACACATTTTTAACTAAAACTGGCAAACTTTCCCCAACTAAGAGACAACCAAAGTCTCCTAAACCTTTAGATGAACTAGACAAACCTGAGAGTAAGAAAACTGCTGTAACTTCTGAGGTTGTTTTTGCACCAACTGAACCTTCAGTTGACAAAAAAGAGAAACCTTCCCCAACCAAAAATGAACCAAAGGCACCTGTACCTTTATTTGAATCACTACCTTCAAAGCAAATAGAGACCACAGAGGAATTTACTTCAGTTTCTGATGTTATCACATCATCAGTCCAACCTACTAATGAGGAAGATGAGAAACTTCCATCAATAGAAGCAGAGGCAGTGGCTTCTAAACCTTTGGGTGATTTGGAGAAGCCCGGTAGACAGAAACTTGAATTAGCACCTCAAATTGGTAAACCTCCAGTTGAGAAAAGTGTCTCACTTTCACCAACAACTAAAGATGAGACAGAAAGTATGGTTCCATCTTCAGAGACAGTCCTTAATCTTGCTATATCAGAGCCACAAGAGACTGAGAAAACTGCAGAAAAAAGTGTAGATGTTGTCTTCAAAGACATTAAGTCTAAAGCAACACTAAAGAAGGCAAAAAGTATTGGCATTGACAAACCTCAGGAGATACATCTTACTCGAACTGGAAGTATGGATGTGAAGGAAATAAAAGTCAGAAAAACAGAATCCAGATCTGAAATTGGTAAAGTGTCACAGTCTAAACCAAAGACAAAAAGTTCAAAGTCTTCTACAGAAATGCTTAAAGAAGGCACAACTAAGCTAGAGCCTCACACTCAAATATTTTCAACTCAAGACATACATTCAACTGAAACAGACAAACCTTCACCAAATGCAGGACAACCAAAGTCTCCTGAACCTTTAGATGAACTGGACAAAACTGAAAGTGAGAAAACCGCACTAACCTCTGAGATTATTACTGTACCACTCAAAGTTTCAGTTACAGAAACTGGCAAACCTTCACCAACTAAAAGTGAAACTAAAGATTTACTTGAATTTCCAGATTCAGAGCGAACAGAGACCATAGAGGAACCTGCTTTAACTGCTAAGGTTATCACAGCAGCTACTGAGCCTTTTGATGATGAAGATGTGATGCCTGAGAGCAAACCACTCACATTAACTTCTGAGATTATAACCACACAAATCAAACCTTCAGTTGAGAAAAATGGCTCACTATCACTGACTAAAGCTTCTCCAGAAGACAGTGTGGAGCCATCTACAGAGACAATACTTGATCCTGTGGAGAAAGAGGCAAAAGAGATTGAGAAGCCTGTTGAAAAAAGTGCGGATGTCGTCAAAGAAACAAAGCTCAAACCAACAGTAAGGAAGACAAAAAGTACTGACATTTCCAAACCTCAGGAGAAACATCTTACTCGAACTGGAAGTATGGATGTGAAGGAAATAAAAGTCAGAAAAACAGTATCCAGAGCTGAAATTGGTAAAGTGTCACAGTCTAAAACAAAGATGAAAAGTCCAAAGTCTTCTTTTGAAACACAAGTATTTTCAACACAAGACACAGATTTAACTGAAACAGACAAACCTTTACCAACAGCCAGACAGCCAAAGTCTCCTGAACATTCACCTGAACATGACAAACCTAAGAGTGAGAAAAATGCACTAACTTCAGAGATTATTACTGCACCAATTGAACCTTCAGTTGACAAAAAAGAGAAACCTTCACCAACCAAAAGTGAAAAGGCTCCTGTTCCTTTGATTGAATCACTACCTTCAGAACAGAAGGACCCAGTTTCAGTTTCCAAAATGAACGCTTCACTAGCCCAACCGATTCCTAAACAAGTAGTTGAACTGGAGAAGCCTGAAACTGAGAAACTCTCATTAACTTCTCAGGTTATTACTGCACAAATGACTCCTTCAGTTGAGGAATATGGATCACTTTCACTGACCAAAGCTTCTCCAGAAGTTATTAAACAGAAGCTGATAGAGACAAAAGATGAGACAGACAGTGTGGAGCCATCTTCAGAGACCGTCCTTGATCTTGCTACAAAAGAGCCAAAAGAGATTGAGAAGCCTGTAGGAAAAAGTGCAGGTGTCATGAAAGAAGCAAAGGTCAAACCAACACTAAGGAAGACAAAAACTATTGATATTGCCAAACCTCAGGTGATAAGTGTTGCTCGAACTGGAAGTATGGATGTGAAGGAAATCGAAATTGGAAAAACAGTATCCAGAGTTGAAATTGGTAAAGTGCCACAGTCTAAAACAAAGACAAAAAGTTCAAAGTCTTCTCCAGAAATGCTTAAAATAGGCACAGCTGAAGAAGAAGCTGACACAAAAGTATTTTCAACTCAAGACACATTTTTAACTAAAACTGGCAAACTTTCCCCAACTAAGAGACAACCAAAGTCTCCTAAACCTTTAGATGAACTAGACAAACCTGAGAGTAAGAAAACTGCTCTAACTTCTGAGGTTGTTTTTGCACCAACTGAACCTTCAGTTGACAAAAAAGAGAAACCTTCCCCAACCAAAAATGAACCAAAGGCTCCTGTACCTTTATTTGAATCACTACCTTCAAAGCAAATAGAGACCACAGAGGAATCTGCTTCAATTTCTGATGTTATCACATCATCAGTCCAACCCACTGATGAGGAAGATGAGAAACTTCCATCAATAGAAGCAGAGGCAGTGGCTTCTAAACCTTTGGGTGATTTGGAGAAGCCTGGTAGTGAGAAACTCGCATTAACACCTCAAATTGGTAAACCTCCAGTTGAGAAAAGTGTCTCACTTTCACCAACAACTAAAGATGAGACAGAAAGTATGGTTCCATCTTCAGAAACAGTCCTTGATCCTGCTACAATAGAGCTAAAAGAGATTGAGAAGCCTGTGGAAAAGAGTGTAGATGTTGTCTTCAAAGACATTAAGTCTAAAGCAACACTAAGGAAGGCAAAAAGTATTGGCATTGACAAACCTCAGGAGATACATCTTACTCGAACTGGAAGTATGGATGTGAAGGAAATAAAAGTCAGAAAAACAGTATCCAGAGCTGAAATTGGTAAAGTGTCACAGTCTAAACCAAAGACAAAAAGTCCAAAGTCTGTGGAATCAACACAAGACACAGATTCAACTGAAACAGACAAACCTTTACCAACTGCAGGAAAACCAAAGTCTCCTGAACATTCACCTGAACATGACAAACCTGAAAGTGAGAAAACTGCACAAACTTCAGAGATTATTTCTGCACCAATTGAACCCTCATTTGACATTAAAGAGAAACCTTCACCAACCAAAAGTGACAAGGCTCATGTTCCTTTGATTGAAAAACTACCTTCAGAACAAATAGAGACCACAGAGGAACCTCCTTCAATTTGTGAGGCTATCACAGCAGCTACTGAGCCTAATGTCAAAGTTTTACCAACTAAAGGTGAGCCAAAGTCACCTGAACCTTTAGTTGAATTGGAAAAGTCTGAAAGTGACAAACCTATATCACCTTTTGAAATTACAACCACACAAATCACACCTTCAATCAAGGAAAGTGGCAGAAAAGTCTTTCCAGAACCTCCTCAAAAGAAGCTGATAGACACCAAAGATGAGACAGAAAGTGTGGAGCCATCTTCAGACACAGTCCTTGATCTTGCTGCAAAAGAAACACAGGAAACTGAGAAGCCTTTAGAACAAAGTGTAGATGTTGTCTTCAAAGACATTAGGCCTAAACCAAAACTAAGGAGGGGAAAAAGTATTGAAATTGCCAAACCTCAGGAGATACATCTTACTCGAACTGGAAGTATGGATGTGAAGGAAATACAGGTCGGAAAGACTGTATCCAGAGCTGAAATTGGTAAAGTGTCACAGTCTAGAACAGACATAAAAGTTGCCAAGTCTTCTGCAGAAATGCTTAAAAAGGGCACTGCTAAAGAAGAGGCTGATAGTCAAAAGATTTCAACTCAAAACACAGATTTAACTAAAACAGAAAAGCTTTCACCTACTACAGGAAAACCAAAGTCTCCAAAATCTTTAGATGAAGTTGTCAAACCCGAGAGTGAGAAAACTGCAGCTTCTGAGGTTGTTTTTGCATCAACTGAACCTTCTACTAAAACATCTCCAGAAGTTATTAAACAGGAGCTGACAGAGACCAAAGATGAGACAGATGTGATGGAAATACAAGCTAAACAAATTGCTTCTGATGTTGAAACAGGTAAAGTGTCACAGCCCAAAATAAAGACGAAATGTCCCACGCCTTATGCCGAGATGTTGAAAAAAGGCAAGTCTAAAGAACAGATTGACAGTCAAGACACAGCTGTAACAAGCAAACTCTCAAGAACTAAAGAACAACCAAAGTCTCCTAAACCTTTAGCTGAACTGGACAAATCTGAAAGTGAGAAACCTGCACCAAGTGAGAAACTTGTAATGACATCTGAAAATAAAACTGATCAAATCAAACCCTCAGTTGAGGCTCCACTTTCACCAATTAAAGTTTTCCCAGAATCAGAAGAAAAGGATTTGACAGTGACCAAAGATGAGACAGAAAATATGGAGCCATCTTCAGAGTTAATTGCTCTAGATCTTTCCACCAAAGATGAGACTGAGGCACATGAGACTGAAAAGTCTCTAGAGAAGAGTTGTACTGTAGTTTCCAAGGAAACCAAGCCTAAACCAACACTAAGAAAGACAAAAAGTGCTGATAAACCTGAGGAGATACGTCTCACTCGATCAGGTAGTATGGATTTGAAGGAAATACAAGTTGGAAAAATTGTGTCACAGTCTAAAACAAAGCCAAAAAATCCAAAGTCACTAGCTCTAAATCCAAAAGAGACCACAGAGAAAGGTACTTCAGTTTCCAAAGTTATCACTTCACCAACCAAACATGTTGATGAGGACCACAGACCGCTTTTATCAACTCAAAGTGAACTAAAGACTCCTGAACCTTTAGCTGAAATGCACAAACCTGAAAGTGAGAAACATGTATCATCATCTGAGGTTGTATTCAGCCCAACCAAACTTTCCATTGAAGAAATAGGCTTATTTTCACCAACTGAAAGTGCACAAAAGGCTCCTAAACCTTTTGCTGAAATGGAAATGCCTGAGTCAGATAAACCATCTTTAATTTCTGAGGTTGTTTTGTCACCAACCAAAAAGTCATTTGAGGAAAGTGTTAAACTCTCACCGACCAAGAGAAAGTCAAAAACCCGACCTAAAGTTCCTCTAGGACAGGAGTTGATAGAGACCAAAGATGACACTGACAAAGATGAGATCTTCATTTTCAAAACTGATGCATCTCCGCGCAAAACTATTGGTGCAGAAAGCAGTATACTCCCACCAACCAAAACAACATCTAAAGTTCGACCAGAGACTTCACAAGAAGTTTCTAAAACACAGTTGGAAGAAGCTACAATTAAGGCTTCAGCTCAAGAGACTGTGGTTGAAACAGCTGTAGAAAAAGGAAGCATTTCTCCGTCAAAACGAAAGGCAAAAAGCCAGAAAACTTCCACTGTTTCTAAAACACGGCCTCAAGAAACAACTGTTCAACCAACTGAAGCTGCCACTGGGTCAAGTGATCTGCTTCCAGTGGATGGTAGTGAAGCTATAATAGATATACAAACTAAGAAAGTGGCTACTGTTATTTTGGAAATGCCTAGTACTGTCCCACAAATGATATTTGAACAAACTAGTATTCGATCAGGAGAGAGTTTACAGCCTGGTTTGACCAAAGAAGCTGGACCAAAGCAAAAAGATCTAGACAGTTCAAAACAGATAGAAGCTCCACAGTTGACAGGTAAGGAGACAGCTGTTCCTCAGAAAGTGGAAAGTCAAGCTACTGTTAAAGACATTAGGCTGACTGGGGAAAAGAGCACAGGTCAGCTTGAAGTTAGTGATGGCATCAAAGAGAAACAAGCGAAAAAAGTGGCTTTAGTCTCTTTGGAGAAGTCTGTAACTGACCCTAAAACTATAATTGAGTCTGAACAAGAGTTGTGGATGCAACCACATAAAACAGAAAAAGTAGAAAAGAGTGTTAAAGTAGCTTTCCCACAAACAACGTCTGTGAAAAAGGTCTTGGGGACACAGACAGAGCCAACTACAAAAGTGGAAGATGTACCACATAAAGTTCAATTGGAGGGCATCGGTCCAATTTGTGAGAAGACAGACATTGAAGAAGGCAAATTAACAACAGTCCCTCGAACCTTTAGTGAGTCTAGTCAAAAGATATTAGGGCTTCAAGCAGAAGAAATGGTTTGTGAGACGACTGTTCAGGCTGATGGGGAACCTCGAGAGGAGAAACTGACAACAGTAACTTTGGAAATTTCAGAAATTGTCCAACAAACTGTAAGCAAGTCTGAGCAAAAGGGATTAGGGCCACAACCAGATAAAACTACAAAAGATGATTCAATGGAAACTAAAGAGGACAAAGTACCACAGAAATTCAGTACAGAGCAAAAGACTGTTGTGGAAGATGTTTTAAAGGAGACACCAACTCTACAAACACCAAGACAGACATCAGATGTACCTCAAATAGAAAAGATTCAAACCATCGCTGGCAGAGTGTCCACTGGTGACATTGAAGAGGAAAAATCAGTAACACTTAGTTTGGAAAGTTCAGGAACCATCCCTCAAACTGTTAGTGAGTCCAAACTAAAAGACTTAGAGCCACAGACCGATCTAACTACAAAACAACACCAGGTTTCTGCAGATACTAAAAAGGATACAGTGCCAAGGAAAATTTGGTCAAAGCTAAAATCTTTTGGAGAAGATATTTCAAAGAACATTCTAACCCCACATCTGGCAAAACAGACAGCAAAAGACCCTCAAAAGGAAGAGATCCAAACGAGTGCAGAGGCAGTGTATGTGGAAACTACAGTTCCAACAGCAGCAGTTGTGTTGGAGAAAAAGGTTCAGAGTGAATCCATTCAACCTCAGCCACAACACGAAGAAATAACCCTATTAACCCAGAATATAGGAACACCAAGCCCAATCCAATCGAAGCTGGAGGTTTCAAAAGATTTGGTCAGTGTGGAAGAGAAACATAAACTGGAAGCTGTTCAGATTGACCAAAGTCAGTCACAAGAGCCTGAACTAAAGTCTCCAGAGAAGGATATAATGAAACCAAAAAGCAAGAGAAAGTCAAAAAGTCATCCAACAAAAGAGCCGACAGAAACCAAAGATGAGACAGGTGCATCTCTGTTAGAAACTACTTCTACAGAAAGTGGCAAACTGTCACCAACTAAGACAAAATCCAAAGCACAGGTCAAGGTTTTCCCAGAAGTTACGGAATTAGAAAAAGCTAAAAGTAAGGCTTCTGCTCCAGAGACTGAGCTTGATAAAACTGACCAAACTCAGCCTCAGCAACAAGAACAAGTGGCTAAAAGTGGCTCTGCTCAGCCTCAAACCGATAAAACTGTAGTAATGTCAACAGTGAGAGTCTCAACTGAAATAAAGGTCTTGAAAACATCAGAGAAACCTAAAGAAGATAAAACCCTGGTAAGTGCTGAAGAACAAAATGTTGACCTAGAGGTAGTTAAAGGTGATAAAACTATGGCTCAACCAGATGAGGCTGAAATAAAGCCCTCAGAGCAGGACATAGTGGGAACTACAGATATTGTGAGTGCGACTGAGCTCCTCGGTAGAAGACAAAAAAAGAAGTCGAAGAGATCCTCTTCAGAGCCTCAGACAGAAATAATAAGTGACTCGCCGACAGAGAACAAGGAGCCTGTATTTGAAGAACAGCAACAACAGGCAATAGTTCTGCCATCTGAGGAAAACATTGTTCAGCCAAGCCAAAATATAAGTGTGTTAGAGATAAAAACTAGTGCCACACAAATCAAAGCTTCAGTTTCCCCAGACAAAGTTGAACCACGTAAGACTGACGGCGAGAAAGTGGCTTCAGTTCCAGAGGTTATTGTGTCAGAGACGGTAAAGTCAACTGAAGATGGCAAACTCTCACCGACCAAGAAAAGAAAGTCAAAAAGCCGTCACAAAGTTTCTCCAGAAGTTCTTCAAATGGAGCCCATAGAGACCAAAGCTGAGACAGATGCTTTTTCACCAGTTGAAACTACAGTTGTAGAAAGTGGTAAAGTCTCACCAACTAAAACAAAAACTAAACTCCGAGCCATGGTTTCCCAAGAATTTCGTCAAAAGCTCGAAGACGTATATATGCAAGCTTCAAGTCCAGAAACGGTGCATGTCACGACTCGTGCTGAAAAAGGAACTCTGGACACACAGGTGGTTAAAACTCAGGTAGAGGGAACTGAAATCATCTCATTGGAGACCAAAGACAAGGCTGAGAGTTTTGAGCTGCCCTTAAAACCAAAGACAGAAACAGCTGAACAATTAGTGCCATCAGAGAAAGACATAGTCAAACTAAACCAGGCCACAAGTCAAATGGAGGTCTCAATAAGGACTCAGCAATTACCCCGAAAGGACAAGGATCTTGGGGTAGAAGAGCAGTATTTCAACGTAGAAGTAGCTAAAGGTGACTCTGCTCAGTCTCAGACAGATGCAGCTGGAACAATGTCAACAGATAATGTCACAACTGAACTTAAGGTCCTGAAAACAACACAGAAAGTACCCAAAAAGGAAGAAGCAGTGAGCAGTGGAGAACAAAATGTCGACTTAGAGGTGGTTAAATCAGAACAAACTCAACCAGATAAAGCAGAAATAATGGCTTCAGAGCAAGATACAGTAAAAACTACTAATATTGTGAGTGAGATTGAAGTCTCCAAAACTAAACAAAAGAAGAAGTCAGGGAGACACGAAAAGCCCAAAAAGGAAAAGGATCTTGGGCTGGACTCAGAGGTAGCTGAAAGGTACTCAGCTCAGCCTCAGATTGAAATAACAATGACCGAGAAACACTTTGTGAAAACGAGCCAAGTCCCACAGGAGACATTCAAAGATGACAAAGACTTTGAAGGTGATATAATTGCCTCCACTCAGCCTCAAAAAACAGAATTAGGGATCTTGACTAAGCCTGACATTTTACAAACAGCCCAAGACAAACCTAATAAGCAAAAAGCTATGGCGAGCATTGAGAAACTACATATCCACTTGGAGTCTGATAAAACTGACCAAACTCAGCCTCTACCAAAAGACACAGAGTTAATGTCACCAGAGAAAGACACTGTCAAACCGAGCCAAGTCATAACTGTGCAAGAGGATTTGAAAACAACAAAAGAGACAACCACGAAGGACAAAACTCTGGTTAGCTTTGAGGAACAAGTCACTAATGAACCGATGCCAGCTGAAGATGAATTCATATCTTTAGAGCAAGATCCAGAGAAACAGCAAGACACTGTGAGTGAGACTGAGTCCACCAAAACCAAACAAAAGAAGAAAAGGAGACATGAAAAGTCCAAAAAGGACAGTGTCTCCTCACAGCCAGATGAGACAGGAATAATGACAACAGAGCAAATCTTAGAAAAACCAAGCCAAGTTGAATTTGAACTAAAGGTCTTGAACACTTCTCAAGAGATTTCTAAAGATGACAAGGATCTTGTGTCTGAAGAACAGCCACAAAAGGCAACAATACTATCAACCAAGCAGGAAAAAGTTAAACCAAGCCAAAATAGAGACCAGCTGGAGGCCAAAACAGAGATAAGAGTAGTACAACCAACACAAGAAAAACCCAAAGAGGACAAAGAATTTGGGGCTGAAGTTGGGTGTCCTGACATAGTCACAGATACAACTGAAACAGGCAAACTTTCCCCAACTAGGAAGCAACCTAAACCTCCCAAACATTTAGCTGAACTGGACAGAACCAAAACTGAGAAATCTGCATCAACTTCTGAGGGTATTACACCAACAGTTGAAATTTCTGTAGAGGGAGAAGGCCAACTTTCTCCAAGAAAAAGACAACCAAAGTCAGCTATACCTTTACCTGAACTGGATGAGCCTGGGAGCAACAAACTGGCTTCAATTCCTGAGATTATTCATTCGCCAACTGAAAAGTCCATTCAGAAAGATTTCAAACACCTAGTGACCCAAAGAAGGTCAAAACCCCATCTCAACGTTTCACCAGAGCATCCTGAAGAGCAGCCCAAAGATGAGACAAGCATTGTGAGCTTCATTTTAAAGACAGTGGCGTCGAAAGTTGCACAATTGGCATCATCGGAGCAAGACAAAATGAAACCAACCTCAGCTTCAAATGAACTGGATGTTGTTGTAGAAGGGCAGTTTTCACATGTAGAGGGGGGCAAAACTGACTTTGCTCAGCCTCGAACCGATGTAACACCAATAATTGAAACAAAGACAATTTTATGTGAAGAAAAGATATCAGCACAGGGGGTACCTATAGAGGACAAAGAACAACATGTGGAATTAGACGTGGTTAAAATGGACCAAACTATCATTGAGCCAAGTGAGGCCACATTAATGCCGAAAACAAAACATAAAAAGAAGACAAGAGGGCCAGAAAAACCCCAAAAAGGCAAAGATCTTGGGTTACAAGAACAGCTTTCTGGCTTACAGGTGGCTCAAAGTGGGTCTGCTCATCTTAAAACAGGAATAACAGCAACAGAGAAAGACTTACTAAAACCCAGCCAAGTCACTAAGAAGCCAGAGGCTTTGCTAACACCACAGGAGACACCCAAAGAGAAAAAAGATTTTGTTTGCAGCGGAGAAGAAGTCAAAAATGAAACAGAGGCCTTGAAAACAGCACAAGAGACACCCAAAGATGAGAAAAATCAATTGACCATCAGAGAAAAAGACACTGCCTTGAAGAAAGTCAAAACCAGTGAAAGTCTAATTCAATCAGTTGAATTACTGTCTTCAGAGCAAGAGGCAGTGAAACAACTTAAAACAGTGACTGAGATCGAGGCCACCAAGACAAAACAGAGGAAGACAAGGAGACAAGGAAAAACTGAGAAGGACAGGGATCTCGGGGAAGAGGAACTACTTCCCGTGGCTGTAAGTGACTTAGCAACAGAAAGAGACTCGAGCTTTGAAGAACAACATGGTGACTTGGAGGTTAAGGAAAATGACAAACCTCTGCCAGAGCATGGAAAACCTATAAAGGACAAGGATGTTGGGGAAGAACAAGCACTTCCCAACTTAGAAGTGGCTAAAGGTACATCTGGTCAGCCTCTGACAGACATAATGGTAACAGACAAAGGCTTGAGCATTGATAAACAAAAAGTCAATTTGGAGGATAGTAAAACTGATCAAACTCAGCCTCAGACACAAAAGACAGAATTACAACGATCAGAGCAAGTCCTGAAAGCGACACAAGAGACCGAAGTCTTACTAACAACTTCTAAGAAGGCCACAGAAGAACAAAACACTGCCTTGGAGGAAGTTAAAACTGTTCAACCACAAGAGGCAGTGTTGTCCTCAGAGCAAGATGTAGTAAAAACCAGAGAGTTTGTCACTGAGACTGAGCTCACCAAAACAAAACAAAAGAAGACGACCAAAAGACATGAAAAGTCTAAAAAGGACAAGAATCTTGAGGCAGAGGACTCTCCAAGGCCTCAGACTAAAGTAACTGCAACAGAGAAAGACTTAGTCAGGCCTCAAGAACCACACATCTTCATGAAAGTTGATAAAATTGACCAAACAGAGGCTTTGCCCCAAAAGATAGAATTAGTTCCATCAGATATAGAAACACCAAAGAAGACTGAGGTCTTACAAACAACACAGGAGCTGCCTAAAGTGGATAAAGATCTTGGTGTAGGAAAGCAGATTTCTGTCTTACTAGTGGCTAAAAGTGAGTCTGCTCAGCCTCAGACAGAAATATTCTCATCTGAAAAAGTAACAAGTGAAACAGAGGTCTTGAAAACACCACAGGACACACCCAAAGATGAGAACGATAAATTCAGCTTTGGAGAACATGACACTGCCTTGGAGGAAGTCAAAACTGACAAGACTCGGATTCAATCTGATGAGTTTAAACTAGTGTCTGAAGAGACTGAGGTCACCAGAACAAAACAAAAGAAGAAGACAAGGAGACACAGAGAGACTCAAAAGGATCTTGGGGAAGAAGAATCACTCCCAGACTTGGAGGTTGTTAAATCTGATCAAACTCAGCCACAAGTGACAGAAATGCACCCGTTAGTCAAAGAAGAGCTACAGGCCTTAAACACAACAGAAGAGATGCCTAAAGCACACAAGGCTCTTGTGTTTGAAGGACAGCCTCAAGAGGCAGTAATACAGTCATCTGAGCAGGAAACAATGGAACCAAGCGTGTTAGAAGGCAGAACAGAGCTAAAAGTTGTACAAACAACACACAAAATACCTAAAAGTGACTTTGCTCAGACACAACCAGATGTAAAAGGAATAATGACAATAGAGAAAGATGTGGTGACATTAAGCAAAGTTCTAGTTGAGCCAAAGGTCTTGACAATAACAGAAGAGACAGCCTCAACTCACATTGGAAAGCAAAGTACTGACTTTGAGCAGAAACCAGATGAGGTTGAGTTAATGTCTAAAGAGAAAGATGTGATGAAAACTTCTGAGACTGTGAGTGAGATGAAGGTCAGACAAAAGAAAACGAGGAGACATGAAAAGACCAAAAGAGACAAAGACTTTGGGGAAGAAGAACCACTGTCTAAATTAGAAGTGACGAGAAGTGACTCTGCACAACCCCAGACATTAATAATGAAAACAGAGAAAGTAAAACCGAGCCAAGTTACAGTTGAACAAGGGGTCCGTGACCATCCTATGATCGAGAACAAGGATCTTGTGTTTGAGAAACCACCAGAGGAGCAAGTAAAAATCTCCCCTGAGCCAGACAATGCACTGCCTCAGAAAGGTGGTCAAACAGGGCAAGATCTTCAGGTAGATTTACAAATAACTCAAAGTGACTCCGCTGTGGACCTTGAGGAGGTTAGTATTGAACAGAAACCAAGTGAGGCTGAGTTAATGTCTTCAGAGAAAGATGCTGGAAAAACTACTGAGATTGTGAGTGAGATCAAGGAAACCAAAACAAGACAAAAGAAGACAAAGAGACAGGAAAAGCCCCAAAAGACTAAAGATCTTGACGTAGAAGTAGCTGAAAGTGACTCTGCTCAACCTCAGACAGAGATAACACAAACTGTGAAAGACTTAGACAGTCCTAGCAAAGTCATATTTGAATTAGATGTCTTAAAAACCTCACAGGAGACACACAAAGATGAAAAAGCTGTGATTCAAACTAAAGAACAACCTGTTGACTTGCAGGATAGTGAAACTGACCAGACTCAACCACAAGAAGCAAAAATGCCACTTGAGCAAGACAAAGAGAAACCAGGGAAAGCTGTTATTGAAGTAAAAATATCACAGGACAAAGATAGGGATGTTAATGTTGATAAAATAGATGTAAAACTTACAAGTAATGTTGAGCTTGAAAAGGAGCCCAGTGTTAAAGAGACTATTTGTACAGAAAGTCAGGTATCAAAGGCCACCGTGGAGCTATTGGACGTCCAAGAAAAGCAACAACAAGCATCTGTCCCAATCAAAAAGCAAACAGGTGTCGAGGTTAAGACCGTACAAGAAGCCAAGCCTGAGAAATCTTTCATTGAGTTGATGAAGGAAGCTGCGCGAGAAATTAAAAGAGGTGTGGAAGACATTCTCATAAGTGATGCTCCCAAAACACAAACACTGGTGAAGGAAAAAGACAAAAAATCTGAAATGACATCTGATTCTGATCCAAAACAAAAGAGTGTCCTGTTTGGAAAGAAGAGCAGAGATGAAAAGAGTTCAAAAGAGACTTCTGTGCAAATAAGTAAAGAACTTATACTACGTGAGAAAGAATTAGTGCCATCAAAGCAAGATAAGGTGTTAGGAACAACTCAAGAAAAACTAAAAGAGGATAAAGCTCTTGGATTTGAAGAATTAGACTTACAAGTAGGTAAAATTGACCAACCAGATTCAGCTGAAACAGTAGCACCAGAACAGGACATACTCAAACAAAGCCAGGTGAGAAAACTGGCTTCAGAAGATGAGATTTCTTACAACTTAATGCTTAAAAGTGAACCAAGGGTATTTGAGACTAAACAAGAGGCAGGTAAAGATACTGGTGACTCCACTGAAGAAAATAAGGTTGAAATAACGTCTTTAGAGCAGGGCAAAACCATCCAAGATGTAGCCAAACCTGGAGAATTAGCTGTAGATTCTGACTTGCATGGACTTACAATGGACTCTACTGAGATTCGACCAACTCAGACAGGAATGATCCCATTAGAGCAGGACTTAGAGAAACCAAGTCAAGTATTAAGTGAACTGAAGGTATCAAAGTTAACTCAGGACTCACACAAAGAGCATGAGTTTGAAGAATCGCATGTTGATTTGCATGTTGTGAAAACTGACGCCGCCGAGCCACATCTACACAAAATGTCTTTGAAGCAAGATATAGGCAAACCAAGCCAGAGTAAAACTATGATAGAGGCTTCAAAACATCAAGTTAGTGGTAAAATTCACCAGCCACAAGAGAAAGAAAAAAGAGAGGAGGGCACACTGAAATCACACAAACAACACAAGAAAAAAGTCTTTAATCTCCAGGATCCTGAGGTTAAAGAATCGCATGTCGAATTGCATGCTGTAAAAAGTCATCCTAAACCACAAGAGGATGGGAAAAATGCATCCGAGCAAGATATTATCAAAGCAAACCAGGCTAAAGCTGAGCCAGAGGTTTCACAAGTGACACAGGACATGCTTTCTGACTTTCAGGTCGAACCCAGCAAGACATTGAGTGAGCTAGACGTCTTAGAAACAGCTCAAGAGATACCCAAAGATGACAAAGATCTTGATAAAAGTGGCACTATTAAGCCAGAAATGATACCTGCTGAGCACATTATTGTCAAAACAAGAGAGATTTTAAGTAAAACACAAAAGCTACCTGAAGATTTGGCAGTGGAAGAGAAGAAACCAAACGTCCAAGTTGGTGAAACAATCTCAAGTCGTGTACTATCTCCAGACATTAAAGAAGCAAAGAGGGCAACTTTACAAAGTAGTCTATTGAAACAGGAGACAGTGGGACCGATAAGAGCAGAAATTAAGGTAGGAACCAGAGTGGAAACAGCTGAAAAAGAGAAAGATAGTGAAAAACAGAGGGAGTCCACTCAAGGAGAAGCTCTGAAAACAACTCTCGATGGCCTTTTACAACAGGACTTCATGAAACCAGAAGTTGTGAGGAAGACTGAGGGCTTCAAAACACCTCAAGAAATATCTAAAGAGGATCTTCGAGGCAAAGAAATGGATGTCAGCGTTGGAAAAGTACCTCAAAGTAAGGAAGAAATGGAAGTCTCTGTTTTTGAGATCAGTACTCAAATGGAAGAAACTGTAATGGTTACAACTGAGCAGCTTGAGAGACTAAAAATGGACCAAAAAGGTTCAGAAAGCACCTCTTCTGAAGAGATCACAACGGTCGAAGTCAAAGAGCCCACATCTCTTGTTTTTGCGGTGAAGCCTCACGAAACTGTGGCAAAATTTGCTCTAATAAGTTTAGCCGAGATCGACACAATGGAGCCTGGCGAGACGGAAATTAGAGTGAAGCTTCTTAAAACAACAAAAGAGGCAGAGGAAGCTGAAGAGGAGATGGTAACAGATGAGAAAAAGACACCAGACTGTATTTTACAAGTGGATATACCTAAAAGTCCAGAAGAGAATGAAAATGTGTTTGTAACTATAGTTAAAGAGCCGCAGATTGACATAGTTGAAACAAGCATTCAAAGCAAAAACATCAAGGAAGACACAGCGGATGAGGCCACAGTTCAGACGATTAAGATTGAAGTTCAAGGAAGCAGCCCCAAAAGTCAAGATGTGGATCCAAAAGAAATGGCTTCATCGATTTTGGTTTCGTCAGAGCCATACAAAGTCAAGACAGAACTTGTGGAAATTAGCTTGTATGAAGACGGAGTGAAGAAAACACAGAAGGAGCCAGAAATGCGGGTTATTACAACAGATACAGAGACAAAAGTTCAGGAAAATGTAACGGAAATTGAACCGAAGTTGGATTCAGAGTCATTTGGAGGCAAGAAAACAATTGAGAAATTACAAGAAGATCAGCCAGAAGGGTTATCTGAAGCTAAGGAAATAGCCGTTACAGAATCTAGACCTTCTTGTCCTGAGGATTCTGGAAAAATTACACAAGATGAATCAGAAAAGAAAGTTCAACTAAGTGCTGTACTTAACCAGGAGACAGTGACACCAAAGAAAGACTATGATACAACACAAGAAGAGAAAGGTGCACCCAAAACTCCTACTACTACTTCTGGTGTTGATGTACAGCCTATAAGTAATATCGACTCTAAAAAGGAGCCCGTTGTTAAACAGACTATTTGGTCAGAAAGTCAAGTCGCAAAAGCTGCAGTGGAGCAATTGGACGTCCAAGAAAAGCAACAAGCATCCATCCCAATCAAAAAGAAAGAAAGTACTGAGGTGAAGACCGAACAAGAAGCCAAGCCCGAGAAGTCATTCATTGAGTTGATGAAGGAAGCTGCGCGAGAAATTAAAAGAGGTGTGGAAGACATTTTGACAAGTGATGCTCCTAAAACACAAACACTGAGAAAGGAAGAAGTGGTTCAGTCACAAAAGAAAAAGCCCAAAATGACATCTGATTCTGATGTAAAACAAGGAGCCATCCATCTTGGAACGAAGACTGTTAGTTCAAAAGACGAGACCAAAAAGACCTCTTTGCAAACAAGTCAAAAAATGTCTTCTGGAAAAGATGAAGATATTTTAAAAGATGAGGAAAAGACCTTAGAAACAGGTAGAGTTGAGGTTGAAAAGCAGCCATTGACAGATAAAGTTCAAAAAGAGACAGCCAAACTAGATATGACTCCAGAAGAAGAAACAAAAGACCAAGATAAAAAAGGATTGGCACAAAAGCAAGAGAAACCAAGTCAAATTCAAAAAATACCTGCACAAGAAGCTGTGAAAGAGTCAGAGAAGTCTTTTGTTCAGATGATGAGAGCAGCTGCGGAAGAGCTTGAAATGAAAATGGCTGCCAAAGAAAAACATGGCGTCAGCGAAGAGCAACCTACAATAACACAAGACAAGCCTGATGAGCGTAAAATGCAAAATGAAGCTTTTGTTAAGGGCGATGATTCCAGTTTTCAGCTTAAACCACAGTCCAAAAAGAAGAAAATACCATCTGATATTGAGAAGCATCCAAAATTAAGTGTTCAAATTAAAGAGGAGACTATTGGTAAAGAAGTCCCAAAAGAAATGGCTAAAGACAGAAAATCTAAAACAACTGACAAGTCTGAACAGTCTGCTGGGAAAGAGGTGATACCAATGATAGGAGAAATTAAGATAGATATTGTTGAAAAAGCCACTGATTTTGTTCAAAAAGCCCCTGAAATTTCCCACAAGACTCAAGAAATGCGCAGAGGTAGCACTGTCATAGCAGACGACAGTGCAAATCTAAGGGAAAGTGTCCGATCTCCTGATTTTTTGACCACAGTACAGACACCGGAGATCAAATCAACAATAGTTTTACCATCCGAGACTAAAAAAACAGTGTTCGAAAAAGCTGTTGTAAAGGAGGGAAAGCCTACTTTACAAGGCGATACAACAGACCATGAAAATCTAGAGGCGCAAGTCAAAGAGCAAAGAGACAAAGTAGATGGATCCAAGAGTCTTGTTGAGCTCGGTGAGAAAAAGAAAGTCCCGATTAAAGATCAGGGCTTTGCTGGACAAGACAGAGAGACAGCTGAAGTGGATAATAAAACTGAGCCAAAGACATCTCCAAAAACTGAACAATTAAAGCAAGAACAAGATGGTAGAAGTGAAACTGTCCAATCTTCTACTGATGTCTTGACAACAAAACAATCACTTGAGCCAAAAGAAACTGGTTTGACAAAGGTTTTACAATCAGATGTGCTTAAAGTTGTTAAAACAGTAACAGTTTCAACCTCAGAAACAGAAAAATCCAGCTCAAAGAAGAAACATGAAGAGGCTAGGAGTGAAACTGTCCAACCTTCTTCTAATGTTTTCACCTTGTTCCAGCCACAAGAGACCAAATCAACAATGGTATTACCTTCTGATGTGCTTGAAACTGATAAAACAAGAACGATTGTGACTCAAACCAGCTCTTTGAATAAATACGAAGGTAGGAGTGAAACTGTCCAACCTTCTGCTGATGTTTTGACCACAGCAAAGCCACAGGAATCTGGATCAACTACGATATTACGCTCTGATGTGCTTGATGCTGCTAAAACAATTGTTCAGACAACTATTCTGAAAGCCAGCACTGTGGTTTTGCAGCAAGAAACAGAACAAGAGCCAGTGGAAATTGTAGATGCCACCATCAGAAAACAAAGTGACAATGATGCTTCACTGAAGAGGCTTAATGAAGAGAAAAGGCCTGTTGAGAAAGAGGAAAGACACTTAAAAGACCAGGACAAGGCCAAAGTGGAAGTTAAACATGTGTCTCTCCAAGTAACAAAAGAGCCAAAGACAGACCAAGAAGCTAAAAGAGAAACTGTCCAAACTTCTTCTGATGTTTTGACAAGACAGACAGAAAAGCCTGGATCTACAACTGTATTACCATCTGATGTGCTTGATGCTAAAACAATAACAGTTACGGTCTCAGAAACTGATCAGTCAGTCTCAAAGAAGCCAGACCAAGAGGCTAGAAGCGAAACTGTACAGCTTTCTCCTGAAGGTGTGATAACAATAGAAGTTGAAAATGTGTCTGTAATGGTGACAAAAGAGCCAAAGACAGATAGAACTACAGTAAATGAACAAGCCCAGAAAGCTATTAGAGAAAGTGTTCAACCATCTCCTGATGTTTTAACCACAGCAGTGCCACAAGAGACTGGATTGATAAAAGGATTACCATCTGACTTGCTTAAAACTGATAAAACAATAACAGTTGTGGCTCCAGAAGTTGAGCAAGGCACTCTGAAGTACAAAAGTCAACTCGTCCAAGCTTGTCCTGATGTTTTAACCACAATAGAGCCTAAAGCGACTGAATCAACAGTATTACCATCTATCAAACCATCTCCTGATGCTTTGACGTCTGAAGCAGTCAAAATCATTAAAACGGCAACAGTCTTGGCTCCAGAAACTGAACAAACAAGCTTAAGAAAGAAAGATAAAGAAGTGAAGAGTGATAGGGCTCAGTACACTCATGAAGTTTGGACCACAGTAAAGCCACAAGAGACTGATGTGACAGTACAGGCCCAAGGTACTGCTGTCACAAGGCAGAGAGACGTTAAATCCAAGAGTCCTGCTGAAGAAGAGTTTGTTTATAAAATCTCAATGACTAAACCTGATACATCGACCGCAATAAAGACAGAAAAGCCACAAGAAACTGAATTGACAAAGGTTTTCCTACTTGAAGCTGATGCTAAAGTGACATCAGAAATGCAAAAAGTAACAAAGGTGCCTTTGAAAATGCAAGAACCTGTCACTAAAAAAGAAGAAGTCCACATTATGGACAAGGACAAGGGTTTGCCACAAAAAGTGGATGTTGGAGATGTCTCTGCCGTTAAAGACCAACAAACTAGAAGTGAGAGTGCCCAAGAAAAGCCCCAAGAGACCGAACTGATAAAAGTTAATTTGGCAAAAGAGCTCAAAGCGGGTGTGTTAAAGCCAGAAGATCAAGCCAAATCTCCAAAACAAGATCGACTGAGCACTGCAAAGCAAGACCAAGAAGCTCCGAGTGAATCTGATCAAACGAGACAAACAGAAATGGAAGAATCGGAGACCCATGTGGTGCTTTTGGAAACAGTCACGGAGACGATAGTTAAAGTAAAAGCTCACGAGGAGCCAAAGCGCACAGCTATTCCAAAGGAAAGTGAGCCGGTAAAGGAACTGAAGCAGACAAGTACCGAGGTTAGGACCCTGCACAAAGTTCAAGCAGGAACACCACAAGAAACTGAAATTGAAAAACGTGAAACAAGTCTGGTCCAAAGTCTTGAAAAAGCAGAAAAAGGGCTGAAGAAAGGCAAGGACATAGTAACCGTTCAGAAAGAAGAGAAGACTTTGGAACAACCAGAAAGTGCCCCTTTAACACCTAGAGCTGGTGAAATGCAGCTTCGCAGAAAGGATGTGCCACAGGTATCAGTCTTCCCTTTTTCCTATTTTAGATCAATAGCGTTAGATGTCTTTCATTTTCATTCCTCTAAAAACATAAAACAATAGACTTACCATTCACGAGTGGATGTAGAAGCTCACTGTGAAGTCTTTAAAACTGTAATACCACCACATCTCCACTAGGGCTCCATCACTCATATAACGTGGCTGTTATTAGGTCTTTTCTTTAGTCAGATCATCTTAAATGTTCACTTATTCCTCATGAAGCTCACTGTTACTTCACTGTCCATCACCTTCACTAGAAACATAAGCTAACGGCTGCACGGATCTGTGTTACATTTAGCAGTGTGGCAGCTAACATGCTAATCACCAAACATCGCTGCTAATGATTAATTTGACTCAACAGCTTATTCAGTATTTGATGTAACTGCATTTAACCCATTCAACAGCATTAGTGTAGTGTCTAATGGATGATTTAGTTTCATTCTGAACACATCTTAACTCCCTAACTTCATAAAACCTAATCCGTTTATTTCAGGAGCCAGTGGAGGTTGTTGGGAAACCTTCAGCTGAAACTCTCTCTGTTGAAGAAGAGGTTTGGGAGGAACCAGAAGCATCAGCCATGAAGAACATATTCTCAGAGATACAGCTCCTCGCAGAAACTGGACCCAACAGCCAACTTCTAAAGGTATGAAAACATGTCTACGCCTTTATTTACTCTTGTTAGACACTAGTGAAGATGTGGACTGGCTTGTCATTAATGTAGGATTTCCCATTAACTTCACAGACTGGCTTTGATAATAACCCCTTTCCACCAATATTTCCAGGAACTTTTAATACCAGGAATTTATTTACCTGGGTAAAAGAATCCCTGGTCATTTGCATTTCCATCAATGTCTGAAACCTTTCACAAACAATGACAGACTACAACTCCCGGGGAATCTGAAAAGTCCCATACGCCCTTAATAGGTGCTTTTTTCAGGCAAAGTTTGGGTTTTTATCGGGTAATTTCAGTGGAAACACACCTGGGTTTTTCAGAATCCTTGGTAAATGAAAAAAGTTCCATTTAGGGGACAATCTGGGATTTACTTGTGAATTTTGGGGCGGCATAAGAACATTTTGAGGAGGCTTTGGCCATTGCAAAACAGATTTAACAATGCCCAAGGTTCTGACTTGTTCTTACATTCTGAAACATCTTTGCCTCTCACACAAAGAGCCACATTAATCCGATGAATTATGAATATGTTGCATTGTCACTTCACTTTTTCTACAAAATATCTTCACGTCCAAAGGTGAAGCCGGTCGAAGAAGCCCCTGAGACTCTGGTCGCCTCCGTCAGACCTGCAGCAGAAGACAGAGTCAACCAACTGTTGTGTAAAGTCCTGCTTTGTAAAAACCAACCAGCGGTTCTCAGTCCGTCCGACATGGCTCTGCAGCTGAAGGAGGCTCAGGTGAGAGGTTTTTCTAAAAAGCAGGGGGAGAATAGAAATGGCTGCTTCCAATTCCATCTACTTTATTTAAATACCACTTTTTTTACAAACAAAAACTCACAAAACAAACTATAAAGTACAATTATTATGTATAAAGCAAGTTCAACTATCAACATTGCATCATAAAGCCTGTTTTTTAGTTTTACAATATATTATTTGGGGTTTAAACCATTTTCACAACTAGAAGAAAAGTATCAAGCACAGCCTGTTTAATGAAAAGAAGAATTTATTGTCCTTATTGACATCTGTTATTGTTTTTGCTTCATGCAGGAGTGCAGAGAGGCAGCCCTGGCCCAGGTCTCGTTACTGTCGGAGCAGAGAAGAGCTGCTGATGTGAGCTCAGACGCTGCAGATCTCGTGGAGGATCAGTGGCGCTGCACGGCTCAAGACTTAGACGCTGTGATTCAGAAGAAAGAGACTCACCTGAAGCTCGTGACCGACTACAGCCAACACCTGCAAGAAGCTAGAACGAGCCTGGACGAGCTGAGGAAAGAGCTAGACACTGTCGCAGAGTGAGTATCGAATGAAATTAATTTAAGAAAATGAACATAAACAACAACAAAATAACAATTACAATGATTGTTTTTTAGGTTTCCAGGTGAGAGCAGCTCTGAAGAAGCAGAACGTCTTGCTTTATTACAGAAGACTTTAGAGAAGAAGCGGACCATTTTCATCCAGTTGCTTTTGATTTACAAAAAGCTGTACATCCTTTTTACCCGATCGGAGCGGGCCGCTGCTGAAAACGATCTAAAGAACCTGCAAAACCAGTGGAGAGTCGTCGAAAAGTCCGTCGAAAGGTCGTTGTATCATAAAAACATCCTTTCATATGTGACCAACAGCATTAAGACAGAGATATCTGACTTAATGGGACAATTACAGAGTATTTCTAAAGATCTTGAAGCTAAAACAGTGACGGATGAAGAGTGGAGTTGTAAGGAAGCGCAGAAGCTAATGGTTTTAAATGCCAAAGTCAATGCAGCACATCAGAAGTATCGCCATTTGAAACAGCTTTCTGATGAACTACTTACAAACTCACAAAGTGAAAAGGACACTAAAGAAATAGAAGAAGGGCTCCAGAGAGTTAAAGCTAGAGTCAGACAAACCGAGGAGCTGATTTTGTCCAAAACTAAAACCAGTATCAATCCGATTATGGAGAAAATCCTCGCCGTGATGAGAGACGGCTTCGCTTGGGCCAAAAAGACAGAGACGGACATCGAAGGCAGACGAAAGAGAGTGGCTCTGCTTCCGGAGGACGTCCACCGTCAGCTCAGAGACTTGAAGAAGCTACAGTCGGACGTGATGAACAAACACGGCCAGCTGGAGGCGCTAGTGGAGGAAGTCAGCGAGCTTTTACCGCAGCTGGACGAATCCGAAGAGGTTCCCGTGGTCGACGAGTCTTTCAAATCCCTCGAGGAGCTGTCCAAGTCGACCACGGAGAAGCTAGTGACCGCTGTGAGGGAAATAGAGTCTGGATTACAAACGAGAGAGAAGCTATCCCAGCAGATCGCAGATTTAGACTCTTGGATTATGTGCCTTTTGAACAAAGAAGCCCTGAGTTGCTCTGATTTCAAACTGAGCACTCCCGAACTTGAGCGAAAATCGCGGCAAATCCAAGAAACACAAGCCGAAGCTGAGAAGCAAGCCACAATTTGCGAATCTCTTCTTTCAAAATCTAAAGAAATGGCTCCAGAGCTTAGCATTACAGAGAACTGTCTGCTTTTCGATAGACTCACAAACCTCCAAGACGACATTCAAGACGTGATCGAACGTGAGAAAAAGAACAAGAAAGATGTGGAGGAATGCATTCAAATGGTAGAATCAAGCAAGCAAAAACTAACCCCTGTTGAAAAAAGCTTGAGGCAGATGTCGGTAGATTTGAACCGACATAAATTTCCGATAACAAACAAGTCACTTCAAGCGTTGCAGCCTTTGAAAAACACTATTTCCGAGCACAAGTCGCAAGTTGAGCTTTGTGAGCAATGGATTCCTCAAGAAAAGACAAGAGAACTTCGAGGTTTAATTTCTGAGTTGGAGAACAAAATGGCCGCCCTGGAGTCGAAGTCGAAAGATCACGAGATGTACCTGAATTTGAGGAAGTTTTTGGAGGAGTTAAAGGAGAACGTCAAAGTCCAAGTTCGACGAGAGAAAGAAGAGACTAGAGAACTTGAAAAGTACAAGATATGTCAAAGTCTCTTGGTTCAATTCCCGTCGATTAATGAGCTTTGTCAAGAACTCAGAGCCAAATTACAAACGATTTCGACAGATCTTTACCCGTCGCAGCTCAACGCGGAGCAGCAGCGGCTCAAACAGACAGTGGAGAATCTAAACACAATGGAGATCTCACTTAACAACAATCTAAGCATCACTGAGCGCAATTTGATGAAAGATATGGACTTGGAAACAGAAGAGAAAGCTTCCAAAGCCTTCCTCAAGAAAACGCAAAGTGAACTGAATAAAGCGGCCGCGATAAAACCGACCGAAGCTGACGTTAATAAGGAATATCAGAGGATGGTCGCTCTGAGGAAGACGGTGGAGCTGAGGATGAGAGCGTGGGAAGTGCTCCGGCAAAAGGCAAACAGGCAAGAAGTGGGACCGGTGGATCTGACTGAGATGAAGAGGGAAGTCCTCCGAGAGTGTGACAAACAACTGGTAAGAAAAGAAAAAAGGATAAAGTGGGATTATGAGGCACTTTTACATCAAATTAAAGTTTCAAGGAGTGTTTGTTTAGGATTTTAGAAGTTGTAAATGTTTGGAAAGCATTGTCTGAACTGTTTCTGAACTCCGGCTTGTACTTTTTAGCATCAAATAGTGAGAAGTGGCAGTAGTTTTTTGTAATTAGTCAGGAAAAAAGTTCTATGAAGCCACTATGCTAATGTTAAAAAGCATATTAAAAATGCCTGAAATGTGGTTAAGGTGGTGTTTATTGTGCCAGTTCCAAGGTGCAAAAATAATCCAAAATGTGCAATTATTTACAGTGCATTCTATTTACAATAAAAAACAGATGTTATGTGACTCTTGGCTAATACTTTTATAATGTTCTTGTATAATTGTGTTCCAGGAGAGCGTTGTTGAGGCCAGAGAGTCTTTGAGGAGCTACTCTGCGTCTGTGAAACGAGTCGTTCTGTTCCTGATCCACGTCGAGGTCCGGTTGTTGTATCGACACGGCTCCAGCGGACTCTGCTCCGAGAGACGTGACCAGATCCACCAGGCTTTAGACTCGCTGGATGAAGACTTCCAAAACCACGTGGAGCAGCTCCAGAGCCGTCTTCCCCAAAACCGGTTCCTGTCTCCTTCAGACGTGGCTCGGCTCCAGGAGAAAACCATCAGCCAGCTCCTCGTGATGATGACGACGGTCAAAGCGAAGGCACAGATCGAGCTGGACAGACTCAGCAGGTGAGCATTTTCATTTTAGCTCATCACCTTTTTAAATAAATGTGATTGTTGCTGTTTTATCTATCGAATGGTATAAACCAATGGTGTCAAACTCAATAGTTAATTAGAATCATTTCAGGGGCTGAAGATTTTGACATTTGGAAGCTTTTATTAAATTTTGAATGTGAGGTTTCATCTTCATTTGAGTTATCTGTAATTAATCTCTTCCTTTTTTCCTTTTATGGAAACAAGGATCTGATTTGAACAAGTTATAGTTGGATCTTAAAAGGTTTAAGTTGGGTTTGACCAGGTTTTATTTGGATTTTACACAGGGTTTAAATGTATTTGAACAGATTTTATATATCTTTGTAGTAAAAACTGGCTTAAGATTTCATGAACAAATGAAATAAATCTGATTCAAATCCATCTAAAATCTGTTAAAATCCAAATAAAACCTGTTCAAATTCAAGTAAAACCTGTTCAAATTCATCTAAAACCAGTTCAAATTCATCTAAAACCTGTTAAAATCCAAATAAAACCTGTTCAAATTAATCTAAAACCTGTTCAAATTCATCTAAAACCAGTTCAAATTCATCTAAAACCAGTTCAAATTCATCTAAAACCTGTTCAAATCCATTTATAAAATGTAAAGCCAAAAATATCACCTTCTTAATTCATTGAAGGGCCACATAAAACATTGTATTTGGCTCCTTGAGTTTGACATGTGTGGTATAAGCTAACAAAAGACCTTAGCACACACTCATATAAACTTAAACACGCTGTAGATGTTTAACTTACAAACTGTTCCATTTGCAGATGTGTGGAACAGTACAAGAACTACTGCCAGAACCGTGAAGAAATCCTCCAGAGTTTAGAAAAATCAGAGAACAGTTTGACAGAGTTAATCTCTCAGAAAGTCACCTGTCTCAGTGACTGCTCCGAGCAGCAGACAAAACTCAAGGTATGTTTCCAACGCATTAAAAACTCTTTTTACTCCTGCTTTAACTGGTAGAAAACATTAAATAGTGTTGTATCTAGCCATTTTCTGCTCATTTTACTCACTGTACTTATCTCAGTGCTGGGTCTAGGCAAAGGCAGTACAGGTAAAGGCTAATGGTGCAGATTCATTGATTAAAGTTTGAGTATTTATCAGAATTTGATCTTTACAATATTATATTATGTGTTAATTATGGCATTAAGTGAAGTCGAAAGCACATGAACAACTTCAAAAACTGGGACCATCTGAGGAGCACTTAAATGCAGCAATAGTCCAAGAATGATATATTATTTGTACATAAATATAAACCCATTCTCTAAATCATCATTGCTTGTCTTTTTGTTCTTTCTAAACTGATAAACCGTCGTCCGTTCTTGTGCAGTCTCTTTGTTCAGAGGTGGAGTCGCTGCAGAAACGTCTGTCCGAGCTGAAGGAGTGGTGTCCGGAGACGAGCTGCAGACGACGCAGAGAAAACACGACGGACGTTTTCTGGAGACGAGTTTCAAGACTGAGACGCTGCACCGAGAAGCTCTCCACACGATGTGAACAGAGGATCACAGAGTGGAGCGAAATCACAGACAGTGTATGTACAAAGAACCTTTAAAATGCACTAGATTTACTCTTCTTTTAGTAATCACTTTATCAAACCTGTTGTCAACTGCATCTGGGTCCATAACAATAGATTAAAACAATACAAAAAAAAAAATGTAAGTGATGTTTTGTTAAAAGTTTAGAGTTTGCTTTAGTTTTGGTTCAGTCCTAGATTAAGACCTGGTTTAGTCCTTGTTTATTTGTGTATTTGTGTTTGTTACATTTATAAATACAAATATTCTTCAGATTTGATCCCAGTTTATTCCTGTTATTTTCCAACTTTGAGCTTGAATTAATCATATCTTTGACCCTAGTTTAGTCCTGGTCTCATCCTGTTTTAGAACTGCTTTAGTCTCGGTTTAATTCTTATTTTTTTCTAGATTTACTCCATGTTTATTTAGGTTTTGTCATGTTTTTCTTAGTTGAATATTGTTGATTGTGGATTCTGAAAGTGTGGTAGGATGTAAGTCTGCTCTGGTTCCAGGTGGAGAAGGCGGAGTCCGTCCTGTCGCAGGTGGAGGCGGAGCTTCCTGAAGTGTCGCAGCTGAAGGCGATGACAGAGGAGCTGCAGGACCTGGTCCAGTCCTGGGAGCAGTACCAGGACCGACTGGACTGTGAGCACCGCGCGCTGTCGGCGCTGGAGCTGCGCGTCGCTCGATTACTGGGAGTCCCCGCCCACTTAGAGCAGGCCCCGCCCACTCCTCTGTGTCAGCAGCTGCAGGCCATGCAGCGCAGGTACAACAGGTGAGATCAACCAGAGTCTACGTCACTGCAGGTGGTTGTAGAACAGAGATGGAATTAGCAGAATTAAACTCCTGGTTCAGTCCTGGTCTTGGTCCTGGTCTGGTCATAGTTTTAGTTTAGTCTTGGTTCTCGTCTTGGTTAAGTCCTGGTCTGGGCCTGGTCTTGATCTGTTCCTGGACTTGGTCAGATTGCGGTCCATGTCTCGGTCCTGGTCCGGTCCTGGACTTGGTCTTTTCCTGGTCTTTGTCTGGGTCTGGTTTCAGTCCGGGTCTGGTCCTAGTCTGGTCATGGTTTTAGTTTAGTCTTGGTTTTGGTTAAGTCCTGGTCTGGTGTGGACCTGTTTCTGGACTTGGTCGGGTTGCAGTCCAGGTCTAGGTCCTGGTCTGGTCTTGGTCTGGTCGGGTCCTGGTCTGGTCCTGTACTTGGTCTTTTCCTGGTCTTTGTCCTGGTTCAGTCCTGGTCCAGTCCAGGGCCTTTTGTGGTCATCATCCTGGACTTAGTTTGGTTCTGGTTTTGGTCCAGTCCTCCTTCTGGTCCTTCTGGTCTTGGTTTAGTCCTGGTTCAGTCGTGATCTTGGTCTGGCCCTAGTCCTAGACTTGGTTTAGTCCTGGTTCAGTCCTGGTCTTGGTTTAAATAAATGGGGAAAAAAATGGGGCATAAAAAGCAAAATATCACAAAAACCATAAAAACCAACGTTACCAAAAGTAAAAGCATAAATCTCCCAGAAGTTAGACACGTTTTAAAAACTGAACGATGAAAATAGGTTAAACATCTGAAGAGGTAAAAGCAGATAAAACACCTGATTATGACTCGACAAAAACACTGAGAGTCTTTTAGAAAACGTTCTGATATATTCTGAAGGAGTTCAAATGTCCAGAGCCTGAATAAATCCCTCTGTTGTGTGTGTGTCGTCAGAGTGAAGAAGGCGAGCAGCGCTGGTTTGGAGGCGTCCCGACTGGAGCTGGAGGACAGAGAGAGGCTCCGGGACGAGCTGCAGGGGCTGAAGGTGTGGACGGAGGCGGCGGACGTCCTGCTCTCGGAGACGGAGCCGAGCAGCAGTCCTCAGGAGCTACAGGTCAGAAACTAAACTACATCTGTTTACGCTGGAAAAAACCCTTTAGCTTTCTGCTGTAATTAGAGTTGACTGAAGATTACGCTCTACAATTTGGCCGAAAACAAACAAAAACGAAATAAAAAGTAATAAGTGTGAAGGAAAACTCTGAGTAAATGTGTCGACACTTTCTTCAACGAACAAAAATGAAGAGAGACTAAATCAAAAGTAGAGGAGTTGAGAAGAGATCCAATCAGACTCAGGTTTTTGAGCGTCGCTGAAGTGATGTCAGACACAAACATTTGTTAGAACCACTTTAAATACAAACTATGTTAACACTTGGAACCTGAATACCAGCCGGAACAGGTTGGGACTAGTTTACTTTAACTATTACTGAAGAAAAAAACACTGAAAATGCATTGTTCTTTATATTTTAGACTAAATCTATTGTAAAAATAGTCGACTAAAACTAGACTAAAACAAATAAGGATGAGACTAAATTATGACTAAAACTAAATTGCATTTTAGTCAAAAGATTACGACTAAAACTAAATCAAAATTTGCATCAAAATTAACACTGCAGCAAACTAAAAGAGCTCTTTGTGTCCTTTTCTGCTTTAACCTGATGCTAATGAAACACATGAATGATCTGCTCTCACACAAAGATGCATTTATCTCACTACAACAACCCTTACTTCTAAATCTGGTTCCTCCAGTCTGTTCTCAGGTGCTGAATGAGTCCAGGTTTCCTCAGGTCAGCATTTTGTGGAGTAACTGTCTGCAAATACAAAGATTTTGAATGAGTCGTAGCTTTGGCTTTTGGCCCGGAGCGGTTTAGTCTCTAGACGCAGAGAATGAGTCCACATTGAAACCAGAGCCAGCGTCCTGTGTCTGTGAACATCCCACCTCTCTCCTGTGGCCCCCGGGCCCTCTCTGCAGCCTCTTGTACCAGATGCTTTTTGTTCCTGTGTAAATGGATCTTCACTTCACTTCAGGTTCACTATTAAACTGAGGCCAGGCTCTACAACCTTCAACCGACAGACTTACGTTTCTTTTGAATTAGCTTTTAAAGACAGTGCAGAGCTTATTTTCTGCTGTTTATTACTCTTTAATGCTTGTTTAGTGTAACCCAATCCTGAAACATTGGGTAAAGGTGCTTTGTGTTAAAACAAATGAACACCTTTTAAATAAATAAAATCGGACAATTTTTTCCTCCATAAAATACAAATACATTTCACCAAACTGAAGTTTAGCGTTAGCTTATCTTTAGCAATTATCTCCTCCTCGTTAAACATTACGTGATTGAATTGACAGTATTTATCTGTGTTTTACGTTGCCTCCCTTTTCTCTGTTGATGCTTTTCTTTTTTCAGCTGTTTCTCTGTTAAAAGACATATTCAGCTGAAAATACACTTTATCTGCAGCTATTAAACTTCCTGGAACGTCATGTGACAAGTGTCGACCAATGGGAGCGCTCCTTTTTGGAGCATGTGATTGTCCAAGGTTTTCTGTTCCTGAATAGAGGTTCTCATCTATTACAATCCCTTAGAATAAACAGTAGATGGATCAGAAAGACTGTTTTTATACAAATTATTGACTTTACAATAAACTATTTGGGTTTAAACTTTTTTTCACAAATAGAAGAAAAAAAACAACCAACTAAACTATACTTTTTGAAAACGTTATGTCTCAAATCAACTTAAAATTTCCTAAAAAGCATCCGTTACATGTTGGATGCTTTCTAAAACCATTCCAAAGGTGCTCACTAGAACAGACTTGTTGTTGCTCCCAGATTCAGAGCTCACTGTTCAGAAAAACTCCTCCTTTGTGTCTCGCTCTTTGACTGAAACACAGCAGAGTGAGTCAGTGATTCAGAGGCAGGTGTCTCCTCTGGACCTACTCTGTGCTGTTTGTCATATTTCTCAGAGATGGAGGATTTTTGCGCTTCTCTTAAATCTTAAAATAGTTTTCAGTAACCTTCGTGGGAACAGAAGTCGAAAGGTAGGCTCTCAACATGTCGCTCTCAACTAAAAGGTTTAATATGTTTGATAGAACTAGTCCCTGTCATTGATTTTCTGGACTATATTTCAGAGCAAATGCAATGTTTTTATTTATTTTTGCACTTAACTTTGTCTTCTTCACCTTCAAAGATGCCCTTTCCCCAAATTCAAAGATTATTACAGGTGCTTTACAGAATCAAAAAAGTAAAAATTCACTCAAAACATATCTTAAAGTTCCAGTACTTTTTTTGTTTTTGTTTTTTGTCCCGGTCTCAGACTCTCCTCCGACAACAGCGTAGTAACATTTCCTGCTTCTTTTATTTAAAAAAAGCTAAAACCGGCCCAATTTTCACCACAAAATACTAATACGTTACATTAAATCGAAGTTTAGAGCTGATCTGAAACTTTTATCTTTTTTTTTTTATCGTTTACCGTTGTAGACTGTATTGATCCTATAATTATCTCCTGCCTCTTTCTCTATTTTTATCTTTTTTGAGCTGTTTCTCTGTAAAATAAGACATATTTTCAACAGAATAACCCATTTCCTTGGTTTATTTCCTTGGTTCTTTGTTGTTTACATCAGTGTCGACCAATGGGAGCGCTCCTTTTTACCTTTTTCTATTAAAATCCTTAATTATAAAGACTAGATCACGTCTTAAGGTCTCATTTTTTCACAGATGATTCCTGTTACGATAAGCTTTAGGTGATTCAATTGTTGTGTGATTTCAGGAGGTGCATCTTCAGCTCTTTACCCAGAAGTCTTTGCTGCAGCGGATCCTGGACGCCCTGAAGACGAAGTACTCCGACCCGGACACAGTGGTTCCTGTTGAGATCGACGGACTGCTGCAGGACGTCACACAGATGCTGCAACAAGTCGAGCCAAAGGTAAACCCAGCTCAAACATGGTCCAGTAATGTTCAGGTCTGGGCCAGAGTCATTTGTGACATCACAAAATCTAGAAATAGGGGATTAAGATCTCAAGCTCCACTGGATCATTGGGACTCTATAGGCCTTTTATATGAACTAAAAGAACCCAATTACTAAAGAAAAAAGACAAAATGAAATCAGAAAAAGTGAATTTTAAATTATTAGAGGTTTTAATCCAGGAATAAAAAGCCTTCCTATCAAAAAGCTTTAAAGATGATGATAAAACCAGGGCTTTCATTCCTCTTACTGCTCATAAAAGACAAACACTACCTTAGAATAACATAATTATTGATTTTTGCCACATTTTTAAAGTTTTAAATAACCTATGAGCTATTTCTAATAAAATAACTAAATGATAAATAAAACTTGTTCTGTTAAACGTCAGGTGGGCGAAGCCGTGGAGAAGAGCGGTCCAGTTTATCGACTCGGAGCCAAACTAGCAGAGATCCAGGCTGGACTCCACTCGGTTCAGAAACGACTGGAGCAGAAGAGTCCGACCGCAGCTGAAGCTAAAGTCACTCAGAAGGTCAGTTCATTAACACTGAACATAAAAAAACCACACCAGAGCAATTCATTTGAGCAGAAAATAAGACAATAAGCAAACACTAAACACACTGTTGGAAGAAAACATCGATGTAATAGAATAAATATAAAATATGCTTTAAAAAGATGAACAAAACCCAATTAAAAAGAGACTACTGAGAATTTAAAAGATGAATAGCTGTTGGGATAAAAGATTTTAATTCTGATTTGTTTTAAAATATGGTAAAAATGGTAAAAATTCACATTTAAAAACGTGTCCAGACAAAGTCATTTTAACAGAAAGACTCCCAGGTTTTTGGAACAGATTTTGTCTTTGAGAGAAAAGGCTGTTAAACTCATTGATTTCTCAATAAAAGACTGAAAAAAGTGACAGAGAACGGTGAGTAAAAGGACAGTTTAAGGTGAATTCTTTGTTGTCCGCGTTTCACAAAAGCAAATTTAAGATGATCATCAAAAAAAAGTGCCAAGAGGTAACTCTTTCCGCACTCTTATGAATAACTCTCTCTGTATCTGAGTCTTTTTTACTCCTGAAATCAAAGATAAGTTCCTTTGTTTTTGTAACATTTAAATCCAAGAAGAAGAGTAATAAAACCAGCGAGTGTTTCCCCACGTTCTGACTGCTCAAACCTGTGAATATCCGCTCAGTCCGGTCCCGTTACTCTGGTTTTTCTGTCCCGTAGCGAGTGTGGGACGAGCTGGACGTGTGGCACTCGTGTCTGGCGGCGCTGGAGGTGGAGATGCAGGACCTGGACAGACCCGAGGAGGCTCTGCTCCTGACCGAGCGCCTGGTGGAGGTTCAACAACATCACTCCCAGCTGGCGAAGCAGGCCGAGCAGAGGACCACGCTGCTCAGCAAGGTCCGGCATTTATAACATGCATTTATAACACATTATGCTGTAAAATAGAGTCAGCGTTTGTGTTGAGGTGGTACTTTCTCTATATAAACCAACAAAATCAACAGGAGAGGCATAATTCAGTTCAACACGGTTTGTTTGTGACGCTAGTGTTTTCACAATTCCACCACACGCTACATTTTTAAGTAAAACTCTGACATAAAGTGTATTATAATCATAGTTTGTTGTATAATTACATCATTTTAAGTTTGAAAATAGTGAACAGAGTGTAATATTTGATGAATGAACTAAAGCACATTACACATGAGGCAGTGAAGCTCTTTTCTACAGTATTTTTACATTTTTACTTTGCGTTAAGAATGATAATAATACGCCCTTAACCATTATAGATGTATTCTCCAGAGAAATTATCACCATTGGAGATTTAGAGTAAAAAACTTATACTGATAAATACTAGAGAATAATTACTGCCACCAACTAATATATGTTATAATAATGCTTTTTAGTCTGTCCCACTAAAAGACTAAAACAGACAAATCCTCAGAGAAAACTCACATGGGACTGTCAACTTTTTATAAATAATAAATAAAATAAAAAATATATATAAAATTATATATAAATAAAATCGTCATTGGTGTCATACATTTTGTCCAGATATTTGTTGTCATGAGATGCTAGTGTAACGAAGTGCACTAAGTGTCCTCAAAATTAACTTCTTGAACTTGTTGTATTGATTTTGAGGCTCAGTATTTGCAGAAAAAAGTTACTAAATGTTGCTTTACGGTGTTAAATACAAAATTAAATGTAAATGTATAGTTTTCAAATAAAGAACAAACTAAAAGAAGGTGCAAAAGTAGAAAGGCAGCGAAAACGTATGAGGATCTCAAGTCATTTCTGGATTTGCCAATTGCGTGTCCCGTGTTCGTTCTGGTGACGTGTCCCGTGTTCGTTCTGGTGACGTGTCCCGTGTTGGTTCTGATGACGTGTCCCGTGTTGGTTCTGATGACGTGTCCCGTGTTGGTTCTGATGACGTGTCCCGTGTTGGTTCTGATGACGTGTCCCGTGTTGGTTCTGATGAAGTGTCCCGTGTTGGTTCTGGTGACGTGTCCCGTGTTGGTTCTGATGACGTGTCCCGTGTAAACCCGTCTCTGTGTTGGTTCTGGTGAAGTGTCCCGTGTAAACCCGTCTCTGTGTTGGTTCTGGTGAAGTGTCCCGTGTAAACCCGTCTCTGTGTTGGTTCTGGTGAAGTGTCCCGTGTTGGTTCTGATGACGTGTCCCGTATAAACCTGTCTCTGTGTTGGTTCTGGTGACGTGTCCCGTGTAAACCCGTCTCTGTGTTGGTTCTGGTGACGTGTCCCGTGTAAACCCGTCTCTGTGTTGATTCTGATGACGTGTCCCGTGTTGGTTCTGATGACGTGTCCCGTGTTGATTCTGATGACGTGTCCCGTGTTGGTTCTGATGACGTGTCCCGTGTAAACCTGTCTCTGTGTTGGTTCTGATGACGTGTCCCGTGTTGGTTCTGGTGATGTGTCCCATGTCCCGTGTTGGTTCTGATGACGTGTCCCGTGTTGGTTCTGATGACGTGTCCCGTGTTGGTTCTGATGACGTGTCCCGTGTTGGTTCTGATGACGTGTCCCGTGTAAACCTGTCTCTGTGTTGGTTCTGATGACGTGTCCCGTATAAACCTGACTCTGTGTTGGTTCTGATGACGTGTCCCGTGTTGGTTCTGGTGACGTGTCCCGTGTTGGTTCTGGTGACGTGTCCCGTGTTGGTTCTGGTGACGTGTCCCGTGTTGGTTCTGGTGACGTGTCCCGTGTTGGTTCTGGTGACGTGTCCCGTGTTGGTTCTGATGACGTGTCCCGTGTTGGTTCTGGTGACGTGTCCCGTATAAACCTGACTCTGTGTTGGTTCTGATGACGTGTCCCGTGTTGGTTCTGGTGACGTGTCCCGTGTTGGTTCTGGTGACGTGTCCCGTGTAAACCTGAGTCTGTGTTGGTTCTGGTGATGTGTCCCGTGTCCCGTGTTGGTTCTGGTGACGTGTCCCGTGTAAACCTGTCTCTGTCTCGGTGCAGATCCACACTTGGCTGCAGGAACATCAGGAGATGATCAACAGCTCCAAGAGTTGGATGAACGAGGCCCAGACGTGGCTCGCTGCTCCGGCCACGTACACCTCGGCCAAGTGTCTGAACAGCCACGTGCACGCTCTGCAGGTGAGTGGACTACACCTGCTTCACTCAGAGCAGGACACAAACAACAACAACACAAGTCAACAGCAGGAAATAACCAAATATCAGCAATTTCTACGACTACAAACGTGTGGAGATTTGTTTTCATGTATTGCTTATGTTTTAATACTAACATTTGAAGTTAAAGATTGAATATATGAGTTTCCTTTCTTATAAAAATGAATATAAAAATATTTAAAACAATACAAATAAAAATAAATAAAAAATAAATAAAAAATAAATAAATAAATAAATAAATAATAATAATAATAATAATAATAATAATAAATGTTTTAAAATAATAAACGTTTTATTGTACATTATTGAACTTGAGAATTTTTAACCTAAAGATACAAAAAAATCATTATCTTGAACCTACAATGGCACAAATAAACTGCCATTATTCTCAAATAAAGACAGTAATAACTCATTTTAATCCTGTCAGATGTGTTTTTGTTGTCTACTTTTGTCTGTCAAAACGGGCATATTAAAGTTTTTTATTAAGTAAAGTAATTTATTCAGGCCTTTTTAAAACTGACACCAGAGTGATTTAGAATTTTCAAATATTCAGATTAATCCTGATAAACGTGAGCCTTGTACATTTGTTTGAACTCTCTGTATTTGTGCTTCAGGTGGTGCTGGGCGACTCGGCTCAGATCCGCTCCACACTTCAAGGCTTCAGCGTCGTTTTGGAGGAAATGTCTCAGGTTTGTGACGTGACTTCTCTTCAGCAGCAGCTCGTCGACGCAGATCGACAGGTGGCTGCCGTTCAGGACAGTTTCACTTCTCCTCTGTCCCAGCTTCAACACGCAGCCGCTGTGAGTCTGGACTACAGTTAGCACGTTTTCACACTACATTTGCTTCATTTTGTCCTATTCACATATTTATTTCATTACATGGCTCATCTTTGGATCAACTTACAGTCCTTTTTCAGAAATAACCCCAAAAACAAAAGATTGAGCACCATTTAATTCAACAAAACAGCAGATTATTTATATAAATTCTTGCTTTATCCTTAATTAAATAAAGTAGTGCTGTACTGTTGAGTGATTTAAATGAGGATATGATTAAAAGGCGTTGGATATTGAAGGAATATGTTCTTGTTTTGAAGGAGGTGGGTGCGATCGAGGCTGAAGTGAGAAAAATGGAGAGTAACGTTGCAGAAATCAAGAACCTGTTGGCTTCTCCTGAGGATTTACCCAGCCCCAAAACACAGAGACTCAAGGTGAGAATAAACCTTTGAAGAACTAAAGCAGACTTTTACATAAACATCAGCGTCAATACGTCAGAGTGGCACATCCATAATTGAGCTTAAAACATAAACACAGCAACTTCAATACAAATAGTAAAACCAGTGTAAAAATTCTTAAAAATGAATGCTTTATGTTACTATCTTTCCTTCTGATAAAACACATTAAACGATTATTTTAAAAATGCAGCTATCGTCTCTTCTGGGCTCAAGATTTACATCTAAATATCTGTTCTGACTCTGAGAGCTTTATTCATTAATAAACGTACTTTTGGAACATGAGTTTAACACCGACATATTACACAGAAATAAAGGGAACAGATGTGTCACAGCAGCAGCTCAAACACAGACAGACTCTGATCAGCTGCTTTTCTCAGAGGCTCATCAGTGAAAACCTGACGTTCAGTGAGTTTTAGCTCCAATAATGAACATAAAGATTGATGAGTAGTAGATCTATTGTTGATGAAGTGGGTTTCTCTTAAAATTATGTGTTACTGATTTGAAAAAGTAACTAGAAAATGATTGATGTGGATTGAAAAACTAAAGCGTTGTGGAGTTAAATAAAATCCAGTGACTAAATAATGTTGGTAAATTATCAGTTTTTAAAGCAACATCTTAATGAGGTTATTTTGAAATCTGTTTCCAGTTAGTTTTGCTCACACCTGAATCCTACAGCTTCTTAATTTAACTTTTCTCTGATGATACCTTTAGACCCGACCATAAGAAAGTCATAATGATTTCTCCATTTATTAAAGATGATATAAAAGCATCTTTTCTCAGCCTCCAGCGTTTGTTTATCAAAGTGATAAAGGCCAGTCTGACATATCCCTAATAACTGTTTTTTTTAAGGTGTAAAGCCTCTGTTTTGCTGCTGTCGTCTGCAGGTTGTGGAGCAGAAGATCCAGTCGATGCAGAGGACCATTAATGAGGTGCAGAAGTGTAAACCTGGGCTGTGTCTCCCTGAAACAGCCGAGGAGACGCTGACGGTCTTCGCTGTGGTCAACCATCTGCAGATTCTGCTCCTGGAGCTGGAGAAGGTCCGGCACAACAACAAAAACAGTCCAGATATTTGTGATATTTAGGTGAAAACACTGAACAAAATGTAAGATAACTTCACTTTTGTGCCGTTACAGAAAGTCCCAGCTCTGTTCGTCCATCAGCCTCAGAGTCCAACTCAATCTCAAGCTTCTCCGTTTATGCCTCGACTCCAGAAATCTACATCTGACGAGGTGAGAGGAGTGCATTATTATTATTATTTATCTATAAAAATGATATTATACATGAACGCTTTGTTGTCTGTGCTGATAAATAAATGAATGTGGAAAGTGAGCACATTTTGACCTGTATTATGTTGTTCTCCTAAAGTCTATGGTCAGTTTCAGTGTCACATGTAGGATTTGTTCACATTTTTATTCTGCTTCATTTGGTTTTAATTCAAAAACTGAAAACGATCCATTTAGTTCGATCCGTCAGTGACAAGCCCAGGTCCAGAGCGTTCACAGCTGCATTTTAAACTTCACCAAACACAACAAACATGTCTTTTTTAAGAAACACTCTGATGCTGCTGTTAGCCCAGATGCTAATAAGACAATTTAACGTTACATTTTCCCTTCTCAGTGCTTTATGTTTGCCCTCTGCTCATGTTTTTAGTTTAGGACGATATTGTTTTGGTTCATTTCTTTACGCTCTCGGGAAAACTAAACTTTATGTGATGTTTTTGTTGCTGATTTATGATGTTCTTCCTGTTTGGACTCGTCTGTGGTTCACTTTGGGTTCACTCTTTAATGGAGCCGTCCCAGAGTTCAGTTGGAAGCGCTCTCTGTTTTGAAGGAGCATGTTTGGTGTCGCTGAGGTTTGTTTGTAACAGAGCATCATCAGAGTCCGTCAGAACGTCACCAAACACATCCAAAAGCTGCAGGTAATTGATTCAACGGGTTCAACTTCGTAATAATTCTCGTTTGTTGTTTTGTCGCAGAAAGAGGAGGGCGAGATCCAGATCGTTCACGTGAAGGAGGATGTGTTGAAGCGTTCAGGAGCCGAGCTGCTGACGGTGGAGCGGTCCTCACCTGAACAGAGGACGTCCCAGTCTCCTGACGCTGCACAGGTAAGACACACCTGGACAAAAACAACTCACTTCAGAGTGTTTTTATGTGTTTGCTTTTTACAACCCACCCTCAGCTCATTTTGTATGTGCTGTCTTAAAGAGCAGCGTTGTTGAAATGTTCTGTTGTTGTAAAAAGTGTGTCTTCATCCTCAAATGCTTGAGCCCCCACCTCACTTTTCTGTGATATTAACCCATTCATTTAAAACCCATTTTGTTGTATGTTCAAGCAACGAGTTTGACCAAAGAAAAAGGTCAAATGTTCAAAGAACGTACGTCATCATCAAAAAAATCTGTAGGTTTTGGTCGATCACACATAACTATCCAGATACAGTTCCATTAAAGCATTGTTTTACCATATTTCAGGAACAGATCAACTCTTTTTCTTTCACTCTTTGGTCAAAAAGTCAGACGTTACTTTGAGTACGGTTTGCTCTGTTGTCAGTGAATGCACCACAGCTCCAGCTCTGAACAGATTGACTTTAATAAACACTTGTCTGTGGATGAATAAAAGTCAGATCTTGCTCTTTTTTACATTTTTTAATCTCTTTAGCGCTAATAAAAAGTGAAATGAAACAGGAGCACAGTATTTCTTGTGTTGTCGGCGCTGAATACTAAAAGTTTGTTTATAATCTCTTAAAAATGATGCTCAAACCAAACTTTAAATGTGTAAATTCTTTCGTTTGTAATGTGGACTGGGTCTAATGCTGATCGTGTGATATATTAAAATCCCTTCAGACAAATTAGTTCAGTATCTAGTCTTAAAAAAGAAAATGAATGCATTTTTTCATGATTCTGTAATAAGATTGAAAGAAGAGAGAAGAACATGCATTTCTTATTTGTATAAAAGCAAATAAGTCCAATTTTTGATTGACTAAATCCTTACAAGAAAGAAAAGAAAAATCAATTATAACTGACATAATCCTGTTTAAGACTCAGAGACTAAAATATCTGAGCTTACTTGTTTCACAAACTTGCTGTAAAGACGCTTATGGTCATTTTAAAACCAAGAAATCAACATAAAGCACAAGGCAGTTTAGAAAAAAAGTAGATTAAACCCATCTCCTTTTATGTTCTGCTCAAAAACACATAAAATCCAAAGTAAAAACGTAGAAATGATAGACATTTTTGTCCCTGAACCAGTGATAATTCAAGTGTGTGGTATCGTGGATATATGACATTAAAGAGCCTGAATGTGAATGTTCTTGTTGCTGAGACGTGTTTTGGTGGTTTGCAGTCGGCTGAAGGAGGCAGACAGATAGATGAACTGTCCACAGGTCTAATGTGGTGGCTCTGGGACGCGTTTCTGGCCGATGCTCCAGAGGTAACACCGACCGAAGCCTCTGCCGTCGTTCGGGGGAAAAAAACCCACTGTCCTCTGCTGCTTTCAGGAAAAAAACTGTTCCTCTGTCTTTGGGAAACTTCTGGTGTGAATTTCGGTCAATTCTCAGAGCCGTCCTGAGCCTTTGAAAGACATTAAAAGCTTGTTAAATTATCGACAAATCATAATTTACCAAGTTTTAATGGATTCTGTGAGCGCCTTATTCTTCATTGTTGGTCTTTAAATGGATTAAAGCTGTGTTTAATGGAAACTGACATAATAATAGTTGCTATAATCACTGCTTCACTGAACGGAGACATTACAGACGCCTTTCTCTGGACATTATTAGAGCCTACAGAGTCATTATGGACATTATTAGAGCTGCTCTGGCGCTAATGGAGTTTATAGAGCAATGGAAATAGAAATAATTTTTGAGATACAGAAATGAAATAACATGAAAAACTTTTCCAGCTCGACCAAAGTTGTAAACTGGTTCTTAAATTACAATAATATTCAAAGACTGAAAGTAAAATAAAAAGCTCTTATTGCCTCGAAATCACTTTTATTGCTTCTTATTCTTTTTTTTTTTTTTTTTTTTTGCAAGATTAAAGTATTTTTCTTTTCGAGGAATTTTCCGATGGTTTATTTAAAAAAAAAAAAAAAAAAGTTTTAGTAATATATTTTCACCTGCTCAAAATAAATATATAAAAAATACATAATAATAATAATAATAATAATAATAATAATAATAATAATAATAAATTAGTAGAAAAATAATTAATAAAAAATAAAGAAATTAAATTAAATTAAAAAAAACAAAAAACATAACACCAAAAATGAGACAAATTCGTTTAACACATTTTTTTAAAAAGGGAAATATAACATAAAAAATAAAGAAGACAGAAAAAAAAAAACACCCAGTAAGTAAGTAAACAGGACCATATTTCAGAGATGACTCTAGACTCAGTTCTTGTCTCTGGCTTTAGTTCCATTACTTCCTTTTCACCTTCTTTAAACATAAACTAATCACTATTTTCCCTAAAAGTCCACTTCTCTTTATGCTCTGTCGTCTTAAACCTTTTTACGAACTCTCTCCTCGCTTCGTCGTCAAATGTCTGTCTGAATATTAGCTTCAGTCTTTTTTTCCTTCTCAGAAACGCAGTATTCTGTTTCCGGTGCTGAGTTTGTTGATTTAAACTATTTTATCGTTGGTGTCAGGAGCCTGAGGTCGTCATGGCGGAGGAAGCCGAAGCCGACGACCAACAAATCCAAGAAGCAAAGGTAAGAAAAAAAGAAAAACTGTGTCAATGATCATCACTGTGTCCATCAAAGCATTCAACATTTCACTCACGTTTACTTTTACCATTTACACTTTCAAATATCGCTTCATTATCATCGTTTTGGTCGATTGTAGTGGTTCTGTAATTATTAGTCTCGTTAAACTCTGCGTCAAAGCAACATTTATCCATGTTTCATTTATATTTTTTGGGCTGTTTCTGTAAAATAAGATGTATTTTCCAACAGAATAACCCATTTCCTTCGTTTATCTGTTCAAAATCCTTAATTATAAAGACTAGATCACGTCTTAAGGTCTCATTTTTTCACAGATGATTTATGTTACAATAAACTGTAGGAGATTACACTGAAAAACTAAATGAAACAGTAAAAAAAACAGTAATTAAGAGATGTTTTTAGTGTTTCTAAGTGTGTCTAAAGTCTCCAAAAGTAGCTCTAAATCAAAATACCTTGTGACAAGTTGGTGTCGATCACTTCATTTTGTATTTATTGTGGTTCAGTTTGGCTCAGTTTCTCCTGAAGAGGCTTGTGTTTCCACTGAGCTGTGTCCAGATAAACACAAAAGAGTGTTTCTATTTGAGATGTAAATCAGATTTGAAGCAGATTTTAAACTCTAAATGGAAAGGTTTGTGTCAGGACAGGAATCTGGTGTAAAACTGAACGGAGAGAAGACTATTTAATGTCACAAGTTCTGTTTGTGTTTAATGTAAAAGTAGACGACAAATGAAATGTTTTAATTCAAGTTACTGTGCTTTGAATCTAACAGAGAGAAAATAAACAAGTCCAAGTTTGAATTTGAGACAAAAAAATAGTCCAAATGGAGTCATTGAAGTCCATCTCTGGTTAATGGAACTGGACTGGATTTAATTTGCTAAACCTTGGGCTTTTAGAGAGAAAAATGGAAAATGTAAAAGGCTGAAATAGATGTTTGTTTTTGTAGAAACAGATCTAAATGTAAAATGTTTGGACGTATCTGGACAAAGCCATAATCCCTCAGCATCGTGACATTCGGAGTCACTTTTTAACCGTTCCTTTTGTCGTAACATCCATAACCATCGTCCGTCATTAACAGAAACTAAATTGGGTTTGAGCTGTGTCCCACTGACGGTCTAACCCTCTAATCCCTGTCTCTGTAGGAGGTTGACTCTGAGGACGCCGGTTCGATTCCCGCCGCTGACAGCATGGTAAACCCCTCTCCGACCGAAACCTCCAAATCCAGCCGATGTGTAGTCTCCTAGAACTAGAGCGGATAGACACTGTCTCTCTCTGCGCTTCTAGAGACTCTCCTAGAATCAAGCTTTCTCTTCATTCAAACTCTGGGCTTTTGTTTTTTTGCTCTAGAACATGAATGTGGTGGAGATTTGTCATCCAGCTTTTATCTAGAATTAAAACTAAAGATATTTACAGAGAATAAATGAGACTAAAGCCATAAATCCTTCTGCCTTTTCTAAAGTCTACACTGCCTTTGCATAAAATCAATGAGATACAGTAACGTCTTAAGTAATATACTCTGTTTATGTGAATTATATTTGGCTTGTGAAGAAATGTTTGAGTCTTTAACATAAAAAATATTGTCTTCTGATTAAAAACATCAAATCAAAACTATGAATTTTTATGTGGCTAAACATATTTTACATTAAAAAAAAACAACGGCAGTAAAAAAAAGAAGCCACAGATGAATCTATACAGGCCTTTTCTCATAAAAACAGTGTCTTTCAACAGATTAGTGATGAATGATTTTTTCCTGGACTTTTTCCAAATCAAAGCCTTGTTTTTTCTTTGTATTGTTCTGTTTCTTGCCGTCTCCTTGATCCAATCTTGCCTTTTGTACTTGAACTGTGTCGAGAACGTTGCTGCTGTGTCAATGTTTGCTTTAAACACTGAGCCTTAGTGAATTTCAAAGCCTTTTTTGAACAAACAGAGCCAACATTACGAGCTCATTCACCAAAGATCTTTCTCCTTTAAACCGTTTAAAAGCCGCCTGTAAAACCTCTCGATTCTAGTCCAGACTCTACACAACTTCTCACTAAAATAAAAGCATTAAACCAAAGATTACTTCTATTTTTAATATTTAAAAAGCCCCAATTCTCCTAAAATGCCCTAAAGTCAGCTGTTTTTTCTCTTATTGTATTTTTGTGACCACTTACTCCACTTCACTTTTACAACCGTTAAATAAATACAAGATTTTTCTAATAACTTTTGCATCTTTTTGTGAAATCTAACCCAAAATAAACCAAGATTAAGTGAGCCAAACCAATATAACAGATTATTTGTCAACATTAAAGACATAAATTGCAAAGAAATGAACAATTAAAAGTCACATTTTCACATAAACGTCTATATTTAAAAATGTTTCCCTTTATTTACCCCAAGTTTTTCAACAAATAACCCCTGAACATTTCACAAAATTAATTACTCTTATTAATTACCACTAAAATCCTGATCTTTACACTTTATTGCCTCCAAAATAAAGACAAAAAATCCTTTAAATGTCCCAGATTTCCACAGTTTTAGCCCAAACTTATACTTTAACATGAATTTTTACCTTTAAATGAACCAAAGAAGTGAGCTCTTAGTATTTTTTCTGCTGTTGTTTACATAAATGATCAGATAAAGTGGTTTTAAAGTGGTTAATGGTTAGACTTTAATGTGGTCAAAGCTGAAACTAAAGCAGCCTTGTTTTATAATGTATCATAAACGTAGGTAGGGTCTGTCTGTGCCGTGTTTTATTGACTTTATTTGAGCTAATCTTCAGCCCTGGTCTTATTTGAATAATAATCATCATAATAATTATCTTAATAAACTGCTGTGTGCTCGCCTTGATGCATCTTTGACTTTTGTATTTTCAACAATAAACTGGACTATGTTTCTTTACCTTTAACTGAGTCGTTCTTACTTCACAGTGAGTTATATTTGAGCATTTCTCTCACGATTACGGGCTGTGATGCATTGGTTTGACTTTATTAACACAGCTTTTTGCCAGTTTTAATCAGGTTATGTCCAGATAAATGTATATTTGTCATTCAGCTTAAATCACACAAAAAATAAGATGGAGAGAAACAGTTTAACCCAAAAAAGTCAAGTGAATCCCAAAAATAAGCTTAGTATATAGATTTATATTAAAGACAAAGAGCAGAAGAAGTGATGAAAATGTCAAATATATTTATGTATTTATTATTTAATCAGATTTTCAGATGGTTTCCAAAGCGACAACAGTTTAATTCATATTTAATTCATCTGTTAAAGGCTTAAATCGATGTATTTAAAGTGTTTTAGGGAGTTGCATGATAAATAAATGTTAAAATAAGGCTGAAAGATGGAAGTATGTGGCTCAATTCAAAGTTTACATCAGTGTCTCCCAAAAACCTAACCACAGCGTTCCCTTCTGGTGAGAAAACAATATTTTTAATGTTCAGGGACAGAATGTGAGACGTTATTGCAGCAGAAGTTGGTCTAGTTTTCTGTCTTTGATTTTAAAGAGAATTTACACATTTAAAATCAATCCCAGGCCTCCATATTTACATTTTGAGCCACTTTAAAGCATGATTTAAATTAAAATGAATCCAAGAGCTTAATCCTGTTGCTTCAAAATGACACTCCACATTTTAAACTGTGATAGGTTTATTTTTAAAGTGACTCTGTTTGACTTTTTCAGATGAATTCATGTGGAGTTTATTTAGTGAAACACTTTTTTCCCCAAAAATGGAGCCTTTATTTATATTAACAGGATATTTATGAAGAGTAAACAGTGCTGTGTGTTTTTATGAGTTTAAAATCTAAAAATGTACAAGTATAGTTTGGTTTTACCCAATTTACTCCGATTTAAGTCATTCTAAACTGTTTTACTGAAACCTAAACAAGTTTAAATTAAATCTATGACGTATATAAAAATAATCTATTCTTGGTTGGATCTATCAGAACTAAATGAGCAGAGAAACAACCCAAAAAGAGAACATTTGGACCATTTACCGCAAAATAAATACCAAAAAATTAAAAAAAAATTGTGATATTTTAGGATTTTAAACCATATTGAGAGACTAAACCACAACAACTTTTACTGAACAATTTAATAATAGAATAAAAGTAAATATAAATCAAAACAACTCACTTTTTGACAGAAACATTGTCTTATTTATATATTATAGACCGTTTTATGACTTTTCTCTCATTAACCAGTAATAATGACCTAAAGTGGCCAAAATGTATTAACAAACAATATTAATATTTGATGGAAAAAAAGGGAAAAAAAAAAAAAAAAAAAAAAAAAATTTTGTCAAAATAAAATATGAATAAACATATAAAACTAGGAAGGAACAAAGTTTAAAGTGCTTAAATACGACAGAAGAAGAAGAAAAGTCACAGACGATGATTGACAGCTCAAACGAGGAAGTGTCTGTGCTTCGATCTAAGCCCCGCCCCTTTCCGCTGGAGGCCACTCTTCTCTGCGTCTTTACCTCTTTTACCTGTCGGTCTTCGCTTCACCTGAGCCTGACCAGGAAGTGGGGAGGGGGCGGAGCTAAAGCCGAGAACAGAAACACAGAGAAAGAGAGAATGAGAAAGAAGAGAGGGAAGAGTAGGAGCTGAGAGAGAGTTAGTGTTTGTGGATCGACAGAGGCTCAGTTGAAGCTGGTGAGTGCTTCTTCTTCTTCTTCTTCTTCTTTAAGCGACAGGTGTTTGTTTAAAACTTGCTTCAGGTGTGTTTCCTTCACTTTTTTCCTGTTCTTTCATCAGCTCTGTTCAAACTGCATGTGTTCTTTATTATGTTTGGACAAAAAGCATTTACTGTGCACTTTATTCACCATTTTCAATCTATGTTTTCTTTCTAATTGTGTCTTTGCAGTGTTGTGTCATTCATTTATTAACACATCTACTTCTGACTGATATTGAAACTGGGTCATAAGATTATAAATTTAGTGCTTAAAACGACTGAGAAGTGTCTGGACTGATCTGAAGACACACAAACAACTCAAGAATGATGAGGCTAATTAATCAGATAATGTTTTAATAGATACTGTCTCACAAACTTTAAAGAGGTCAAAATTAATAAAAAAAAGAAACAGACGTGAGCCGATGGAGGGAGAGATATTGGGCTGACTTTATGATTTCAACTGTAGTTCTTACAGTCGATGCTAAATGCAACAGACAATTCTATTTCTAACTAAATTTCTTTGTGCATTCTCTGTTATTTCTCCTTTAAACTCTTTCAAAAGAATGTTTTTATTTTTGTGTAGCGTAAAATCACAGCAGGGCTTTACAAACCGAACCAGACCCGGTCCTTAGTGTCTTTATCAGGATCAAAAAAGAAAGAGAAACCTCAGAGAGACCCACTGAACGAGGAAGAAGGACGGACATTTTATATTTTTTATTGACAGTCTCTAGAGTCAAATAAAAAAAGCCAATGGACTATTATTCAGTCAAGTTCAAGGCTCTGGGCAAAATAAATGCATTTATTAGACGACCCACTCTCCGTCCTCTTTGTAAATGAGGCTAATTATATTTACAAATGTGGAGCTAAATTCAGATCCATCGAGGCCTGGACTTTGTGTGTTGTGGTTTCGAACTAAAACTAATGCAGAAGACGACAGATAAAGATAAAAGGACTGGTCAAATGTATAAATGGATGCTGAAAACTTTATACTTTTGCTCTGCTTTGTTTGTGATGAGAACTAGAAAACTTTACAGTGACTTCAACAAAGATTTCATGTCCTTCTAATGTATTTTATTATATATTTTCACTGTAGATCCGCACTCGTCTGTGTTAAGAACCAGATCAGCGTGACACGTGTTGGTTTGACTGGATTTTATCTGATTTGAATGTCGTCCCAGAACAAACCAACAAACATGCAAAGAATGGTAGAAATACGTCCCCAAATTTTCAGGCAAAAGTTCCCATCAACCCCCGACCTTCAGGGGCTTAGTCCTCGATTTAAAGGAGCTCCGTGGGAGATGCGCCCCCTGCTGGACAAGAGTCACACTGTAGATTTATACAGCACTAATTATCTCTTTATTTATTCTTCTCTTCAGGCCCCGGACGAGCCCCGTTCAGAGGAGCCTGTCCCTGCTGTGGTGTTACCTTCCGGCCCCTGTCCCGCTCCTGTAGCCCCCTTTGGCCCTTGTCCCACTCCTGTAGCCCTCTCCGGCCCCTGTCCCACTCCTGTAGCCCCCTTTGGCCCCTGTCCCGCTCCTGTAGCCCCCTTTGGCCCTTGTCCCACTCCTGTAGTCCCCTCTGTAGCCCTCTCCGGCCCCTGCCCTGCTCCTGTAGCCCCCTCTGTTGCTCCCTCTGGCCCCTGTCCCGCTCCTGTAGCCCTCTCCGGCCCCTGCCCTGCTGCTGTAGCCCCCTCTGTAGCCCTCTCCGGCCCCTGCCCCGCTGCTGTAGCCCCCTCTGTAGCCCTCTCCGGCCCCTGCCCCGCTGCTGTTGCCCCCTCCGGCCCCTGCCCCGCTGCTGTGGCCCCCTCCGGCCCCTGTCCCCCCGGCTCGGACCTCCATGTGATCGTGGAGCGGGTGTCTGAGCTCGAGCGCTGGCTGCAGGCGGCTCGCTGCAGCCTTGGAGCCGCCGGGGCTGATGGGAAAAACATCCAGGATGCTCTGGAGAAACACCTGCTCACCTGTCAGGTAAGCCCCGCCCACTGCCCACCTCTATTTCCTGTCTGGACTTTCATTTTCTTCTTATGTCTATTTTTTGTTGTTTTATTCTTTTATTTTGAAAAATCACACAGAAAAGCAGTGAAATTCAGCCTGATTCAGTCTCAACTCTTGTAAAAACTACCTTGGATTACTGTTAACTACATTTTAGATTCCCTGTGAAACCTGAAACTTAAAGCCCTGTCCTTTAATTAGTCTTTAATTAAACTAAATTAAATAAGTATATCATTAACTAAACTATGTAGTCGGTCCAGTTTTGGCCCCGCCCTCCGTCTGCAGCAGGATCCTAAAATAACCTGATAATCCAACACTGGGCAGGTCTTTGTGTATTTCACAAAACCAGAGCCAACTATGACTCATCAGATCATTTCAGTCTCGCTCCCATGATGCATCACTGCGGTAGAGTCCATTATGTAAAACAGATGTGGCTCTTGTGTGTAAACAGTCGGTCACTAGTTCACTGCAGATGGAACGATAAAGAAGAGTGTTGTTATTTAAGTAGTTTTAAATAATGATCAACAACATAAAGAGATAAAGTTACTGATTTAATAGTTTTAATGCTTTTTGGAGCCACAGGAATGAGTTTGAGTTTTACTGTGCTATTCTTGAAACTAAAAATAATTTGTAAATTTGTGTAGTCTACAATTATAGTTTGCAATATAAGTCTGATAATAATTTAAAGAAGTGTTCATTTCAAGGCTGAGTGCTTTTATTGGGAACTTTTTTCATCTAAGAAAACATTTGTGAAAACAAAACGTCCAAAATAGAAACAATTAAGAGGCTTCATGAAAAAGGTTGATGGAATAAACCCAAACTCTCAAATCAGCTTTGTCTTTGGAAACAAGAACTAACAGGACAGTCATCACAGTCTGAGAAAAATACATGAAGAAGAAACGATGAAACAGACGCTAAAACCTTGTTCTTAATTTGTTCTTAGTTTGTTCTTAGTTTGTTCTTAATTTGTTCTTAATTTGGTGATTGATTAGAACCAGGACCAAACTGAACTAAAGTGATTGTTTTAGTTTTGCTCCATCTGTAAAACAATAATAATATTTTTATCTCCTGTCTGACTCTGGTTGGTGAGATGCCTTTATTTGTTGCTCCATTAAACCTTTTCCATTGAATCAAAAGGCAGCTAATGACTCTGTGTTCTTCAGTGTTTGAGAGCTCTTTATTTGGATCTGTGTCTGTCGTGAAAATGGATAAAGTAAGTCACATTAATGAAGAGTCGAGTCCAAACATGAAGCAGTTCGACTTTTTATCCTGAATGTGTTTGTAGTATGTCTTTTATCTTTTCTCTCCAGATTTTTCCTCTTCTTTTGTGTTTGATGATTAACGGCTCTCGAGGCATGTCCCGCCGCGACCGTCTCGTACCTCGTGTATTTTGTGTAATATTTCATGTGTGAATGTGCAAACAAACGGCAGCTTAGATTTGTCATGTTTACTCTCCACACACAAACGCTGTAGCAACAAAACTACACCCACACGACTCTTCAAGAGGCTCTCCTGAAACGTTCAGATATTAAAGTAACACACAGTTTGAGTTTGAAGCTGATGTTCTTTTTTTGTTCCTGTCTCAGACTCCACTCTCCTCCAAAATCAGTCTAGAGACCTCTCCTGCTTCTCTTTTATTAAAAAAATAAAACAAAATACTAATCCATTTGACCAAACTGAAGTTTAGAGTTTAGCGTTAGCTTAGCTGTGACTTCAGCGTCAGGACGACAATTATCTCCTCCTCGTTAAACATTACGTGATTGAATTGACAGTATTTATCTGTGTTTTACGTTGCCTCCCTTTTCTCTGTTGATGCTTTTCTTTTTTCAGCTGTTTCTCTGTTAAAAGACATATTCAGCTGAAAATACACTTTATCTGCAGCTATTAAACTTCCTGGAACGTCATGTGACAAGTGTCGACCAATGGGAGCGCTCCAAGGTTTTCTGTTCCTGAATAGAGGTTCTCATCTATTACAATCCCTTAGAATAAACACTAGATGGATCAGAAAGACTGTTTTTACTCAAGTATTTCTTTTACAATAAACTATTTGGGTTTAAACCTTTTTCAATAAATCAGCTACAGTCTGTTTAATGATGACTGAAGGCGTGATATGTTTTATTGTTTCACTTTCTTTGTAAGTCCTTGGTTCAGACTAAAACAAACTTAAACGTCATAAAATCTGAGCAGTAACAGTTGAACTCTGAACTCTGAGGCTGATGAATCACACCAGAGACCAGGATATGGTTCAGATATACCTCCTACAACCTAATATCTGCTCCAACCCTTCAGTAAAAGTCACATTGATGATCCTGTAGATATTTACATAGTGAAACCAAACCAACAAAGAGCAGGATGCCACAAAACAAATCGAGTGACGTTGAGCTGAAACCTGACGCTCTCCGTGGATCCTGAGCAGAAACCAGCGTCTTCAGGACAATAACCTGCTGTAGGTTCATTCACTGACGCCACACGCCCAGGATTATTTAGTAACACAGCGTTATTCTGAAAGGACCTGAGTTTTGGGTGAGTTTTCTTCCCAGGACTGACTGCTGCCTGACCCTGAGAGTGTAACCAGAGCCTCCATTAAAGTTTCAGAGGTTAAACGCAGCCCTGCAGGAGACGAGGTGAAGCATTGTGGGTAAACAAACACCTCTGATGTGATCTGTGTGAGTCTTATTCAAACTGAAAACATCGTGACCCACATCTGACTCTGACATCTACAGCCTTTGTCCACCACTGACCTGTCATTTTACACAATAGGACTCCCTCACCATCAATATCTTTATTTAAAAAGGCCACTTTAACTTTTAATAATATAAAAAATATATAGAAAATATAAAGAATAGGTGAAAAAACAATCTTTCTGATCCATCTACTGTTTATTCAAAGGGATTGTAATAGATGAGAACCTCTATTCAGGAACAGATCACATGCTCCAAAAAGCAGCGCTCCCATTGGTCGACACTTGTCACATGACGTTCCAGGAAGTTTAATAGCTGCAGATAAAGTGTATTTTCAGCTGAATATGTCTTTTAACAGAGAAACAGCTGAAAAAAGAAAAGCATCAACAGAGAAAAGGGAGACAACGTAAAACACAGATAAATACTGTCAATTCAATCACGTAATGTTTAACGAGGAGGAGATAATTGTCGTCCTGACGCTGAAGTCACAGCTAAGCTAACGCTAAACTCTAAACTTCAGTTTGGTCAAATGGATTAGTATTTTGTTTTAAAGTCTCCATGTTTTTACTCCATTTTCTGTCTTTATATATTTTCTAACACTATTTTTATTGTTATTTATGAACTGTCACATTTTCACCAAAGAGTCTAATCTAATTTATAAAAGCTCCACAAAGTCTTTCCAATTATCCCTGCCTCGTTAAGGTTTGTTTGTAAGGATTTTACCAATATTTGTTTTCTTTTTGTGCTGTTCGTCTGTTTCTCTGTGAATAGGTATTACTTGTGTGTTAATAAGTATAAGTATTCTGTCGAGTCTTTGTTCTGATTCGGTCGTGCTCTTGTTTTTGTAGGAGATGTTCCTGGAGATCGAGCAGAAGGTGAGCGTCCTGTCCCGACTCGGCTCTGACCCCGTCCAGCTCCAGGACGATGAGGGCTCCACCCGGTCCCAACAGGAGGCGGCGGAGGTCCTCCTGAACAAACTGGACCTGCTCAAGTCCAGCCTGGTGTCCTTCCAGCAGCTGCTCCAGGACAAACAGGAGGAGACGGAGGTCAGAGCAGAGCGCCCCCCGGAGGAGACACTGAGGCGCAGCAGCAGCGTTCAGGACATCCTGTCTTCACCCAGAAACAAACTGATGAGACAGAGCAGCCTGCAGCAACAGAAGGTAATAAAAAGAGGAGAATAATCTTTTAAAAACAGGTTCACAAAGTGCTTAACAAGAAAAAAACAGTGTTAAATAAAACAATAAAAGAACAGCAACAAAATAAATCGGTTATAAAAATCAGAATTGACTTAAAAGTTGGGGAAATGTTTTCAAAGACATAAAGATATAAAACATCACTTAATAAAAAATTAAAAATAGGTATGTTGGATATAATAGATAAAAAATAAATATAAAATAAATACAGCAATATATAATACAGTAAAAATCATAAAAAATCATAAAAAGACAGTCTGTAAAAATGGGTTTTAAGATTTAAAAGATACTGATTGAATGAATAATAATGAACTTTATCTAAATAACACTTTTCTAAACAAAGTTACAAAGTGCTTTACAGTGAAAGAATAAAATCTGCATCAAGAGCCAATAAAACAATAAAATAAATAATAAAATATTAAAATCATCCAAAGAAAACAATAAAAACAAATATTAAAAACAAAAATAACAGACTAATATTAGGAAAAATCAAATGCTTCTCTAAAAAGGAAAGTTTTCTTAAAGGAGCATGGACTTTTAGGTAATTTTAGTAAAGTTAGGGTCAGGTTTTACACTTTGTCATTAACCAAAGCTGTAATAAACAAATATGTTCAATAAACCCACCCCACTGAGCTCACAATCATCCATCACTTATTTCACCCACTTCTCTTTTGTGTTGAGGCTGTGTTTTTGATTATTTTAGAGTCTGACAACTTCAGTAAATGCGCTTAAACGTTAAACTACATTTCACAAACTCTGTGGAGCCGTGTTGTTGATCCGTTATCCAACATCAAGTCTTAATCCAGATGGAGCCTGAGCTGACGGAGAGTGTTGTGTGTCGTTCAGGAGCTGGAGCAGGAGCTGTCGGAGCAGAGGGGACTGACCCGGGCCCTGTCCCGACAGAGCAGCAGGGCCCGGCTCCAGAGTCCGGACTCAGAGGAGCTCAGTCAGGCCTCAACACGGTACAACATCAGTGTCTGCTTTAAAAATGTCAACCGCTAACGTTTTCTGGGAGTAATTCTACTTTTTATTGACTTAATTAGACCTGAGCTTTCATCGTAATTGCTCCAAAACTGAAGTCACATCATTGATCATTAATCTGATGGAAAATCAATCGTGTACAGTTTGAAGACGTGTTGCATTATGGTCCATTTTGATCGCTCAGTGACCATCTCTGTGTTACTTTTCATAAAGTCTTGTGGAAAACTACAATCTAGTCTCTAGATATTCAAACGCCACCAGAATATGAAAGACATATTCAGCTGAAAATACACTTTATCTGCAGCTATTAAACTTCCTGGAACGTCATGTGACAAGTGTCGACCAATGGGAGCGCTCCTTTGGTCCCAAGGTTTTCTGTTCCTGAATAGAGGTTCTCATCTATTACAATCTCTTACAATAAACAGTAGATGGATCAGAAAGACTGTTTTTACACAAATTATTGATTTTACAATAAACTATTTGGGTTTAAACCACTTTCTCAAATAGAAAAATATCAGGTACAGTCTGTTTAATGATTACTGTATATAGTGAAAACAGAGACTAGAATAATAAACTCAAAAGGACACATGTTAAGGTCTGAACAGAACCACAGGAGCTGGACACAAATGCTAAGATTAAACCTTTACTAAAATTGGGACCAAAACGTATAATAACTACATGTGTAAGTGTTGTCCCTCTGCAGGTCGTGTCCCGTGGACGTGGACCCGGACTCTTCTCTCCTGAAGTGGGACCGACTCCACGCTGAGCTCCTTTCTCTGGAGCAGACCCTCCTGCCTCCTCCCTCTGAGGTAAACCCAGCCGCCTCAGCTTCAAGTGCTTCATTATCACAGCTCCAATCCTCCAAAGTACTGCTCTCGTGCTTCATTATCACCTCCTCTGAGCCGCTGCCTCTGTGTTGTGTCTTTGATGAGATGGGACTCCCGCGGCGCGTGATAAGAGTCATATCTCAGCTGTGTTTTTTTCCTATTTTTCTCCATCTTCTCGCCGTGTGTGTCTCTGTGAAGGTGGCAGACGCTTCCAGAAGCTGCACTGATGGAGCAGCGGGACGTATGATTGTGGAACAAACCCGAAAAGAGCTGCGTACTGTGGTCGGCGTCCTCAGGGAGCTGGGACGCGGCGCTGCAGACGCCCCTGACCAGGTGAGGGCGCTGTGGAGACGACTTAGACTTTACATTAGACCAAACTTTACTCAAAGATGGGCCACATTTGATGAGAGACAAATTTCTAAGAGCCGACAGTCTCATTGATTTTTTTATTATCACACAAGTACATGTTTTAGATGGATTTGAACAGGTTTTAGTTGGTTTTGAACAGGTTTTAGTTGGTTTTGAACAGGTTTTAGTTGGTTTTGAACATGTTTTAGATGGATTTGAACAGGTTTTAGATGGATTTGAACAGGGTTTAGTTGGTTTTGAACAGGTTTTAGTTGGTTTTGGACAGCTTTTATGTGGTTTTGAACAGGTTTTAGTTGGTTTTGAACAGCTTTTATGTGGTTTTGAACAGGTTTTAGTTGGATTTGAACAGCTTTTATGTGGTTTTGAACAGGTTTTAGTTGGATTTGAACAGCTTTTATGTGGTTTTGAACAGGTTTTAGTTGGATTTGAACAGCTTTTATGTGGTTTCTAACAGGTTTTAGTTGGATTTGAACAGGTTTTAGTTGAATAATTTTGCTGTTTGAGTAAAGCTGCTGCTGTTGGAGCCAAAAACAACACATTTTCTCACTGAAGCAAGGACTTGAGCCAATTAAAGTCCAGCTAAAATCTGTAAAAATCTATTAATGTCAAATTGAAACCATTTAGAACCTGTTAAGGTCCAGCTAAAACCAATGAAAACCTTTCAAAGACCAACTTAAACTCCATAAATCTTGTTAAAATCAAACTAAAACTGTCCTAGACCTGTTCAAGTCCAACAAGAAGCACTTAAACTGTATTTAAACTGAACTTGACTTTAATACAATAAAACTGTGCTCTGTTTAATACGTGTGCCCTTTGACCTCAGGAGTGCTCTGTGGATGCGTCTCCTCAAACGCTGGACGAGGGTTTATTTCAGGCTCTGAGCAACACATCTCTGTCTGTGTCTGGATTAAAGCCCCTGCTCCTCTCACCTGTCGCTGTAAACGATGAAGAGGAGGGTCGACAGACTCTTCTGCTGCTGCAGGTCGGGCTCAGGCTCAAAAAATAAAACACAAAATACTAATCCATTTGACCAAACTGAAGTTTAGAGTTTAGCGTTAGCTTAGCTGTGACTTCAGCGTCAGGACGACAATTATCTCCTCCTCGTTAAACATTACGTGATTGAATTGACAGTATTTATCTGTGTTTTACGTTGCCTCCCTTTTCTCTGTTGATGCTTTTCTTTTTTCAGCTGTTTCTCTGTTAAAAGACATATTCAGCTGAAAATACACTTTATCTGCAGCTATTAAACTTTGTCTATTACAATCCATTATAATAAACAGTAGATGGCATCATAAAGACTGTTTTTCTCACAAATTATTTTATTTTTACAATAAATTATTTGTGTTTAAACCGTTTTCCAACAAAAAAAAAACAAAAAACATCCAGTATGGTCTGTTTAATTCCAACTGTTGAGTGGATTATAATACCTGTGGTGTATTTTCTCGTTTCAGAGTTTGTCGTCGGAGCTGGAGTCTCTGAGCAGCGAGCTGGTGTCTCAGGGGTCAAAGTTGACTGGTTTCCTGAGGTCAGACCGAGGTCAGCGCTGTGTGGAGGCTGTGGTCAGAGTCATCGCCGTGATTCAGACTGAACTGAGTCAAAGACAGAGTCACGTCAAGAAACGACAGGAGCAGACGGCGTCAACACAGGTCAGTCTTTATTATTTAACTATGTACCACTATTGTCTTGTATTATTTTATTTTTTACAATTATTATTAGTTGTTTTTTTGTTTTTTTTGTAGTTTATTTATTTATTTATTTGATTATTTTCTGCTTAAGGGTGTTTTATAATAACCTCTTCATGGATAATTATTGTTTATAAGTATGTCATATAGAAGCTTTTTTTTAAACAATCGATTTAATTTTTTTTTTTAAGTCTTTATTTACAGTGTGTAATGATGCTCAATAAACATGTTTGTTTTATTATGTCTTGAGATTTCACTTTATATTTTGAGATACTGAGCCTTATTGTGCATGTTATATATCACTCTACTCAACAATAATTCTTATATTTTGAGTTTTATGAAAATACTCACCATTTTTCTGAATAGACTTACACCTCCTTTAATTCAGTGCTAAAAGAGAACGATAATGTTGTTTTAGTGTGAAATAATAGCCCTTTATTGACTGCATGTGTCTAACCAACAGAGAAAACTGAAAGAGTTGCATGCTGCCTTCACTTCCCACCAGTTCACCGTTCACCAAATAACTCTCGGACTCAGAGGAAACCACCTGAGCCTCACTGAACAGCTGCAGGTACAGTTTCCATCGAGATAATAACACTACAAATGTAAACTAAAGGATGGATTAGTATAAAATGAATCGTACTGCTGGCTCTTATATCGTTTAATGTTTTTGTTTATGGATGTATTATGCTGAGTGTTTGTATATTTCTCAGACTGTGGCTCAGGTCCAGGAGGCTCTCCAGATTCAGGCCGAACAGGTGAACTCTCTGCTGCAGGACGGAGACCAACACCTGTCCCAGTCTCTGGTCCAACAGGCCTCACAGCTGCAGGTGAATCTCCTAAAGTTTATTGTAACAGGAATCATCTGAAAAAATGAGACGTGATCTAGTCTTTATAATGAAGGATTTTAATAGATGAGAATGATCAGTCCACAGCAGGATTTTGTCCAATCACAGCTCACTTCAGGTAAAAAGGAGCGCTCCCATTGGTCGACACTGATGTCAACAACGAAGGAACAAGGAAATAAACCAAGGAAATGGGTTATTCTGTTGGAAATACGTCTTATTTTACAGAGAAACAGCTCAAAAAAGATAAAAATAGAGAAATATGTAGGAAATTAAACAGATAAATGTTGCTTTGATGCAGTGATAAAAGTTTCAGATCAGCTCTAAACTTTGATTTAATGTAACATATTGGTATTTTGTGGTGGCAAATTGGTCCAGTTTGACCTATTTTTAAATAAAAGAAGCAGGAAAGGTCACTGCTGCTGTTGGGGCTGAGACCGGGACAAAAAAAGCTTTAAGTAAATGAAGATGTAACAAAATAATAAAAAACAGGGATGGTCTCAAAAGGACATATTTTCACAGGTTGAATGGCTACTTATATTTGACTTTACCTGGAGTCATATTTTCTCTTTAAACTCCATCCATTTCTTCTCGTCTCCAGGTGGAGCTGGACAGCGCTCTGGGCGGTGTGTCGTCTCGTTTTGTGGAGCTCAGGAGCAGCGTTGAGCTCCAGCAGACGTTCGAACAGCTGCTGCTGAGCCTGAAGGAGCTTCTGTCTCTGGGATCTGAACACGTCGACCTCCGGACCCTGGACACCGAGCTCCACCGCGAAAACCAGCTCCTCCAGCAGCTCCACAGCAAAGAGCAGCTCCTCCAGCAGCTCCACAGACACACAGTCAGTGAAAACACCAACATTTAAAAGTGTTATCAGCATAAAAACAAAGAATACACCTTGATTTTGTGTTTTCTTTATTGATTTAGAAGTTTTTCCAGTTTCTCGAACAGCATTTTAAGACCCTGCAGTTCGTGTCTCAGAGATTTCCAGAGAGTTTCCAACAAGCAGTAGAAAAGTTCCAAGATGAAGTGGTGGGACTGCAGCAGCGAGGCCTGGAGAAAGGGACGAGGATGGAGCAGATCCTGCAGGTGGAGTCCTCACAGTTACCTTCAATAAATATGAAGAACATGTGTTATGGTTAAACTGTCTTCTTCACAGACATTCAACAAGAAAACTGCTTTTAAATCTTTATGTTTTACGATTGTTCCCTGTTCCCTAAAACTAATTTAGGACAGAATGTTGCAGTTTTAGTTTTTGCTGAACTAAAAGGAGAATCCAGTCTGATGTTGAAAAGTAGAAAAGTTAAAAAAAAATTAGAAAAACAGAGCAAACCACAAACTATTCTTTGCCAAATCAATTCAATAAATCAAACCTGAACCTAAGAATTGCTTTTGTCGACGAGAAAAATAAAAGCAGAAGGAGATTTTTAAAAATGTTTCCTCAAAAAAGAAACCCATCCCTCAAAATTAAATAAATAAAAAAAAATTAAAGCCATGTCTCAGTTTAAAAAAAAGGTTTAAAAAGACAACCTGACTCATATTTTAAAAGCCGTCTGCTAATGTGGCTAATGCTAAGGATGCCACTGTATTCAGTCGATAAAAGCAGCGCTATCGTTTTAATGTTGAAAGGATCATAAACCAAACAATAATCCCAAATAAAAAAGTGAAATAACATCAGTAAAGTACCATTAATAACCCAGCATTATACAAAACTAAGTTATTTTATTTATTTTTGGGTTTAATGGGAAAAGAGTCAGTTTTTGTTCAGTCAGAAACAGAACTGTCCCTCGTTCAGTTTTAATTACAGTATTTCACTAAATCTTTTTTTCTCTGTGTTTCATTTGAATCAGACGTGGACTGAGTGGGAGCAGGACTGTGAGTGGATGGACTCCCTGCTGAAAAACACAGAGACTTCATTTCCCATAATGCCCCGGGAGTTTGATTCAGAAGAGCAGATTTCCAGTAACCTCTCTGTCTACCAGGTATTATTACTACTACATAAAGCACTCACTGCAGATAATATTTATGTTTTCAACTCATTTAGATACTGTTCTTTCAATTCAAAATGAAATAAATGTCAATGTTTTTTGGTTTTATAGAAATTTGAGTAATTTCTGAGGCTGCTGTAGTTTGTGGAGTTTACATCAAAACCAAAAGAGTGGGAACCCTTAATAATATCTACAAATAATGTACTTAATAAGTGGTAAATAAATGTTGTAGAGACATTACAAAGAATATTATCACAGAAACATAACAGTTCATATAAAACTAATGCATGTTTGGGAGTAAACTGCAGATGTAATGTTTTGTTCCAGGATCTCGTCGCGGTTTTAGAGGAAAGCTCAGCTCGTGTGGGTCGTCTGCTGAAGTCTGGGGCTGAGCTGCAGGAGGCTGGATGTCGAGGAGCTGGAGCCGTCTGCAGAAAACTGGACAAGCAGTGGAAAAGTCTGACGAAGAGAGTGGACCGTGAACACAACACTCTCATCAAACACAACAAACTCAGGACCAGGTCTGAGCAGATCTATTATGAACTGTTTAAATCTCTGAATGACAACATATAAGACTCAATGATTAAAGAAGAAAACAAGGCTCCCACATGTTTGGAAAAACTGAAAAAAAATGTTTTACCACCTGACAAAAAATACATATTGTCGTAGAAAATGTTTTTATTATGACTGAATTTTTTGGAGATTTTCTTTTTGATTCAATAAATGAGACAAGTTCAATATGACTGAATGGTTATAGTATAATAAAATACAAAATAAATAAAAGGAAAAAAAAATGTAAGTAAATAAATAACAAAAAATAAGAGAATAATAATATTGAGAAATAAACATATAAATAAATAATCATATAACAATACAATAATAAAACAATACACTGCATTGCCTATTTGTACATGTGTTAGATAAAGATATTAGCCTACATCATCAGTAAATATAATAATGTCCTAGAAAATTGTTCCTTACTTTACTTTTTCTAAGATAATATCTTATATTTAATGAGAATTAGTGTGAACATAATCCTAAAACAAAAGGAAAGACTGTCCACATTTAATTCATAAGTTTGTCTTTGTTTTTACTGTTTTGTTAATGTATTCAACCAAGTAAAAATATTGTATTTTAGTTAAATACAGTCCACTCATTAGCCATAATAATATTTAATCAAGTTTTCTTTGCCAATAAAAGCACTAAAATACTATATTCTTGAACTAAACAGAAAATGTGGTAATGTAAAAAGAGAATACGTGCTAATATTGAGCGGATGTCCTTAAATACTTATATTTGCAGGTTTTTGCGTGACTCCACTGCACTCTCTGACTGGGTGGGCGGGGCTAGAGAGATGATTGACAGGCAGCAGGTCATCCTCTCGGCCAATCAAGAAGAAGTAGACGTCTCTACGAGCAAAACACACTTTCTCCAGTTTGTGGTAAGTTTCTAGGAAAAAAAGGATGGTTTAATTTCTGTTTTAAATGTCACATAGTGTTGCTTTAACCACATTTACTAAAGATTTACAGCTGCTTCTGACAAACGTTTCTTTTATTTCCAGGAGTTGTCCAAAGAGCTGGAGGCCAGAGCTGATCTGAGGTCAGCAGTGATGTCGACAGGTTCTCAGCTGCTTCAGATCACAGACTCAGACCGAGACTTGGACAAAGACCGGGACAAACAGAACGACCCTGACCCCAGCTCCGTCTCGTCCCGGATCAAACATCTGGACCTGCTCTGGTCGGGTCTGACGGCTCAGGTTCCTGAAGTTCTGCAAACGCTGCACAAGGTGAGAATAAAGGGCTTTACGTGATACCTTCAATAAAGAGAAGATTGAAGAAGAGGATGAAGGTGAGTTTCAATGAACCGTACCAGAGTTCAGTAGGAAGTGCTACGAGATCCCTTCAAAATATAGGTCTCTGAGGTTCGTATTCAACCTTATCCAAAAGAACTGCACCAAACTCGTACCTTAATCCAGACTAAGGCCCAGGTTCTACCCTTTAGGCCTGGTTTTGTTGTTCACGAGAGACAAAGGAGTGTCCCAGTCCTCATTTGGATCGAGGGGAAGGGTAGAGGTGCAAATGGAACTAATTTCTGCAAAAATAAAGATTTTAAATGACAACAGTCCTGTTTTATCTTCCTTTAATCCTGAACTTGTTTTTGTTCTAATCTGTTTTCTCCTCAGAAAGTTTTTGATAAATCTCTGTTTGCTAACGTTAGCGTCACATCCACAGCTCACAGTCTTGTGTTTTTTAACTTTTTAAATGTTTTATTCTATTTAATGCTTAACACTGCTGTCTGATGGGTCTTGTGTCTGAGAACAGGACTGAACCTGTTCATTCTCTGGATGAAGATGACATAAACCCACAGATGTATTATTAGACATTAACGTGATATTATACATTATAATATATGATCAAATATATCAGACTATATTAAAAAACTGTAATATGTTATGTTATGTTAGGGAATTGATATACATTATGAGATATCTTGTAGATCTTATATTATGTCCTTTGGAGGGACAGTGGGTGGGGCTAAAGGTTAGGGGTAAGTTACAGAATATGGATCGGGTCTAAAGATCTTGAAACACTGTGATTTAGAAAAAGTTAGCTCTGAAAAGTGTAATAACTTTTTGACAAAGTAAGACTTTTTCTTTTTTCAGGTTTGATAGTAAATTCAAACTGGTTTCAGGCCTGGGTCTCGTCTGCAGTGGGTTTAATTATCCACAGAGCAGCACAAAGCCTCAGGAGGACTCTTCTCACTCAGATTCGTGTGAAACTATCTTTCTCCATTTTCCGTCTCCAGCTCTTCTCCGACTCCTCTCGGCTCCACTCTTCCCTCGTTTCTTTTTCTGTTTCTTTTGTTAAACCTCTTATCTTGTCTTGGTTATTTTTTACCCCGTTACGTGATCTATTTATTATCCCTCCTGTGGATAACTTCTCCTTTTACTTCTTTTTTAAAGAAGAGAGTTTCCTGAGTGTTTATTACAGTTTAATACCACAAAAAGTATTGTTTTTTGTAAAGTCTCCAGTTCAACAACAAATGCACACATTAAACTACTTTCTTGTTTTGCCTCTGTTTTGTTTTTTTAACCTTTTGTTCTTTTAAATTAGCGCTGGCTGCAGTCGTTGAGCCAGCAGGGGGCGCTGCAGGAGCTACAGTCCTTTCTCAAAGCTGTTGAATCCCAGCTCAACGAAGTCAGTGAGAGCAGAAACCAAACTTCAAAGTCAAACTTAAAGCATCTCTTGAAAAAATGCAAGGTAAATCAAATGAGCTTTATTTAATCTTAACGGAGGCACATTGAGTTGGGGTTAAACGTTACGGCTCACAAACACAATCCACAGGGTTTTTGTTTTTAATAAAAATCGTACAGTCACATGAATCGATTGTTAGATGCAGGAAACTCACAAGTAGAAGAACTAAATAAGTAAAAAAAAGGGGAAATACCCAAAGAACTGAAAAAGTGGGGCTGTACACGGAAGAAATTATTATTATATTATTATAAGAGTCGTGCAGTGTCAACTTAATTGTCTCAAATTCGAAACATAGAACATCTCTGAGCCCTTTGTGAGAAGGAAGGAGGTTGAGATGACTTCCATTTCATTAGAATTACCCTCTTCATTAGGATTATCATGAACATTAGAGAGTTCTGATCCACAGCTAACTCTAGACTCATCAAAACATAAGCTTCAAACAAGCGTAGAACATCTGTATCTTCTTCAAACAAGCGTAGAACATCTGTATCTTCTTCAAACAAGCGTAGAACATCTGTATCTTCTTCAAACAAGCGTAGAACATCTGTATCTGCTGCAACAACACTGTGCTTGTGTTTCTGCAGGATTTTCAGATGGAGATGGCGTCTCATCAGGCCACACTGGACTTTATAAACCAGCCTCTACGGATGTGTAATACCACAGAGGAGCACAGGGGGCGCTGTGACAGGAACGTGTTTTCAGAGGAACAGGGTCGACTCCATCATCAGTGGCTCAGTCTGAAACACACACTCATCTCTCAGGTTGGAAAGACTTTAAGAACACAACTGTTTCACATTGTTTTCATAAAAACAGTTATTGGAAGCTTCCAGAAGTTGTCTTACAGGCTTCACCCTTTTACCTGTGATTTAGACAGGTTTTAGATGGATTTGAACAGGTTTTAGTTGGATTTGAGCAGGTTTTAGTTGGATTTCAACACGTTTTAGATGGATTTCAACAGGTTTTAGTCACATTTGAGCAGGTTTTAGTTGGATTTGAGCAGGTTTTAGTTGGATTTCAACAGGTTTTAGTTTAGATTTGGACTGGTTTAGTTTAATTTGAACAGGTTTTAGTTGGATTTGAACAGGTTTTAGTCAGATTTCAACAGATTTTAGATGGATTTGAACAGGTTTTAGTTGGATTTCAACATGTTTTAGATGGATTTCAACAGGTTTTAGTCACATTTGAGCAGGTTTTAGTTGGATTTGAGCAGGTTTTAGTTGGATTTGAGCAGGTTTCAGTTAGATTTGAACAGGTTTTAGTTGGATTTGAACAGGTTTTAGTCAGATTTCAAAAGGTTTTAGATGGATTTGAACAGGTTTTAGTTGGATTTCAACATGTTTTAGATGGATTTCAACAGGTTTTAGTCACATTTGAGCAGGTTTTAGTTGGATTTGAACAGGTTTTAGTTGGATTTGAGCAGGTTTCAGTTAGATTTGAACAGGTTTTAGTTGGATTTGAACAGGTTTTAGTCAGATTTCAAAAGGTTTTAGATGGATTTGAACAGGTTTTAGTTGGATTTCAACATGTTTTAGATGGATTTCAACAGGTTTTAGTCACATTTGAGCAGGTTTTAGTTGGATTTGAGCAGGTTTTAGTCAGATTTGAACAGGTTTTAGTTGGATTTTAACAGGTTTTAGCTGGATTTGATCATGTTTCAGTTTCTGTTGAGGCTGCTCTAAACCAATAAAAGAACCATGTCTATTACAGTCCATTTCTTACTTTGCTAAATTAAAACCCTGCTGTAATCTTTAGATGTGTGTAAAACATTTATTATTTTGTCGAAATACTCGAGGAAACTCATTTACAAAATCAAATTCAGAGTAAAGTCACTGGAAAAGTTTACAACAAACCACCATCCGTCCATCTTGTATCTTCACAGTACACAATCCACCATCTTTGTTTCAGATAAACTCTTTGGAGCAGCAGCTGAAGATGAAGACGGAGCCAGAGTCTCGTCTGCAGCAGATCAACATCTGGATTCAAGATCAGAACGTCTGGATGAACCGAAAACCCAGCAGTCAGACGGAGATCCAGAAGAGTCTCAGCTGCTCTCAGGTGAAATATACAACAATCTGAAGAATATACAGGCTCTCATCTGGTTTAGTTTCAATTCCAGTATTTAAATAGCTTTTAAAATTAAAGTGTGAACAAAAACAAACACTGTTCAATGTCTTATTAGATTATCTTTTTAATAATATACACAAATACATGTTACGGGATCTTTTGTAGAAGTTTGAAACATGAAAATTAGTTAAAAATTAAAAGTATACTATTAAAAATCTGCTGTTTTAATGGTTAATGTGATGTATTTCAGGAGCTGGAGCAGAAGATAAAGCTGCAGTCTGAGGCTCTTCAGGATCTAAAGCAGAAATATCAAAATAAAACAGGAAACAGCTGTGAATTTATCTCACAGATAGACAAGTCTTCTCAGAACTGTGACGCTCTCAAACAGAAGGTACAAACTAAACTCACATTGTTTTTTGATGTGTTTCATGTTAACTTCTTCTTGAATTATCTCTTGTTTTTTTTTCAGAATGATTCGTTGAAACAGAAACTCCGTGACGTCCAGCGACTCTGGGACTGTGTCGACAAACGTCTGAACGAGACGAGAGCCACAACAATAAAGACGTCCCAGAGTCTGGATTATTACTGCGGCCCTCAGTTTTGTCTTAAGGCACAGAGAGAGTTGAACCAACGGCTTCAGGTAAAAAAAAACCCTTTGTGATAAAATGAATTGTATTTTTATGAACCTTTTCTGTGCTGCACAAACTTTCTTTGGTTTGTGTTGCAACAAAGTTAGTCGAACATTTCAAAGTCAGACTGTGACAAAATTAGTCAAGTGTGTCATTCTTTAATAATTGACTTAATATTTAACTTAATGTCCACTTTATCCTGATCTCTGTTGAGACTATAGCTGTTCAGAAGCTGAGAAACACACACAATTAAATTAAATTAAGTTCAAAACCTGAAAATTTGAGTGGGACGCACAGAAAAAGACATTTTAATTTAAGACTTTATGTATTTTTTTTTTTTGTGTGTCTTTTGCTGACAGATAATAAACAAACAAACAAATATATACAAAATAAATAAACAAACAAATAAACAAATAAATAAATTTAAAAAATAATATAAATAAATAATATAAATATAATAATATAAATAATTTGATTTATATACACTTTTCAAACAAAAGCTACAAAGGTCTTTTCAGTAAAAGCATGAAAGCTGCATCAAGAAACAAGAAAAACAATAAAATAAATGCACAGATTTATATATTAAAATCATGCAGAGAAAACAATAAAACAAATATTAAAGACAATAAATAACATCAACAACTAAAATTAGGCAAAATCAAATGCTTCTCTAAAAAGGAATGTTTTAAAATATTTCTTAAAAGTAGAAAGACGTCTGATGTGCCTAAGATTATACTCTTATACTCAGCAGTCGTTGGATATTTAAAAATATTTTTGCTAAAATTGCAGATAAGAAAAGCAGATGATTCCTTAGTGTCCGAGTTTTGTTAAAAGTGTGTTTGTTTTGTGTCTGAGCAGCTTCTTCAGGAGAAAACGCAGGCTTCAGAGTCGGACTGGAACCAACTGAGTGAGACTGTGTCGTCGCTCAAAGACTCGCTCCATGTTTCTGCTGCTGCCGTCGTCTCTGAACAAACCGACGGACACAGACAGAGGTGAGACACTCTTATTCTATAAACTTAACTAAAATATAATCAGAAGTCACATGTTTATGCTACAATGTCGGTGTCTTATCCCGCGAGCTAAAGCTAATTTCTCGGTTCAGTTTATTTTGTTCATTGAAAGTAAAATTGGCAACAAAACAATACTTTCACTAAATCTGAAGCATAAAGGGTTTAGTCCTTATGCATTTTTAAAAAACAAATAAAAAAGTTACCAGGAACCTTGCGCAAAAACCAGTAGAACCTGGCGGAAAAGTGTGGTAATGTATTATGAATTTTAAAAGTGAAAATGTTGTTTTTTGAAAAGCACTGATTGTATTTTTAATTTTTGTACTTTTTTTCATTGATTTACATGAAAAAGTATTTGCCCCCTTCCTGATTTCTTCTTTTTTTGCACACTTAAATGTTTCAGATCAAATAAATTTAAATATAAGACCAAAATAACTCAAGTAAACACAAAATGCAGTTTTTAAGAGATGATTTTAACTACTTTTTTATGTAGGTTTGTATAGCTTTTTTCCCTTAATAAATAAAATCATCATTTATAACTGCTTTTTTGTGTTTACTTGAGTTATCTTTGTCTTATATTTAAATTTGCTTGATGATCTGAAACATTTATGTGTGACTAATGTGCAAAAAAGAAGAAAACAGGAAGGGGGCAAATACTTTTTCATGGCACTGTACTGACCCCAGGAAGAGTAGCTGGCTTTATGGTTAATGGAGATCCAAATAAATAAATAAATAAATAAATAAATAAACACATGGGACTGACTGAGGTGTGTTTCTTTTGCAGATGGTGCAGAGTTTCAGACGTTTTGAGTCAGAAGCTACAGAAAAGCCGCTGTGTTTTGTCGGTTTGGGAGGTTTACCATCGACTTTCTGCGTCGTTTTCTCAGCGTCTGGAGACTCTTCGGAGCGACGCCTCATCTGCTCTGAACCAAACACAAACGGACGACTCAGAGGAGCAGTTTACAGAGAAAATACAACACATCCAGGTGAGAAACAGATCCGACAGGTCCTAAAGTCCTCCACGATTTAACAAATATGCTTCTGAAACAATAAAAATGAATTTGAAGTCATTTTTTCTTGTTGTTTTTGCTTCAGAGTCTGTTGTCCAGTGCTGACAGTTTACAGAGCGACCTGCAGGAGGTGCTAGAGGCCTCCAAACGCCTGACCTTTCACCTGGAGCCTGCTGCCTCGGCTCTCGTCCAATCAGAGACCAGGATGTTGTCACGTGGCGTGTTACAGCTGAGCCAGAGTTTAAAACTGAAGCTGGGGGCTCTTCAGGTACAAATCCATCCACACGAGACTCGGAAAAGACAAAAAATACAGTCTGTAGTCATTTATTTTGTGAAAAAAAGACAAAAATACAGTCTGTAGTCATTTATTTTGTGAAAAAAAGACAAAAATACAGTCTGTAGTCATTTATTTTGTGAAATTAGTTTACATTTTAGTGACAGTGTGGTTAATCAAAAATACAAAGTGAGACAGAAATAATGAGAGACACATTTATATCTGTATTTTAGCTTAGGTTGAACTACTTTTACTATTACTTGTTTAAGAGATTCAGTGGCTACATAAATCTGACCAATCTAAGTGTTATTTTTAAGCCATGTTTTAATCATATTTATGGAAACACTTCTATTGTTCACTTACACTTCTCACTTTTACTCTGCACCTGAACGCACCAATGTTTAAAGTAAAAATTAGTGTTTCATAATAATAATTCATAATCTTAGTTCAGACTGCCTCAAACTGAGTTGCATTTATTAAATATTAATTTGATCATTCTTGGGTCCAGCTCTTTCTCTCAGATCTCAGTGATTTTATTATCCACGCTTTAAAGATTTTTATATTTTATTGCTTCTGTTTTTAGAAAAGCTAAAACTGCAGAAACTCTTATTACAATACTAAAAAGTAAAATCTTTTTTTTTTTTTCATTTTTTCAGACAATTTTAAATTATTTTAATTGATTATTTTGTCTTTCTACTTATGTGAAAAGTTTGGTTTTTTTTAAATATTTTTTTTTTTTCCAATAACACAACAACAACAACAGTAAAGCAGCAGCAGCAGAGAGTGAAAATAAAGTAGATTAGGTTGAATACTTTACAGTTTTAATCCTCTCTGTCTCAATAGAACATTTCTAATACAATTTCTGCTCAAAGTCTTGTTAAAAGACGTTAAAAGCCTCTGAACTCGAGGCTAATTTGCATAAATCATTAAAGTAGACTCTGTTCTGTTTCCTGACACTTTACTAAACCAAAGCATCTCAGGTAAATATGATGTTTTCTCTGTGATTATTAGTGTTTTTATCGTCTCCACAGACTTTATTAAAGCTGCTCTGGAGCTAACATTAGCATTAGCATCAACAGTGAACAGCAGAGTTAGAATAAATGTTTTTCTGTTAAATTTGATTCAGCGATGTGGCTATTTTTGACATAAAATTAAAAACTCATATTCATTATTCATTATTGAGGAGGGTCATTAATACAATTCTCTCAAACTCCAGTATATTTCCTGCGTTACTCCAGCTCCGTGTGAGTTTTAACCTGTGACACTAAACCCTCCGTGACCCCTGACCTGGTTGTGTTTGTAGGAGGAGCTTCAGCGTCTGCAGGAGCTCACTGACCTCCTGACTTCACTGGAGACCGACCTGGAGCTGTCTTCAGAGACAACGCCGGAGACACAGGTAAGACACAGTTATGAATCAACTCTGCTTAGATTCTGAGAAAGATGTGAAGGAAATAAGATGGAGTTGGAGTAAAATAAGTGTGTCTTTTTGTGTTTGTGGAGCATTTTAATGAAGAAGACATGGATTAATTAGTTTTAACTGTGTGTTATTTGTGAATGATATTTCTTTATTATATTTTTTTAAAGAGATTGGTTTACTTTATTTCTTTATTATATTTTTATATTTTTAAAATGCGTGTTTATTTTTATCAAGGTGTTTTTAGACACTAGGGTACTGTATTTTGACATTTATTTATTATATTTCTGTTGTTTGTTATCTTTCATTTGGTCATGTCTGTAACAAAAAGACCGAGTCAAGACCAAGACCTGCACCTGATTTATTTATTTATTTTATTTTATTTATTATTTTATGTTTAATTTTATTTATTTATATATTTTTTTATTTATCTTATTTTATTTATTGTATTTATTGTTTATTTTAACAAGCTTTTTTTTTTTACTAAATTTTTTATCTATTTATTTTATTGCATGAAAATATCCCAAGTTGAAACTGATATTTAATTATTCAGTAAAGCCTGTGTTTTTTTTCCACACAGACAGTACTCTACTAGTAATATAGTAACTCTCCAGAAGTTCCACGTATAAATATAAATATATATATATATAAAATACAGAATATCAGACTGAGTTGTGAATGGACGATGAACAGTTTGAACCTTTTCTTGAATCTTTTATTTTGAAACCACCTCTGTTTCCGTTCATTGATGCAGTTAAACCTGTATCTGACCTGTTTCCATTCAGCTCTGACTCAGTTGTAAGTCTCTTAATGGACACCTGTGCAGTTCTCTGACCTGTGTTTGTTTCCAGAGCGATCAGCTGGACGCGAGCGGCCGCGGCGCTGACCTGGATGTGCTCAATGAGCTCAGCCACAGTCTTCCTCTGAGCCGCGCCGTCGCTAACCGTCTGCTGCAGCTCAACCAGCGCTGGACCCGGGCCTCAGGCCGACAGCAGGAGGTCGTCAGGTCAGTGCTGGGTCTGTTTAAACCACAGATTTACAGAGTCACCAGTAAGTCTCAAGTCAAGGCTCACAAGTCCAAGTCAAGTCCAAGTCAAGTCCAAAGTCCAATACTTCAAGGTTCTTCAAGTCCTTTCCAACAACACTAATATTATGTTAAAATTAAACACTGTAAGCTTTTAAATCTGTATTTATTCAACAAAAATGTATAAAGTAAGTACAATAGATAAGTGCTTGTATTTCTATTAGGAATGTGAATTAAGAAAAAATAACTAATTAATCCCAATTAATCAAAAAACTTCATCTTTTAATAAACACACTGAATCTTCAATTTAACAGAAGGTGATTAACTTTATTTTGAATCATTTAACTTTTGTATAACATGTAAATTGTAATAAGTTTTACAGAAAAGTATTAATTTTGGATTGTTCACACTTTAAAACTGAGTCTCTATGACAGTCCAGTTTATAAATGACTTAAAATGAGAAGCCTTTATAAATACAGTAACTTAAAGTGCATTAATACATTCACTTTGTGTCAGAACTTTATTTGAAAAGTCACTTTGTGTGAACATTTAGAACCTTTACCTTTTTAGTTACAAGTCTTTTTACATTTTCAAGTCAGAAGACACAGCTCTGGAAGATAGTGCATCATATATTAATTTAATGGTGTCTGAACGTGTAACGACTCAAATGTAAAGTAGTGAACAGACCACATTGTTTTGGGAGTTCCTGGACGATTACTTGCGGTAAATAAATGAAGTCTTATCGTGTTTTCTGTGACGACAGCGCGATGCAGACGGAGACTCTGAGGAGGCAGAGCTTCGAGGAGAAGTGTGAGACCTGGATGTGTTTCCTTCAGAAAATGGAGGACGGTTTGGCCGTGGACGTGGCTGGTTCTTACAGCGGCCTCCGACAGCAGCTCTGCACTCACAAGGTTTACACTTCTTAACAATAAACAAACGACTATTCACAGTAACATATGCATTTGTTCTGCTTCTTTCACATTTTTAGATTTATCTTGTATTATAAACTTTGTGGTCTTTTTGTTTTGTGTTATACTTCATTGTTTTTGTCTTAGTTCTGGGTCTGGTGTGTTTCTTTAATGCTCTGTCATTGTTCTGTGTAAATATTTCACACGACCTGAACCATAAACCATCAGTGTTGACTGTTTTCCAGCGTTTCCAGTCGGAGCTGTCGGTCGGTCACCAGATCCTTCACTCGGTGATCTCTGATGCTCTCCGTCTGCTGCAGAGAGGAGAGGTGGACGACAGGTACAGGTTTAACCCTGAAACTTTACAAAATGACAGTCCAAAACTTTGAATCAGATCAGACTGAAACTTACTCTGTTTCTGTACATTTCTAATATCATCATTAAATTTTTTTAGAAACACAGGCATTAAAAATGGCAAATATCTATCTATATCATTATATAATATCTCAATCTTAAATGTATTTTGTATTTATATCTAGTTATTCTCATTTAATAGTCCTAGGATTATGCTGTATTTAAGTCTGTTTTATCTGTATTATTTTATCTTTTGTTGTTCTTTTATTCTGTCTAATTTTATCCTGTTGTTTTATTATCTTTTGTGGGTGTTATAATTATCTTTTAATGAAGTGCTGTATAAATAAAGTTAATATTATAATTAGAAAGATCATCAGGCTTCTTCAACATACATTTAAAACCTTAAAAACCTTTTTTTCTGGGCTGCACAATAGATTGAAAATGTATTGCCATTTGTAATTATAATTTATTTAAAATTGAATGTGGGTCCTTCTGCTTTCATAGTTTTGTCAGCATTTTTTTTCATGATTTTTAACTTTGGAATTGTTTATAATGTTTGATAAAAGTAATTTATATCTGTATTTATTTATTTTTTAAGACTTATATATATATATATTTAGAATTATATTTTTATTTAGTTATATTTGTATTTTTTTAAGATTTATTCATTTATTTATATTTTTTAAGATTTATTCATTTTATATTTTTTAAGATTTATTTATTTATTTATTTATTTATATTTTTAAGATTTATTTATTTATATTTTTAAGATTTATTTATTTATATTTTCAAGATTTATTTATTTATATTTTTAAGATTTATTTATTTATTTATTTATTTATATTTTTAAAGATTTATTTATTTTTTTAAGATGTATTCATTTATTTATATTTCTGTGTAATATCTGTCCTGTGTGGTAGAGATGACTTCCTGCTGAAGCTGGCGGCGCTGAGGCAGCACTGGCAGGGCGCCCTCCAGAGGACGGAGCAGAGGCGCTGTTTGGTCGAGGGTCTGGTCCGACACTGGCATCTCTACGTCCGCAGCCTCCGCAAACTCCAGAGGTTCCTGTCCAGCGCTCAGAGCCTGCTTCCTCCGGCGGGACTGTCCCACTGCAGCCTCCGGGAGCTGAGGCGCTCTCTACTCCACCTACAGGTCAGGAGTCCGTGAAATCATACTCAGTCTTATGCAATATTTTTACACAGATCAGTCATTTACAAGTATTATTTTATTATATTTATTATATTTATTAAGTTTTATTCACATGTGGATATAAAAAGTAAAGTAAACTATAAAGATATTTTATTTTTTCATTATTTTACAAAATTAAAAGTGAAAGAACAGAAGATATTTCTAGATCAAATTAAAGAGTTTGTCTCAAAACAGTTCAGTTCCTCTGTTTCAGTTTGAGAAGGATCTGGACTAAACCAGACCAAACTGGACTAAACCAGACCAGACTGGACTAAACCAGACCAGACTGGACTAAACCAGACCAGACTGGACTAAACCAGACCATGTAATCCCAGACAAAACTAGACCAGACTGGACTAAACCAGACCAGACTGGGCTAAACCAGACCATGTAATCCCAGACAAAACCAGACCAGACTGGACTAAACCAGACCATGTAATCCCAGACAAAACCAGACCAAACTGGGCTAAACCAGACCATGTAATCCCAGACAAAACCAGACCAGACTGGACTAAACCAGACCATGTAATCCCAGACAAAACTAGACCAGACTGGACTAAACCAGACCAGACTGGGCTAAACCAGACCATGTAATCCCAGACAAAACTAGACCAGACTGGACTAAACCAGACCAGACTGGGCTAAACCAGACCATGTAATCCCAGACAAAACCAGACCAGACTGGGCTAAACCAGACCATGTAATCCCAGACAAAACCAGACCAAACTGGACTAAACCAGACCATGTAATCCCAGACAAAACCAGACCAAACTGGACTAAACCAGACCATGTAATCCCAGACAAAACCAGACCAAACTGGACTAAACCAGACCATGTAATCCCAGACAAAACCAGACCAAACTGGACTAAACCAGACCATGTAATCCCAGACAAAACCAGACCAGACTGGACTAAACCAGACCATCTAATCCCAGACAAACTCCATGATGTTATGATCAAAGTTACTCCTTCACGTTTCATGATATTTGTTACTTTAATTACTTTTCCATTTTGCAAATTCATCTAAATAAATAAACAACTAAATAAATACATAAATAAATAGTTTGTTAAATGGTCGACAGAAGATCCTTATTCGCACAAAAAACAGCAACTGAAGGAAAACAGGAGGAAATGACTAATCTATTACATCCATTTACCAACAATAACAAAGTGAAATGCTCCTCTTTTTGCTCCTAATATCATTGTTTAACTCTTGGTTTTGAATCTGGTTCCACTGTTAGTTTGGGTCGGCTTCTTGTGTGAATTAAAACCAGTGCATTTGTCACATTTAACACGAACAGAACTAAAATCAACTAATGCAGCCTTCATCTGTCTTCTTTTATTAATGTCTTATATCATTGTTTAATTCTGTATCAGCATCTGTTTCCTCTTTTAGTTTGTATCTCATAAAACACTGGGTTAGTATTTGAATAAACATCTAATTAAAAATACAGAGAGTGACTCCTGCTGATTACATTTACATCAGAAGAGTGCTTTCCTTCAGGCTTTGATTACGTTGGATCCAGAAACAGAAAGGTGTGAAGAGTTAGACTCGGCTCTAAATAAAAGCTGCTGTAACTCTGTGCTCCAGCAAACAGAGCTGATGTTCCAGAGGTACCAGAGCAGTTTCCTCCACACGCTGGAGGTGGGACGGCAGCTGTTCTCTATGGGAGACGAGGAGACCCAGACCCAGCTCCAGGACGAACTGGGGACGCTGCAGGACGAGTGGGACAGTCTGCACGGGCTGCTGGGACGAAGGATGGACCTCACCGAAGCCATCATCAAGGTAACTCTTAGACAACCCATAGATAATGAACTACTGCTGTTAGCTAGCAGTTAGCAGTTAGCTCCACAGTTTCATGTTTGTGGGATATTTTGGCCTCTCATGACATACAACATTTATAGAAAGGGCTCTGTCTCTCATATGTGATGCTTATTTATCTTGTGGTTCTCAGACGGGACAGTTTCTGGGTTAAAAGACTATCTACTAAGTTAGTTTCTGGGTTGGGATGTTGCCTTTTCTTTTTGTTTATGTGATAAAAGTCAGGTTTAACTTTAGTTGTCTGTGTGACGTTACGAACCAAACATGACTTTATAAAATTTAGTTAGTAAATAATTTTATTTTATTTTATTTTAATTTAATTTAATTTAATTTAATTTAATTTAATTTAATTTAATTTAATTTAATTTAATTTAATTTAATTTAATTTAATTTAATTTTATTTTATTTTATTTTATTTTATTTTATTTTATTTTATTTTATTTTATTTTATTTATTTTATTAGTTTTATAAGTATTACGTAGTGTCAGTAAAAAGCCAACCTGGCCAGAACAAAATTTAAATTAAAACTATTCTAAGGCAAGATAAACTAAAATAGACTATAAATATGTTCATTAAAAACTATTCTAAAACAAATTGAACTAGAATTGACTACATTTTTTAATTTATCCACCTGCCTAAACTGGAGAAGTATGTATTATAGTATTCTTGTATACTCTCCAATGTAAACTACTTCCAGAATATTGCCATTAATTGTTTGACTCCAATATAATGTCTTTTTACTAATATATGGTCTTAAAAATACATTACATTATATCTACTCCTAAATATTACATAGAGTCCAAAGGAAAAGGAAACACAACGACACATATTTTCAGGTGGCTCTGTATTAAATGTCTCTGTAATCGATCTGGATCTAACCAGAGGCTAATATCTATCTTTAATAAAAGCTTTACATTTGGGGCTGGTCTCAGTTTCTGTCAAAATGTAGAAGAAGGCTCTATACGTTACCTTTGTGGGTGTTTTAAATCTTCTCTGTGGGATTTCGTTGGCGTCGTGTGAAGTGCCCTTGAGCCTCAGATTCTGTCGGATCAGATTCCTCCTGATTTTCTCAAACAGTAGCAGTTTTAGAAACACGATCCTGGTTCGAGACAATAGAGAAACCCTCAGAGACAGTTACATCAGCCTCGTTTTAATCCCACTCTGCTGCAAAAACCAAAGATTACATTACAGTCTTTAGATTATTCTCGTCGTGTCTGGAACTGGAGGATCAGATTTACAGTGAATCTAATTAAATAATGGGAAGTTACCAAATGTAAATCGTGCTTTTTATTGTGAACGTGCTCCAAAATACAGTTACAAATACAAGAAACAGAAAACAGTGTGAGTCTGAGTTAACGATGCTGTAAAGTGTTTCCATTCAAAAACATGGCCGCTCCCAAAAGCTGTTTCGTTTTAGAATTAACATGTTTGTTTACACCTTTTCGCTTTTGATGAAATTTTCTCCCTGCAGCAGAACAATCAGGGTTTCAGACTGTAATGTTTACGACTTCAAATCATTTAAGCTGGATTTAAAGTAACTCATAAGACAACAGAGACTGGAAATGAAGCAAATGGAACATGAAAAATAAAGAATTAAACATTTAAAACTGAATTAAACCCAGTGGAAGGAAGCGTTATTTCATGTTTCTGTTCCTACAACTGCTCACAGAGGACAAACTTAAGCACTTCAGGAGGAGAAACTCACTCTTTTATCTGTGAAAAAGAAGGTTTGGTTATAATTTCATATTAAAATAATCTTCAACTAATGTAATAATGGATTAATGTCTATCTGTGGTATTGATAGACTCTGAAACACAAGCTGAGAAGAGTTTTATTAAAGACAGAGCAGTAAATCCACACAAACAGTCAAAGACATTTAGTGTTTTTGATTTAAATCCATCTTTATGTGGATCTGCTCTGTTCTCAGTTTGTGGAGAAGCTTCATCTGGATCAGATTCTGTAAAAATTTATGTGATTTTATTGTATTATTATCAGTTTTAAACAGGAACAATAAAAGACACAGTTTTTGACGACATTTAAACGCGCTTCACAGTCCTAGTTTTGGTTTTGAACTCATTTATTTTTGTTTTAAATCACCGTCTATTTCCAGTTTGTTGTATTAACTGAGTATTTATCTGTGTCCTGCTCGGTCCACGTTCATCTAAAAACTACTCCAGTCACTGACAAACCTTTTGTTCAAAGTGAAATCCCCAAAGTCAGACCTATTTCCACTGGTTTTGTTCTTAAACAGCATGTCCCTTCAGGGCTACCGTAGCTGTTCACAAGCAGGAAGTATTACAGTCTGCAGTGTTACTTGAACTCATACTATTAGTAAATCAAAATAAACAGTAGGACTTTATTGTGAGTCAGATCTGGACGAGCAGCTGCCGTCTGTGTTTCAGTCGGACGTCTCTGTTTTTAGATTTAATCCACTCGACTCTGATTAACCCGACTCAGGTGAGACGTCTGACTGTGTCTGTGTCGTTTCGTTCAGAACTGGGAGAGGTGTGAGACGGGACTGGCCCGCAGCGCTCTGAGGCTCAAGGACGTCAAAACCAGGCTGAACCAATCCGTGCCAGAGTTTGAGGATGATCTACAAAACGCTGAGAGGTTCATTAAGGTAAACAGAGGAACTCCTCCAGGGGGCAGTGTTGTGCATAAAGCAGTCAGTAAATAATGTTATTGAAGTTTATTGTATTTAAAGCTCCACTCCCTGGTTTTCTTTTTTCATCCCTGTCTCAGACTCCACTCTCTCTGCTTCTCTTTTATTAAACAAATAAAACCCCAAAATACTAATCCATTTGACCAAACTGAAGTTTAGAGTTTAGCGTTAGCTTAGCTGTGACTTCAGCGTCAGGACGACAATTATCTCCTCCTCGTTAAACATTACGTGATTGAATTGACAGTATTTATCTGTGTTTTACGTTGTCTCCCTTTTCTCTGTTGATGCTTTTCTTTTTTCAGCTGTTTCTCTGTTAAAAGACATATTCAGCTGAAAATACACTTTATCTGCAGCTATTAAACTTCCTGGAACGTCATGTGACAAGTGTCGACCAATGGGAGCGCTCCTTTTTTGAATAGAGGTTCTCATCTGTTACAATCACTTAGAATAAACAGGAGATGGATCAGAAAGACTGTTTCATTTGGATTTAAACCATTTTCACAACTAGAAATAAAAAAATCAGGAACAGTCTGTTTAACTCTTGATAAATGTCAGCTTTGTATCTAAGTCTTAATTTTAGAGTCCAGTTGGTCGCTGTATAACTTGAGGACACATGAATGCAGTATAAAGACAGCAACATGTGAACTTATAAAAAGAAAAGAAACAACATAATCATCAACTGTTTAATTAAACTCCAACCTTTGGATTTTCCTGACCTTATTATGTCGTAAAACCCATTGTTTAAGTGAATAATTAACAAATGTGTACTTTAGCTCTGGGTAATGTTTTTCTCACGTTGAAATAAACCAAGGTTTTTTAAGGATTAGACTAAATTATGACTAAAATAAAAATGCAGAATGAACCCTGCTCCGTGTTGGATGTAAACAGCTCGAGGCCAGGAACCATTTACCTCCACGAGTCAAGTTTAGAAACAGGTCTGACTGCTTCTTTTCTGTCCCGTCCGAGCCTCCTCCCTCTGTTCCCCTCCCCCTCGTCCCACACCTCGTCCCACACCTCCCCCTCGTCCCGCGGGCCTCCAGAGTCCGGCCTATAATCCCGTGAGTGGGCGGGGCCAGAGACGGGGCAGCGCTGCAGAGAAAGAGAAAGCACCGTTCAGAGCGGGACGTTAGAGACACTCCGGAGCGTTCTTGGACCGTGATCAGTTTTTCTTTTTGGGTGTTATGGTATGCAGGAGAACGAGGACCTGATTGAGGACTGGGCCGAGAGCCTGACGGAGCTGAGCAGCATGAAGACGGACCTGTCCCAGTACATCATCGCGGACGACGTGACGCTGCTGCAGGAGCAAGTGGACCATCTGCACTGTCAGTGGGACGAGCTGTGTCTCAAGGTGAGGGGCTCGGAAAGTGGACGTTTTTAGGGTTTAGTCCGGGTTTAAGTCTCGGGTTAAGTCCGGGTTCTGTGTGTTCTCATGTTTTATTATTTAGTTTGGTTTACAGAACAAACATAAACACAACAGAGTAGATACTGTCCATTTTTTCCATCAATCTTCAGTTTTATTCCTCAACAGTGTCTTTCCAAATATTTAAATTGAGGGGGTCCTCTTTGCACCATTTCCTTTTTTTCCTTTCGTTTTACTTTCTTTTCTTCAAGTATTGGTCTTTACTTGATATAACTTTCTCTGAAATACGTCCCAAATACTTGACAGTGCGTTTTATGTAGTTCATATCCTGATCTATATATTTTAAACTCTTTCCAAATATCATTTTCCGTCAGGGTTGCTGCTCAGATGTGATAAAAACCTGTCTTTTTCTAGTTTCACAGATATTATCTCATCATTTATTTCTTCCTCCAGTTCTTTTTTCCACTTGTCCCTAACGTATAAAGTTTTCCTATCGTCACTAATCCTTGATACAATTTGATTTCACTCTACGTCTTCTTCTCTTTTATATTTAACTTTAATTGATCTCATTTGTTTCACCTGAGAGGTATTTCCTTCTGATAACAGTCTCTAACCTGTAAATACACATAAAAGTCTTGCTCCTGCACAGTCAAGAAACCCTTTACAATGAAGTTAAAGTATAAAACATAAATAATAATACAATCTAACAAGGTAAATATGGTATTAATGTACAAAGGTGACTCCGCAACATTAACTGTGCAATGTCAGCATCCAATGTGCAGTAGATTATACCATGAGTAATAAAGACAGAAGTACAATCTTTGGGAATAAGAGCAAAGAAGTCCAGGTTCAAATGTTGGGTTCTATCCTTGTTTTTAGGCCTGAGTTTAGTCCCTGGTGACGTTTGAGTTTAAAGATAAGTCGTTGGTTTGTTGTGAGATGTAAATGTGCCTCTTACATTTGAATTGAGGAGACATTTCCATAAAAGACACAAGAGAAAACCAGACCAAAAGTTGTTTATTGTTGCAAATGTGATGAGATCAGCAGCACTTTCTATTGACGACAGTTTAAATGTGGATTTAAATGTGATTAATTAAGTCTGACCAACTTCACGTTTTAGCAACTGTCCTTCTTAAGAAACCAACACGTCTTAAGTTTAATTTCCCAAGACTTTCTAAGCTGCAGTTTCATTTATTTTAGCTATGACTGAATCCCAAAAGTGAGTGAGTTTCCGTTGAGACCTCGCTCTAAACTCTCAGCTGTGTTTATTCCAGTTTTCGAGGCTGAGCCGTTGTAGTTTGTGGAGGTTAATGATTGAAGACTCGTCGGCTCTGAACCGTTGCTCTCTTTTTATGGGACACTGACTGCTTTGTGACACGACCCATTTAACTCCAAAAAACGGCTCTAACAGAAGTTGACCTAACCTCCTCCTGAAGCTGGATGAGTTTTGGTTTGAACAGTGCTAGAATTTTGGATAAAGTTTGTGGAGAAAGCATCAAAAACAATCAGGCTTTAATTATAATCATATCAGGGAGGTTAGGGTCAAAATACTCAACTTACAAACACTTTTTTACTGTTGTATTTAGTTTTTCAGTGTAATCTCCTAAAGTTTATTGTAACAGGAATCATCTGAAAAAATGAGACCTTAAGACGTGATCTAGTCTTTATAATGAAGGATTTTAATAGATGAGAATGATCAGTCCACAGCAGGATTTTGTCCAATCACAGCTCACTTCAGGTAAAAAGGAGCGCTCCCATTGGTCCACACTGATGTCAACAACGAAGGAACAAGGAAATAAACCAAGGAAATGGGTTATTCTGTTGGAAATACGTCTTATTTTACAGAGAAACAGCTCAAAAAAGATAAAAAATAGAGAAACAGCGGCAGATTTGTTTAACGAGACGATAATTCCAGGATAACTACAGTCTACAACGATAAACTCCAGAGATAAAAGTTTCAGATCAGCTCTAAACTTGGATTTTATGTAACGTATTAGTTTTTTGTGGTGAAAAATGGTCTGGTTTGACCCTAAAGATAAGATAGACCTTTTAATAAAAGAAGAAGAAAAGGTTACTGCTGCTGTTGGGACTGAGACCAGGACAAAAAAGCTAAATCGGTTTCTGCAGCTTTAATGAAGTTGAATGATTTAAGATTTACAACACATTATTTATTTATTTATTTTTTATTTTTTAATTGCAGCACAGCTCTGAAGAGGTTTAGGTTGTGACGTATTTAACTAAAATATACATGACGTCTAAAGATAAAAAGAAAAAAGTGGATTGTTAGCACTTTTAATTCCATTAGTTTTCCTAAATTTTTCTTGTGAACAGAAAATATCAGGAGGCTGTTCTTGGAAAAAGTTCCCAGGTTTAGACACTATTTTAGTCCTGTTTCATTCATTCGATCGTTCACTTTAAATTCACTTAATATTTGATGAAAACGCAGCTTAAACGTCAAAGCTAACGGCTCACGACGCTCGACTGGAAACAAACGAAGCTAATAAAGTTAATGAGGAGTGAAGCTGTTAAATCTTTAGTTAGTTCGATAAAGAGAGCTCCAGAGGGGGGTAGTTAGTTAAAGATGGGGGTAAAAAAAAGAGTGGGGGGCAGTGTGGGAACAGATGGAGGCAGAAGAGAAATGGCCAAATGAGCTTTTGTTTGAAAATGAGTTTGGGGGAAGGGACCCACTTTCACTTTTACTGTCCTCGTTCAGACTTAGACCAAAACTCAAACAAATAAATAAACATTCTTAAACAAAATTCTCCTGTTCAATCTATTTATAGAAGCCATCTCAATCTTCAACGATACCTTTATCCTGTTAATAATAAATAACTGAATAAATAATTAATTCTTTTTCCAATTTTCCCACTTATTTAAAAAAAAAACATGGACTTGTTTCCTCAGATTCATAGTTATTTTTTCCATTTCTTATATTTTCCACTTTGAGTTACTAAGATTATCCAGTTTTTTTCCTTTTTCTTTGTGACTTGTTTTATTTTCTTCTTATTAAAAACAAATCTGAAAGTTGTCTAGGAGCTTTCCAAGTAAAACAACAAGTGGTTTTCTACATAAACAACTCAAATCACTCAATTAATGAATTTCATTTTATTTACAGAGCAACTTCTCTTTGCAACTATAAACTTTACGGTATCTTACATCCCAAAAAGAGGGAATAAATGCAGAAATCATGATAAAAGGTTATTTAAAAACAATTAAACCTCCCAGAAGTCCCATAAATGACCGCCTCATTTCTCCTCAGACTTAAACCGAAGAGTATAATCCTTTTACTGGAACAAAGCTCACTGATTTTCCTCCTCGATCCTCTTTGTCTCAGGTGTCTTTGCGTAGACAGGAGATCGCCGACCGACTCAACGCCTGGATCATCTTCAACGAGAAGAACAAGGAGCTGTGTGAATGGCTGACGCAGATGGAGAACAAGGTGGCTCACAGCTCCGACCTCAACATCGAGGAAATGGTGGAGAAACTCAAGAAGGTAACGGGCAAAAGTCTATTAGAATTCATTTGTCTTTTTCCTTTTTGAATGTTCATGTCAGTAATGTCACTAACCCAGAGTAAATACAAGGTAAAACCAGGACTAAAACAAGACTAAAACATAGAGTGAACCAGGATGAGATTAAAGATTTAAACTAAATTAAAGCTCCGAGACCTGATTTAGTTTTTTTGTCTCCTCCAACAGCAGCAGTAACCTTTCCTTCTTCTTTTATTTAAAAAACAGGTCAAACCAGACTCATTTTTCACCACAAAATACTAATACGTTACATTAAATTGAAGTTTAGAGCTGACCTGAAACTTTTATCTTTGTAATTATCGTTAAACACTGCATCAAAGCATTTATCAATGTTTAATTTTCTGCCTGTTTCTCTATTATTATTATTTTTTTAGCTATTTCACTGTAAAATAGAAGGAAAATAGGGGTAAAATACAATAAGCTTTAGGAGATTCAACTGAAAAACTAATCACAACAGTAAAAAAAATCAAGTAATCCCTGTTTAAGTAAAAAACAAAAGAATTTCAAAACAAAATTGGGACTTAAACAGATCAACTCTAGGGAAAAAGACACAAATTAAGACTAAACTCAGGTTGAGAAACACAAGAAGGCAAAGAAAAAACATGGCTTGAGAAACTGGACTTTTAAAATGCGTATAAATGTCATAATTTGTTTTACTTTGGCGTAGTGGGACTGGAGCTGGACTAGAAGAATAGGAGAAGGTTTGCACATTTACCAGATATTTACCAGCGTTTTTAAACTCCGATTATAGTCAAACAGAAGCAATAATCTGCTTAATACTCTATACTTAACCATGGCATAAAAGAGCGACTCATTGTGTTACAGATTTACGCCTGATATAAGATTTTTTTGTGGGAAAAAGTAATTAACAACAGAAAAAAGTGCTACAGAAACTCAAACTCAATAAGCACATGGTTAATTTGCATAAATAAACAGAAATGTGGCGTATTAAATAGACATTATTCTAGTTCTTATGCATTCACTGCTTCACGTCGACGTATATCAGCGATTTTCTGTAACATTGAGCTGTTTTTAATCCATCTGCACCTTTTGGATGAAGCTAGACATAAAAAAAAAGACAGGAAGTTCCCACAAAACAAAAGCTTAGCAGAAAAAGTGTTGAGCTTCTTGTGAATGTTTAAAGAGAAAGAGACGACAGCTGTTCGGTTTGTTTTCGTCTCCGTCTTGTCCTTTTGTTTGTTTACATTGAGAGTGTCTCGTGTGAAAGTTATTACAGAGAGAGACGTGGGTTAAACAAACGTCTGACACTCACAGGCTTCAGATACAATACTAACAGTGTTCCACCCAGTCTTCCTAAATAGACTCTACTGTATGTGATCTTTCAGGATTGTATGGAGGAGATCAACTTGTTCAGTGAGAATAAAACCCACCTGAAGAAACTGGGAGAACAGCTGATCACCGCCAGCAACAAAACCAAAGAGACGGAGATCAACGACAAACTGAAGGACATCAACGACCGCTGGCAGCACCTGTTCGACCACATCGAGGCCAGGTACAGAACAAACACCGCGCCGGATTAGTTTGTGTTCAAAAATACTAATACACTTCACCAAACTGAAGTTTAGAGTTTAGCGTTAGCTTAGCTGTGACTTCAGCGTCAGGACGACAATTATCTCCTCCTCGTTAAACATTACGTGATTGAATTGACAGTATTTATCTGTGTTTTACGTTGTCTCCCTTTTCTCTGTTGATGCTTTTCTTTTTTCAGCTGTTTCTCTGTTAAAAGACATATTCAGCTGAAAATACACTTTATCTGCAGCTATTAAACTTCCTGGAACGTCATGTGACAAGTGTCGACCAATGGGAGCGCTCCTTTTTCGAGCATGTGACTTTGTGAGCAACGTAAAACTTGGTAGGACAGATTGAGAGTTTTCTAGATATAGAAAGAAGAAGAAAACTTTTTGTGGAGAATCCAAAATCCAATATAAAACTAAAGCTAAAAGTACATTAGACTGAATTTGTAAGTAATATAATGACATAAACAAGGTCAATAAAATGCTTGTTAGCTTGTTTAGGATGTGTCTCAATAACAAATGGCTACTACTACTTTATTATTTCTAATTGAAGACGCTTTATAACAATCTTTATAATCTTTGGTGTGAAAAACAAGAGTCAGTTCTTTGTTTTCAAGAGTTTTAGTTTCAGTTCCAGTTGAACATGTGTCCGTCCCATGTGTTTGAACTGAGCCCAGCTGTTACCGCTCCGTGGATTAAAGCATGGACAGAGCCACGTTTATCATAATCCATAAATACAAATCTGATTCACGTACACAGAGAGTGGAAATACAGATTAGGAGCTCTTTACCTCCGCTGCTGCTGCTGCTGCATAAAGCCACAGATTACTCTGAGAGCGATCGGACGCGGTCAACGTAAACACTGACAACAGCCTCTTTGTTGTTATATAAAGATCACTGATGGAAGTTCAAATACGACATGATGTGATGCTCTTAAAGTGGAAATGTAAAGGACTGTTGGTTATATAAGTTGGTGGAGTTGTTTAGAAGTTTGCTGGAATGAAAAATACATTGAGTTTTCTTTTGGTTTTTGAGTTGTTGAGCTGCTCAATTAAAGCTCTACTCCTTGATTCTCTTTTTTTGTCCCTGTCTCAGACTCCACTCTCCTCCAAAATCAGTCTAGGGACCTCTCTTGCTTCTCTTTTATTAAAAAATAAAACCAGACCAGTTTTTCCTCCAAAATACTAATCCATTTGACCAAACTGAAGTTTAGAGTTTAGCGTTAGCTTAGCTGTGACTTCAGCGTCAGGACGACAATTATCTCCTCCTCGTTAAACATTACGTGATTGAATTGACAGTATTTATCTGTGTTTTACGTTGTCTCCCTTTTCTCTGTTGATGCTTTTCTTTTTTCAGCTGTTTCTCTGTTAAAAGACATATTCAGCTGAAAATACACTTTATCTGCAGCTATTACACTTCCTGGAACGTCATGTGACAAGCCACAACAACACGCTCCAAGTGTTGTTAGTGACTGTTGTAGAAGTGGCTGCAGAGGCGTGTCTTGTTGGAGGCAGATGGGTTTAAACTGTGGGAGGAGGCAGTGACTGATCCTCAGTGATGGGCTTAGATCTGCCATATGTCACTGTTTAGTGTCTCCCTGCTCTGTCTCTAAAGGTTTCAGATCACATTATAACCTTTACATTTTAATACAACAAACACTTTTAGTCTTAAGTTAAAATCCATTTCACTGCAGTGTTCAATAATTAAATGACAAATCATGTTTTCTTTTGATTCCTTCTATGCACAGTGACAACAAAGTCTTTTCTTTTGTGTAATCAGGAGCCTTCCTTCAGTTATTCCTGAAACGGTGGGACGCAGTAACAGGGTTAATCCTGTTAAAAACTGAAGGCACGAGACTGGAGCTCCTGGAGGAATGTAGAGTCAGCTCCATTCAATCAGATTATCTCTAGCTTTATTTATCTCCTGCCAAACCAGACCGGTGTTGTGAACTATTAGGCTCCATTACAACTTCTGAACATATTTGTATTTTCAGTAAACGTTTAAAATTGAAAAGAACAAAAGCTTCAACACATTGAGATGTTTTAAATGGATTTTATCAGGTTTTAGATGGATTTGAATAAGTTTTAGATGGATTTGAACAGGTTTTAGATGGATTTGATCAGGTTTTACTTGGATTTGAATAAGTTTTAGATGGATTTGAACAGGTTATAGATGGATTTGATCATGTTTTACTTGGATTTGAACAGGATTTAGATGGATTTCAACACCTTTTCAAATCCATCTTAAATCTGTTCAAATCCAACTAAATCCTGTTCAAATCCATCTCAAACCTGTTAAAATCCTAAAAACTAAAACCAGTTTCTATAAAAGGAAGAAACTGTAAAAGATAACTTTTGTAAGACCCAAATTAAGATGAAACCTCACATTCAAAATTTAATAAAAGCTTCTAAATATCTCCATCTTCGGCCCCTGAGAGGATTCTTATTAACTATCGTGGCCCCTCACCACTTTGAGTCTGACACCTCTGCTCTAGACTGAACTGAAGAGAGTGAACTTGTCTCAAAGTGTGATTTAATTTTCTTCCTGGTCAATTATAATCATATTCAAAGTGTGAACACCTGGATTGTGTTATGACCTTATTGTCGTGGTGAAAACAGAGCCATATTTTGACGTTTTTAATCAGTAATAATAGTATTAAATCCCGCCCGTGCCAGTGTTCAGTGTCTGTAGATCAGTGGACTTCGGCCGGGGCCACACCTCCCACAGGTTAATCAGCTCTCAGCCAATCACAAACAAGCACCGGGAAGAGCTGATTAGAGGCTGACAGCACGTGCTCTTTGTTGTTGGAGACAGTAGATAGTTGATGGAAGATGTTCATAAATATCACCAAAACAAGTAAAGCTACAGACGTTTTTAAACTGGAGTGGTACAGTCTGAATATAAACAGTACAGCTCGGTTTAGAGGCTTTTCCAGTGTCAAAAGTGCTCTGAAAATTAAAGTTTGAAGCTGAATACACTGTAGTCTGTTGATTGGGTGACAGAGAATCACAGGGCCACATTTAATGAGAGGAAACTTTCCAAGGGCCGAGAGTGTCCTCTGATTTTATTCTTATTCCACAAGTACAGATTTAGATGGTTTTGAGCAGGTTTCTGTTGGATTTGAACAGGTTTTACTTGGATTTGAACAGTTTTTTGTTAGATTTAAGCTGTTTTTTGTTGAATTTGAACAGATTTTAGTTGGATTTGAGCAGTTTTAGTTGGATTTGAACGGGGTTTTAGTTGGATCTGAGCAGGTTATAGATGGATGCTGTTGGGGCCACATTATTACTGAAGCTGAGAGCCACATCTCACCTTGTGCCATTTTGGGCCCTGGGCCTGATTTTGGACGTGTCTTCTATATATAATTATATATTTTTACTTTCTTTTGCAGCACGATATGACTTTACCTCAAGCTTTTTTCAGTATTAGCTCAAATCTCAAACAACGTTTTTCTTTTTTCTTGTGTAGCGGTGTGAGTTAGTCTTATATCATCCGTTTGTGTTAGCTCCTGGTTTGTGTTGGCTCCTGGTTTGTGTTGGCTCCTGGTTTGTGTTAGCTCCTGGTTTGTGTTAGCTCCTGGTTTCTGTTAGCTCCTGGTTTGTGTTGGCTCCTGGTTTGTGTTGGCTCCTGGTTTGTGTTGGCTCCTGGTTTGTGTTAGCTCCTGGTTTGTGTTGGCTCCTGGTTTGTGTTGGCTCCTGGTTTGTGTTAGCTCCTGGTTTGTGTTGGCTCCTGGTTTGTGTTGGCTCCTGGTTTGTGTTGGCTCCTGGTTTGTGTTAGCTCCTGGTTTGTGTTGGCTCCTGGTTTGTGTTGGCTCCTGGTTTGTGTTAGCTCCTGGTTTGTGTTGGCTCCTGGTTTGTGTTAGCTCCTGGTTTGTGTTAGCTCCTGGTTTGTTTGTGTCTGCTCCTGGTTTGTGTTAGCTCCTGGTTTGTTTGTGTTAGCTCCTGGTTTGTGTTAGCTCCTGGTTTGCGTTAGCTCCTGGTTTGTGTTGGCTCCTGGTTTGTGTTAGCTCCTGGTTTGTGTTAGCTCCTGGTTTGCGTTAGCTCTTGGTTTGTGTTAGTTCCTGGTTTGTGTTCGCTCATGGTTTGTGTTAGCTCCTGGTTTGTGTTAGCTCCTAGTTTGTGTTAGCTCCTGGTTTGTGTTAGCTCCTGGTTTGTGTTAGCTCCTGGTTTGTGTTAGTTCCTGGTTTGTGTTCGCTCATGGTTTGTGTTAGCTCCTGGTTTGTTTATGTTTGCTCCTGGTCTGTGTTAGCTCCTGGTGTGTGTTAGCTCCTGGTCTGTGTTAGCTCCTGGTTTGTGTTAGCTCCTGGTCTGTGTTAGCTCCTGGTTTGTGTTAGCTCCTGGTTTGTTTATGTTTGCTCCTGGTCTGTGTTAGCTCCTGGTGTGTGTTAGCTCCTGGTCTGTGTTAGCTCCTAGTTTGTGTTAGCTCCTGGTTTGTGTTAGCTCCTGGTTTGTGTTAGCTCCTGGTTTGTGTTAGTTCCTGGTTTGGGTTGGCTCCTGGTTTGTGTTAGCTCCTGGTTTGTGTTAGCTTGTGGTCTGTATTAGCTCCTGGTTTGTGTTAGCTCCTGGTTTGTTTGTGTTAGCTCCTGGTTTGTTTGTGTTAGCTCCTGGTTTGTGTTAGCTCCTGGTTTGTTTGTGTTAGCTCCTGGTTTGTTTGTGTTAGCTCCTGGTCTGTGTTAGCTCCTGGTTTGTGTTAGCTCCTGGTTTGTGTTAGCTCCTGGTTTGTGTTCAGGACCCGTTTGACCTTTTGTTTCCTCGCTGTGCTGCGTCAGGCGAGCGCAGAGGGCTGACTCGCGCTGGGATTAGACTGAGTTGACACTGTCCCGCTGCTCGTCTTTGTCCCAGAACAAACCGGGGGCTGCAGCTGCCGTCTGCTGACACGAGTCTTTTGTCCCGTCTCTCGGGCCTTGGCTCCAGGGGCAGCTAGAATCACTGCTCTTTGTCTGGAGAAGATGCACATGGGGCAGATGTTTGTCTCTGCTTTTATTTCATGAAGCCAATAAGCGCTAACTAAATAAATAATGGGCCTTCGAACTCTCCACAGGCTCTCGGCTTAACTTTTCTGGATACTTTTAACACTGTTTATAATAGTTGCCTCCTTTGCATTGTTTTTCTCCAAAGAGTTCACTTCATTTACTTTTACTAACATATGTTTTTGGGCAGAAATAAGGAGTAGAGAAACAGAGGATGATATGGAGAAAGCCTTTCAACTCTTTTAATGCCAGATGAGGTGCTAACAATTTCGTTTAGTTTATATTTTGTTCTGTTTTATTAAATCCAAAGGCAGTAGCATGAAGTAAGAGGAAGATAGTTAAAGATTAAATGCATAAGAATAAAGTTGCAGCCAATTCTTCGTCATGGCTTTAAGCGGATGGTTGTAGATCTTACATTGATCCGAAGACTGACGACGACAAATGTCCAAAAGTGTCAGAAATTCGAGACAATAACAGTGAATATTTAAGCGATTATAACACAGTATACTGCTGTTAGCTAGATGCTAACAACGTAGCCACAGAAACCTAGTTGTCCTTTTTATTTCCATCCCATTTTCCTCTTGATGCTGCCTCTTTTTGAACCACAGCCTTCATCACACTTACTCCCTTCATTTTTAAAATTGCTGCGTTCACTTTAAGTCAATCCAATCTATATTTTGTAAAAAGACAAAAGTCGATGAAGCTCTTTAAACAAATAAGCTTGTTATAAGATAAAACTGGCTAAACCCTCATATTGGGACGAGACGGGACAAAAAGAGAGGCTAAAAGAAGCTTCTAGATAAGCTCTAATGCCATTGTTCACAGTTCTTATTCTGTTTATTTATCTGGTGTTATTTTTACTTTACAATATTCTCAAACTAACTCACGAACTGATCCAGGGCCAGTGGTGTTTCCAAAGCTGCGATACATACCAGCGTCGTTCCAAAACAATAATTTTCTCATTTTTCGGACAAAAATAGGCATTATCATTCCTGTTCTTCGTCTCACAAAGATAATAACAAAGCACGCACAAGAATGTCTGGCTGTAATTGTCCCAAACCAGTCGCGTTCTGAGCTGTTCTTACTGTTTTACATTTATTTATTCGTTCTCATTTCCATTTTTATAGTTTGATATCATCGCCTCTGTCTTTAATGATCTCTAAACTAGTAACAGTACATTTCCAGCCCTGCCTCACGTCTCTTTGTGTTTATTTCTCTAATGTCACACCTGTTGTCGGTCTGTGGTGTGCTGTAAAATGCGAGCGTGTCCGGTTTGTCGAAGGCGGCAGATGGAGGCCGTTTCCTGCTGTGTTTATCTTTAATGTAACGCAGACCGACAGCTGCACCTTTAATCTGCTCAAACCTGAATGACTTTAATAGGCTTCGGTCCAGATTTACCGTTTCTACGTTTGTGCTGTTTTTAAAAGAGGTGTGTTCCGCTCAGACGCTCTTATTGTTTTAAATAATTTATATTTAAGTGGCTTTGTTGTGGTTCTGTCTCTTTAAGCCCCTCCCCCAAACCCAGTCCGCTCTGATTGGTCCGTGGGATTGTTGTGATGGATCCACAGCTCTTTTCCGATTGGACGAGTTTGTTTAAACATGGACTAATGGTGTTTACATCTGGGCTGGAGTCATCTGTGACATCACAAAATCTGTAAAATCCTGGTGGAGCCTCAATGAGTCAATTCAGGAGCAGAAGGAGTTACATTTTTATGAGAAAAATGTCAAACACAGAAATTAATCCAGGATCTGGGTTCGATAGGAGTCCTAGGTGTAGTCCTCGTTTAGTCTAGGGTCTAGTCTAGGGTTTAGTCCTGATTTAATTTCGTTTCTGTTTAGATTTGTCTTGTTTAAGGCTAGTTTTAATTCAGATTTAGTTTAGTTTTAGTTAAATGTTAGTCTTTAATCTTGATTTAGTCCTGGCTTAGTCTCGGTTGTGTTTTTGTTGTCTAGTCTTGATTTAGTCTTTAAAATAATCCTGGTTTAGTCCTAGTTTTGTCTTGGTTTAATCTCAGTTTAGTCCTGGATTCAGTTCTTTCTAGTCCAGGTTTAGTCTAGAGTTATTCTTGAAAAAATTCTGGTTTAGTCTGAGGTTTGATCCAGAATTGAGTCTTGGATTAGTCTAAATCTAATCCAGGTTTAATTTAGATTTTATTGTTTTTAGACCTATCTTAGTCTTGGTTTAGTCCTGGTTTTTTTTGGGTCTAGTTAAGGTTTAGATTAATGTTAGTCTTTAATCTTGATTTAGTCCTGGTTTTTGTTCAAGGTTTGGTTTTAGTCTTGATTTAGCCTTTATTATAACCCTGGTTTACTCCTCATTTTTCTTTCTTTTAATCTTAGGCTTAGTCCTGGGTTAAGCTCTGGTCTAGTCCAGGTTTAGTCTTGATTTAGTCCAAAATTTAGTTTAATTTAGATTTTCTTGATTTAATCCTGGTTTATTCTTGTAATTATTCCTGATCTTAATCCTTGGTTTAGTCCAGGTTTAATCTAATGTAATTCAGATTTATTCCTATATATACCTGCTCTACTCCAACTACATCACTGACCCAGGATCAGTTGGTTCAGTCCTGTGTGTAACTCGCCTCGAGGCAGACGCCGGAGCGAAGGGGGCGGGGCTCGATGAACCACCACCAACATGGAGTATCTTCCACATCACCTCCTCCTCTTCATCCTCCTCATCCTCCTCATCCTCCTCCAGCTGCAGCAGCGTTAGCGTTAGCCGTCTGTGAGTATCCCTGTCCCCTGCTCCGGGACGCCGCTGGGATCCGAGGGGATAAAGACTATAATAAAAGGAGGAGGGCTCGGTCTATTCATGGAGCTAGCTTTAGCCGCGGCGCGTGTGTGGGTTTGACTCAAGAGAATGAGACGACAGCGTGGAACCTGAGAGGATCATTTAAATGTGTAGCTCGTTTTGGTCTCGCTGCAACATCCTTCACTGATTTATCACAGAAAACACTGGGCTATACACACAGAATACATGCACACACACATTAGGCTAAATGAACTGTCTTAGGAAAGGTTTCTTTAATTAGAAGTTCCATTTCTTGCTCATTAATGGATTAGTAAAAGATAGAGTTGTCATACTTTAAATGAATTCACTCTTCTACATTGAGGACTCTTGATTTTAAACCGAGATCAGCTGATTTATTTAATTCCATCATTAATTGTTGTTACGGTTTGGATTTTTGGACAATTGTTTCCTGGTTCTTGGTCAGTGTGTCTTTAACTTATTGACTGTTTTTTATATCTCAGTATCTTTTTTCCCAGACAGAAATAATAAAAGAAATTCACCTAAAGTCACAGTTTTTAACAAACAGCTGCAAGAGACGGATGCTTTGTTTGTTTTGTAAAGTGAGTGTTCAAAACCATTCCTCCGTCTCAAGTGGGCTCCCATTGGTCGACACTTGTCACATGACGTTCCAGGAAGTTTAATAGCTGCAGATAAAGTGTATTTTCAGCAGAATATGTCTTTTAACAGAGAAACAGCTGAAAAAAGAAAAGCATCAACAGAGAAAAGGGAGACAACGTAAAACACAGATAAATACTGTCAATTCAATCACGTAATGTTTAACAAGGAGGAGATAAAACTTGAGTTTGGTGAAATGGATGTTGTTGTTGTCTTTGTCGAGTGGAAAGTCAGGTTCAGAGACGGATCAGTGACAGAAAACTGGTTGAGTTCAGTCCTGACGTGAGTCGACTTGAACGTAAACAACCACCTTCACAAACTCTGAGACAGAAAACACACAACAGAGTCCAGAGTCTTTGTGAAGCAAGATAATATTCTGTTTATTAATTCCACACTGTTTTAATCCTTTATACCTCCTTTTTGTTTAATGCAAATGCCTATATTTCACATAATCCTATATTTACTGTAAGTGGAGCCTTGTTAAACACAATCCAGTCCTTAGTATTTTGTTGTTTTCAGCCTGTTTCACATTGTCAGAGTTTATATGTTGGTTAAAAAGTTTGGAAAATAGTAAAAATTGCACAATTAAAACAGATAAAACCGTCTAGTGCTGCAAGAACATAAAAGGTTTGTTTAAATAGTGTTCTTTTGGTTTTTTAGGGATTAAAAACCTAAAATTGCCAATACATTTCACCTCTTGGGGTCTTTCCTTTTCTTCATTTATTTGGGCTTGGGACCGGCACAAAACAACTCATGTAAACTGTCAAATTATTGTAAACGGAAAATAAAATGGAACAAAACAAAGCTCATAAAGACAAACTCAAGCTCAAAGTCGCACTGAAACAATTCTATAATATTAAAAAAGTCTTTAAATGGCGTCTGTAATTAAAGTAGTCAGTATTTTTGACATTTAGCGTTGTTGTTTGTTTGAGTTTGTCTGAGTGGAGTGTGGTTTTGTGGATGTGGGTCAGTGACGTGGGAGCGAGGCTGGAATGTGGTGTTACTCCAGACGACACCAGTGTTTAGTGAGATGTAGGTCAGAGCGGCGTCTGATAATGGCTCCTGTTTGTGTCACACGTGAGAAACACTCCCAGATTCTGTGTTAATCTGAGGTTTAAAACACAGGCTCGTTCGTGGTTGTGACTGTGTGGATCAGAGTCTGACAGAGAATTCAGTTTTAGCCGTAACTTAGTCTAGTCCTTGTTAGTTTTAGTCTAGTTTTAGTCGACTATATCTATAATAGATTTAGTCAATAAAGTTTATTTCGTGTTGATTCATTTTGTCAGACTTTTCGTTCTCATTAATTACTTTTTATTCAATTTTTGTTTTGTTTTCAGGCACAAAAATATGTCGTTGGCAAAAACAATGATGAAAATTAATATTCAACAAAATCAACACTGGATCATACTTTTGTTCTTGTTCTTTCTGTAACTTTCAGAAAACAGTAAATCAACTCAAAATGGTGAGAGGCCACGGTAGTTAATGAGAATCCTTTCTGGGGCGGAAGATAGTGACATTTGGAAACGTTTATTCAATTTTTAATGTGAGGTTTCATCTTCATTTGAGTTTTACAAAAGTTATCACATAAACAATCATTTCCCACTTTTATGGTTTTAGTTGAATTTGAACAGGTTTTAGTTGGATTTGAACAGATTTGAGATGGATTTCAACTGGTTTTAGTTGGATTTGAACAGATTTGAGATGGATTTCGACTGGTTTTAGTTGGATTTGAACAGATTTGAGATGGATTTCAACTGGTTTTAGTTGGATTTGAACAGATTTGAGATGGATTTCAACTGGTTTTAGTTGAATTTGAACAGGTTTTAGTTGGATTTGAACAGATTTTAGATGGATTTCAACTGGTTTTAGTTGAATTTGAACAGGTTTTAGTTGAATTAGAACAGGTTTTAGTTGGATTTGTACAGATTTGAGATGGATTTCATCTGGTTTTAGTTGAATTTGAAGAGATTTTATTTATCTTTGTATCAAAAATCAAATCCATCTAAAACATGTTCAAAACAAATTCAATGAATAAAACCTAATGCCAAAAGTATCTCTTTCTAAATGCATTTAAAGGCCACATAAAACATTGCAAAGGGCCGCATTTGGCCCCAGGGCCTTGAGTTTGACGTGTGTGAAGCCATTTTTTTGCCGTTCAGTTACAATAGTTTCACATATAACACTGATAACATTATGTCCACAGCTGAAGTGCACTAAAGCTGAAGTGTGGTGTGTATTCAGTGATGTGTGTGTGTTTCAGGGTGAGGAAGCTGAAGGAGACTCTGGTGACGGTGCAGCAGCTCGACAAAAACATGAGTAACCTGCGAACGTGGCTGTCCCGGGTCGAGGCCGAGCTCTCCAAACCCGTCGTCTACAGCGTCTGCCACAGCGACGAGATCCAGAGGAAACTGGCCGAGCAGCAGGTGGGACTCAAACGGCACAAAAACACATCTGAGTTTAGAGTTAAGTCATGAGGACGCGGATATTTACTTAAATGGTCACAGGAAAAAGCTTCAAAACTTTAAAACTTTAAGCAAAACTCAATCGTTTGAAATGATTGAATTATTAAGACTTAGACTTTTATAAACCTTTACAAAAGTCTCTATTGTGAAGGAAGCACTGCAGGAAATGTTTATGTTGTTGCATAAAATGTATATTTTCACTTGCTCAAAATAAGTTTAAAACGTGTAGCAGCAAAATTTAAGTCTTAAGAACGAGCTACTTAAAAAAAAGTTTTAAAAAAGCCCTAAAAAGTTCAGTATTCTTAAAGTTATTGCACTAAAACTAAGACATTTCTTTCATTTTGCTTCAAATAAACAATATATTTAATTGAAAGATAACTATTGCAGCTGGAAATCCTAATGTGAAAGTGGATGATGAGCTCCAAGAAGAAAATGTGACAAGGAAATTTTCTTAAATGTTCACAGGATAAAAGTCATCAACAAAAGTATATTGGGCTTAAAAATCTTTAGGATCAAACTAAACCTTTAAGCAAAACTGTTTTAAATTATTAAAATAGAGAAAACAAATATAAATCTATTTGTCCAAAGGGTTTTGTGTGTCGTTTATTTTGCTTTAAAATAAAAAAAGCCTTTACAAAAGTGTCTGAGGGAAACGCTGCAGGAAAGTCTTATTCTGAGACAGTTGTGCTTTTAACGCCTTTGAGCAGCAGCAGCGTCCGTCGAGAACAAAGACCCGAGAAAACCAGAGTGGACCTAAACCTCGGGACGAGAGAAAGAGGAAGCTGTCAAACCGAGACGTAAAAAGCACAGAGCGGGACGTAGGGGGCGGTCCGCTTCAGTCCATTTGGAGGATTTACTCGACTCTAAAACCTGAACTCAGAGAAAAGTCTGCACCTGTAAATGAAGAATGAATGTTAGCTCCAGGGATTCTGTTTATGTCGAAAGGATTGGTCTGTGGTCGAGACCGAGTCATGTCTGAGACCAGAACCAGGTTAATAAATCTAGTCCAAGTCCAAGTCCAAGTCTTAGACCAAGTCCAGACTCATGGAGGTCAGAGTTTGGTGAAGGACGCAGACCTAGAACAAGATTTTAATTGAATATAAACTTTTTTTTTTGTTTTTATTTCTCAAGATGCTTTTATTCGGGTCCTGTTTAAAACATATTGAGGAAGAATAGCAAATATATAGAAATATGGAGAGAAATTCACTGATCAAATGTCAAACACAAAGATTTTTAAATGAATATAAAATGATTGAGGTTTTCATTTAAATCCCAAGAACACACAAATATACCTGGTCTTGGCCGGTCTTGGCTGGTCTTGGCTGGTCTTGGCTGGTCTTGGCTGGTCTTGGCTGGTCTTGGCTGGTCTTGGCTGGTCTTGGTTGGTCTTGGCCGGTCTTGGCTGGTCTTGGCTGGTCTTGGCTGGTCTAGGCTGGTCTTGGCTGGTCTTGGCCGGTCTTGGGGCCCGGGCGCTTGGTTGGTCTTGAAGTCCAGACACGACTGAGTGAGATGAGTCTGAGAAAAGACCAAGACTTTAACAAAATACTCTTAAAACCGGTCTCACTGACAAGAATTTAAGGAAAGAAAGCTTATCTTTGGATCAATAACATTTGTGAGCTCAACTAGAATAGATTTAGATTCATTTTTTACCTAAACCTTTATCATTTTTTAAATTTTATATATTATTTCATTATTTTTTATTTTTAGAATTTGATTTTTAAGCCCTTTCCTCCAAATAGAAGAAACAGGAAAACAAAACAAACAAAAAAAACCTACTAATGGCACTTTTCTCAGCTCTACTGGTCATTTTTATGTGGCTTATTCTGATAATAATCACAAATATAAACTGTATTTAGGAAATGAGTAAATACGCCAAAGAAAATTCATGAAGCAAAGACTTATTGAGATTTTCTAAACTATTTTTTCCTTTTTAATTTTTAAAAACAATTTGACAAAGACATTACTAAACATTAAATTCACTACTGATTACTTTAAAAAAACTGCTCAAAAAACCGTCATCTTAAAGTTCAGGCTGCTCTGATCTGGAAATCAAACCTGTCTGAGTCTCCGATCAGAGACAGATGACAGACAGCGACAGTCGAGCGGAATAAAAAAAATAAAAAACTCTGCGACGACGGGCTCGTTAAGTCTTCAGCCGTCGTCGTGGCAACACAGAGACGGTAACTCTGGACAAAATAAGATCTGACAAAAAGCAAAAGAAAAGCCTCGCGCAAAAATATAGACGATGATCTGATGAAGGAGTTGACACTTAGTTTTTTTATTTTAAAATAGTGCAATAGGAGTTTTATTTTTATACAATTGGTATTATTAGTTTATACATATTCCTCCAGTTTAAGTTTTTCTTCTTCCCTTTTCTTCTTCTTTTCAAACAGAAAGTGTTTGGTTTATTGTAAAAACATTCCTAAAATCTATTTGATGAAAGTGATTTGTTATTATAAGAATCTAAAAAAGAACGAGCTACTACCAGTTTCAAGTAAAAAAAGCCCTAAAAAGTTCAGTATTCTTGAAGTTATTGCACTAAAACTAAGACATTTCTTTAATTTTATGACATTTTGCTTTAAATAAACTTTATACTTAACTTTTGTTGCAGAAACAAGAGTAGAAACATGCCACAAGAACGAGCTACTACCAGCTGCAAGTAAAAAAAACCCTAAAAAGTTAAAAACTAAGAAAAATAAAATAAAATATTGGTCCATCATCACAGTTTAGAACATTTTTTTAATTTTGTGTCATTTTACCTCAAATAAACTTTATATTTCATTTAAAGACTATTATTGCAGCTGGAATTTTCAATATAAATGTGGATGATGAGGCCAAAGAAGAAAATGGTTTAAATATGATTTAACAGTGTTGTTTATATATTTTATTATTTTATTTTGTGGATAGTAGACATGAGATGAACTTTGACTTTTATTAAACACATGCCACAAGAAGGAGCCACTACCAAAAAAAAAAAAAAAAAAAAAATCCTAAAAAGTTCTTATATATTGAAATAATTTAAAGCATTCTTGGTGCTATTTTATTTCATTTTGCGACATTTTGCATCAAATAAACTTGGGATGAGCCCCGAGAAGAAAATGTGAGTTAATAAAATGGCTTTTAACGTGATGTAACATTGTATTTTATATTTTTTTATTTAATTTTGTGTATATTAGACGTGATTGGTTGGTTTTATTCTCTTCTAAAGGCTATCGTGTGACGTATCCACCTCCAGACGCTCTGTTTCGGGACTTGTATCTGGTCCTGACAGATTTATTTCATGTTTGTGACTGTGTTTGTCTCCAGGACCTGCAGCAGGACATCGAGCAGCACACCGAGAGCGTGGCCTCCGTCCTGACGCTGTGTGACGTCCTGCTCCACGACGCAGACGCCTGTGGGAGCGACTCCGAGAACGACTCCATCCAACAAACCACTCTGAGCCTGGACCGACGCTGGAGGAACATCTGCGCTATGTCCATGGAGCGGCGTATGAGGTGAACACGGCTCGTAAATACTGCTCATATCAGGAATGAACTAGTTTAATGAGACTATACCACTTATACAAGGAGAAAAAAACAGTTATTGAACAAATACTGAATCCACTAAGCTCCATTTATTTACTGTAAACCACTCAAGGCCCTTTGATATGTTTTAAATGGTTCTTTAATACATTTGGTAGATAATATTTTTACAGAAGACACCATGAACAGGTTTTATATGGACTTAAACAGGTTATAGTTGGATTTGAACAGGTTTTAGTTGGATTTGAACATGTTTCAGTTGGATTTGAACATGTTTTAGTTGGATTTGAACAGGCTTTGAACAGGTTTAGCTGAATATGAACAGGTTTTATATGGACTTAAAGAGGTTATAGTTTGATTTGAACATGTTTTAGCTGGATTTGAACTGGTTTTATTTGGGTTTCAACATGTTTTAGTTGGATTTGAACATGTTTTAGTTGGATTTGAACATGTTTTAGTTGGATTTCAACATGTTTTAGTTGGATATGAATAGATTTTAGGTGGATTTAACATGTTTTAGTTTGAATTGAACAGGTTTTAGTTGGATTTGAACATGTTTTAAATAGATTTGAGCATGTTTCAGTTGGATTTTAACAGGTTTTAGTTGGATTTGAACATGTTTCAGTTGGATTTAAACATGTTTTAGTTGGATTTGTACAGGTTTCAGTTGGATTTGAACATGTTTTAAATAGATTTACAGTTTGTGGTTTAGTTGGATTTGTAGAGGATTCAGTTGGATTTGTAGAGGATTCAGCTGGATTTGTACAGGATTCAGTTGGATTTGTACTGGTTTCAGTTGGATTTGAACAGGTTTTAGTTGGATTTATCACAGTCTATGGCCCCTGGAATGACTCTTATACTATTGCAGCCCCTCACCTCTGTTCTAGCGCTACACTTAGACTTTTTCCCGTTAGACTTTTATTTCGAGAGATAAAAACCACCGTCTGAACCTAAATGAGTTATTAGTAGGATTCATCTCATAACACAGTTTAGAATCTCTCAAACACATTTGGGAAATCAATTTAGAAGAGTCCATCCCAGAATCTGTCATAAAAATAAGACAGAACATCTTCTCATCTTCGTTCTGCTGGAGTCACGCTGTTTTTCAGTTTAAAGTGGTTCATATGTTCAGTTTTAGACCCAATGCTCCAAGGATATTGTTTCATTTCTATTTTTGATGCCGTCTCCTAAACTGGTGTAAACGGCTGGCTCCAGTAGATGCTGTTCCTCCAACATATGCTCAGTGGTTTAGAGAGGTTACGTGTCAGATTCAGATTTACTGTAAAAGGATCTGTGGAGAAACCTGGAAGCATTTAGAGTTTTAGAAAACATTTCAGCCGATAATGTGTGTCTGGTGTTTTGGTCTGAGGTGGGAATGGGTTCTGTTTGTGTCCTATTTGTTAAAATGTGTAAATAAAAAGCAACACTATGTAAATTTTCAGTCTAAACCCCATTAAAAGACTAAATGAGACAAAGGCTCATCGCAAAACTCAGATATAATTGTTCATTTTTCACAATTATTCAATAAATACCTCAGCGTTAATGTCAATTTCTGTTGATGTGACGTGAACCAACTCAATATCATGTTAATGTGTCCCACAAATCACAGTTTCAATGTGGAATATTCATCAAAACGTCTTTAAAAGTGGGTTTACTCTCCTTATTGTCTGTCAAGAAACCAACAGAATCCATTTGAGGTTTATTGTTTATAATTTTAAGTGTTTTAAGGCTCTCTATTTTAGTGCAAAAAGTTAAAGTTTTCCTTTAAATCTATAATAAAAAGACAAAAGTAAATGGCACTTAACATAAGCATAAGACTTAGCTTCAACATAGAATTAGTGATAATGGTTTAACATGGTTTTAAATGGACCCAAAAAACACAAAATAAATCAATCACAAAGTTCCTTGTTGTCGTATAATTGTCATTAAAGCCTCATAGAAACAAAAACTTGACGTTTCTTTCTCGTTTCAGGATCAAAGAGACGTGGCGTTTGTGGTGTAAGTTCTTGGACGACTACTCTCGGTTCGAGGACTGGTTAAAGTCGGCTGAAGCCACGGCAGCGAACCCCGAATCAGAAAACGTCCTGTACACCGGCGCCAAAGAGGAGCTCAAGAAGTTTGAGGTAAACACCAGACAAAAACACTCCAGAAGAAAAGATGATAGAGTGTCCGGTGAGCCTCAGGTGCGTGGCGGCGTCCCGTTGTGTTTCGACGCGGCGCCGACCTCACATGTGTCGGCTGGATTACAGATTAGTGAGTAATAATCTGCCTCGTCGCCACGGCAACAGGCTCCAGAGTGGAAACGGTGCGGCGTAAAAGCACTTCATCCTGAGCTCGACCAGTGACCTACATCTGACCAGAGTCGAAGGGAAACTATATTAGAGTGTTTATATGAACGAAGAGAAGAAGAAGAAGAAGAAGAAGAAGAAGAAAAGGGAGAGAGTAGCATCAAAAGTTACAGTTACAGACAGTAGTTTTAAAGGAAATGGGTTGAATTTAAAAATATTCTGTTTAGTCTGAGCCATGAACCTTTATAAAATTTTGGAATGAGGTCGGCAGAAGTGGGAAGTAAAGAAATATTTGTACTTTGTGACTGTACTTAAGTAGTTTTTTCATGTATCTGTGCTTTACTTGAGTATTTATTTATTTATTTTTCTGGAGACTTTTTACTTTTGAACAAATATCTGTACTTTCTACTCTTACTTTGTCAAAACAGTTTCTTTTCCAACCTCCACAAACGACGACGTAAAAGAAACAAGAGAGAGGAAGTCAAGCCCCGCCAAAATAAGTGAAGGATGTTCTTGATGTAAACTCATAGAACATCTAATATTGTTGGTGATTGTTGTGAATGATGCAAAATGAAAATAATTACAGAACAAATCCCAATTGCACTGGTTCAGTCTTGATTCTGTCTGAAACTTGAACTAAACTGAAACAAACTGACTTAATGTTTACTTTTTTTTACTTTTATTTGAGTGAAGATTAGTTTTTTACGATTAAAAAGTAACTCCACATTTTACTACGTGATATTTTAGCCCGACACCGTCTGTTATCCATAAAAGAGAGAGTTTTTCTGTGAAACTTTGAGTCAAACGTGAGAATATTTCCCCAGATCTGAAGGAGGTTTAATGTGCGTCAATGCAAAGAGTCGTTTTTCTTTTCAAATATAATTTCTGCTCTGATTCCTGGTGCAGGCGTTTCAGCGGCAGGTCCACGAGCGCCTGACTCAACTGGAGCTGGTGAATAAACAGTACCGACGTCTGGCTCGAGAAAACCGCACCGACGCCGCCAGTAAACTCAAAGTGATGGTCCACGAGGGGAACCAGCGCTGGGACGTCCTGCAGAGGAGGGTCACGGCGGTGCTCCGCAGACTCAAGGTCAGAGGAACAACCCGCTCGTTACAAAAACACACACGAGACAAACCAAAATACTACTGTTTATTGTAAAAATAAAATAACGTAATAACTTAATAGTAGGAGCTGGCTGCTACATACAGGGAATAAAACCACAGTAATGTCTTTTAAATACATTTAATACGTACATATTATTAATTAATCTGATGAAAGTAAATGATAATATTACTTTTAAGCTGTAGGTCTTGTCTCTAACTTTCTTTTTATCCTTTTCTTTATGTTCTTTTGTAGCTTGTAGCTTTGTTTAACACAGTTTTTTGAAGATCTGTGTTTCTTTCGTTAGCATTACCAGCTAGCATCAACTAAACTTTTATTTTTTATACTTAATTCTTCCCAAACTCTGATCCATCCACTTTCAACTATGAAAATGATCTTCAGTGGCTTTCATTTCAAAACCAGTCACTGTTAGCTACTTACGAGCTAATGCTAAATGTTAAATTCTATCTTTCCCGAATCACGAGACATTCTCTAACGTCGTGGCAGCTCTGATCTTAAACCCGACGGATGTGGGTCAGTCTGGAGCCGTCTCCGAGCAGATGGAGCGAGAGCAGACGAGCGCCGTGATTGGTCGACCTCTGCGACCTCAGAGCTTTACGGACGAATGTAAAGTCAGATTAAAACGTGAAGCTGTGTGAATCGGCGGCGAATCTCTGCATCTGGACGTCACGGCGCTCCGTCTCACAGTTTCACCGTGACACAGCTGCCGGTCGGCCGTATTTAACTCAAAATGTTACATAAATTAATGCATTTTAAGTTTTAAAACGTGAAAATGCGAAGCCAGATGTTCTTAGCAGCGATTCAATCGGTTAAATTCAGTCAAAAAAAGGTGTATATTCACTAGTTATGGTCAAGTTTGTTTTGTTATTTTTGTTTTCAGTCAAATACACTTTAACAAATGCTTAAAGAAAATATTATCTGTGCAAATAAACTTACTGATTTACCAATAAACAAATCAAAAAAACACTGCAAGTATCAAATATATCAGTTTGAATTAAAAAAAGGAGAAACTAAAGCTTATTTTGACAAACGCACAGCACAATAATATAATATAATAATATAATATTAGTGACAAACGTTAAATATTAGTCATATATCTATTCATTACTATTCTTTTTTACATTGTTTTAAATTGAAAGAGAGAAGTAGCACATTTTAATTCTTCGGTTCAACTGATTAACACAGATTAACTCCTGTTTGATGAATATTTTCTCTTCATATTCGTCTTTGTTTGTATTGTTAACATCTGAATTCATAAATATTGTCTTGATGCATAAACATGGTCTGTTTAGTTTGAGGGACTATCTGATGTTTGACTTTAAACATAAGTTTTGCATTATTCAATTCTACTAAATCATAAAAAGTTCATGTTTATCACTTAATCAACAGTGAGTTTGTTGGTTGCCATTTCCATTGAAAGTGATTTAAAAATATCAAATAAAAAGCTGTATTTACTGTTCCCAATATAACCATAATATTATATTTTATTACAGTTATTTAATAAAAAACAAAAGACTCTGAACGTAGTATTAAGTGCAGATAGTTTCTGTTTATACTGGAAATATTGGCACAAAAACTGGTATATTTCATCATTTATGAGAAAAATGAACATATACTGGAGCTCCATGTAAAGTTTAGTTTTTTTTAGCTGATTTTTTAAATATTTCCATAACTGTTTAGGCTTCCAAATTAAACCCAAATAGACCAATCCAGTGATAATATAGAGACCCCTTTAAAGACCTTAGCCCGACCTGAGACGGTGTCCTAACGGAGTCTGTCCCGCTGCAGCACTTCACGTCCCAGAGAGAGGACTTCGAAGGGACTCGGGAGGCCATCCTGGTGTGGCTCACGGAGATGGACCTGCAGCTCACCAACGTGGAGCACTTCTCAGAGAGCGACATCGAGGACAAGATGAGACAACTCAACGTAAACATGACTTTTATTCATCTACACTGCTGTGAAAAAGTATCTGCCCCCCTTCCTGATTTCTTAGTTTTTTTGCAGATTTGTCAAACTTAACTGTTTCAGATCAAACTAATTTAAATATTAGACAAAGAAAACTCAAGTAAACACAAAAAACAAATGATAAGATGATGATTTTATTTATTAAGGGAAAACTAAATGAACCTACACAGCCTTATGTGAAAAAGCAACTGTGAAATCATGAATTTACTCTGATTAATCACATTTTTTTGGACACTCAGACTCACAGAAATCACTTAAATAGAAGCTTTCTGACAAAGTGAAGTAGGACAAAAGATCTGAAAAAGAAAGACATCATTCTGCCTTTGTTCTTTTTGGTCAGTAGTGTTTTTTGTCTTTTACCTCGTCTCTTTCTTCTGGTTTAGTCGTGAACTCTGACCTTAACTGAGACGACTGAGGCCTGCAGTTGTTTAGATGTTGTTGTGGTTCTTTTGTGACTCTTGGATGAGTCTTGGGGTCATTTTGGTCGGGGCAACTCCTGGGAATCTTCTCCACGGTTCCATATTTTCTTCATTTGTGGATAAAGGCTCTCACTGTGGTTTGGAGACCTCCCAAAGCTTTAGAAATGGCTCTGTTACCCTTCTCAGACTGATACATGTAAATTCTCATCTGTTCCTGAATTTCTTTGGATTGTGACATGACGTCTCTCTTTTGTCCTACTTCACGTTGTCAGACAGGTTCTATTTAAGGGATTTCTTGATGGAACAGGTCTGTCATTAATCAGAGCTGAGTGTGGCTCATGAAACTGAACTCAGCTTTCAAAAAAATGTCATTAACCACAGTTAATTCCCGTTTTGATGATTTCTTTTTCACATAGGGCCATGTACGTTCAATGAAACCATCACTTAAAGCTGCATTTTGTGTTTTTATTTGAGTTATCTTTGTCTAATATTTGAATTTGTTTGATCGGAAACATTAAAGTGTGACAAATCTGCAAAAAAATAAGAAATCAGGAAGGGGGCAGATACTTTTTCACAGCACTAAATACAGTGGAAAAGGCAAAAGAAAACGTGATTGTTGTCGTCAGCTCTTGATGTTCTGCTCCTGTGCTGTTCTTCTTCAGGGTTTCCAGCAGGAGATCACGCTGAACACGAATAAAATCGACGCTCTGATCGTGTTCGGGGAGAATCTGATCCAGAAGAGCGCTCCGTTAGACGCCGTTCTGATCGAGGACGAACTGGAGGAGCTGCACTCGTACTGTCAGGAGGTGTTCGGACGAGTGGCCCGCTTCCACCACCGGCTCGTCAACAGGCGTCCGGTCAGTATCAGCGCTCACAGAGGCGTTTGTTTAACTCCCTGAAGGTGGTTTATGTGTTTTTACAAATGATTTCAACACATAAGAGTGGATTTTTATCTGTTTTTGGTTTCTTACACAATCATCTGGGAACACACACTCGTACGGAGGACAAAACGTTATTATTTTTTGTGGAAAACGTGCAACAAACGCCAGATTATTGCTTTAAATCTTTAATCTTAAGTTTTTTAAAGAGATAAATAATGAAAAAACACTATTAATGACATACACAAATCCACTAAAACTCAAAACAAACCAAACTTTTTGCACATTTACTTTTTTTTTTGCTTCAAATTAGCTTCATCTTTTATAAATCAAATTTGTGATTCTTATTTCTTATTTGTTTTCTTTGAGGATAGCTTTCAAAAAGAGAGAGACAGAAAAAAAACAATAGTTATCTTCACAAAGCCACTGAAAATCTACAACTTTTGCACATTTCGGGGTTTTTTTTGCTTCAAATTTGCTTCATCTTTTATGAAAAATAAAAAAAAAGTGACCAACAATAGCACACAACTTTAAAAATACGCTGTGATTGAATGCTCTTTAACTCTAAATGTCTTTATTTATTTGTTTGAAAAGGGACAGTGTACATTTATTAACATTAAACCGTTTAAATGTACTGAGTTAGCTGAATTAGGCTCATTTATTTATTAATACACACAACAAACAGTTTTATTCTTGTTCGTCGCTCTTTGTTCCAGGTCTTGGACTTGTCGGACTCGGACCCGGACGACTCCCCGGACCGGAGCAGAGGGACGTCCTGGACGGAGACGAAGCGGCGGAGGAGGAGGAAGAGGACGAGCGACGAAGAGGCGGGCGGTCAGGTGATGTGTCAGCTGCTGGCTCCGCCTCTGGAGCGCTCGGGCAGAGAGACCCCCGTCAGCGTGGACTCCATCCCTCTGGAGTGGGACCACACCGTGGACGTGGGCGGCTCGTCTTCGCACGAGGACGAGGACGAGGACGCCACCTTCTTCAGTGCTTTATCAGGTACAGACGGATTCTCAGTAATCAATAAAGACAAAAGACACTAAACTATTCTAAAGATAAGTCTTAGAGAAGAATAACACCACAGAATGAAGCTAACAGAGGAAATGTGGCTTAAAATGAGTCAAAGTGGCACAAATTAAAGTGAATTCACAAAATGACGAGTGAAAATGAGGCACAAAAGGATGTTAAAAACAAACTGATTTAATAAAGACTGAAGTGAAGATGAAACCTTACATTTAAACTCTGTACAATTTACTAAAAGATAAGTGTCACAATCTTTGGTCTCTTAAAGCAGTATATCTCAGTGAATGTGGTGGATTTTATACATTTATCTAAAAGTGTTAATAGTGTGTTTTGGAGAAGCTGCAGGAGGCCTTCATGGACTCGTCCTAAAATCTGAATTCTCTCTGTTTCCTTCGAGACGTCGCTGTGTTTGATCAGATTTTAAAACAAATCAGAATCAAAATCTTTAATCCCGACAGATATCGTCTTTTAAATACTCAGTAGTCTCTTTTTGTTCTTTTTATTCATCTTTTTATAACATATTTAAGACTATTTCATGTCACAGTAGAACTGGGCAATTCATCAAATTTCAATTTCAATTTCGGCTTCCAACGAAAACCTATGTCATCAAGAAAAAAAACCAAAAACTTTTTAAGCTTTTTATTTATAAGTTTGAATATATTATTTATTTTAAAGAGAATTCACTGTTTTGTTGAATAAATCCAACATATTTCCAAAGTTAGTAAGTAATAGAGTAAAATAATTGTGATTATGATTTTTTCCGACCAGCCCTAGGTCTCAGTGAAGTGGAGGAAAGAGAAGGAGTAACAGCATTTATTTATTTATTAGTTTTATTTGTGGTTTCTAAACTTAAACCTGCTTCTGTTTCTTCTAAAACAACATTAAAGCTACAGATCCTATAGTATTTAAAATATAATTACTGCATAATCATTGAAAACCTCATTATTTACGAATCACAAGAATCAAAATCTAGAACTTATAATAAATATCTAATATATGCAATAAAAAAAATCAGCTGATATTGGGATAAATGTAATGTCTTTATAGTTTATACATTTTAGCAGAAGTCATAGGTTTTATAATAAAAAACAAACACAAAAATAGAAAACAGCCAGTGTCCAGTTAAAAAGTGAACGTCGAGCCCTGATTTCTTTCACACAAACCAGTTGTTGTTGGTTTTCCAGGTTGTGTTTATGCTGTTGTTAACTCCGGTTGCTCCTTCCAGATTTACAGGTGACCGACAGCTCTGAGTCGTTTTACAGAGCCACACGGAGGGCAGTGAACGCAGCGTCGGGTAGGCTTCTGCCTGCTGCATGAGTCAAACACATCTGATCTAAACCAGATCATCCACAGATCACTTTGTTCAACTCCATTTGTGACGTTGTGTTTGTGTTCCAGAGAAAAACTGTGTTGGAACCGCTTTAGTGGCTCATTTATTCTCTTTAACGATTTATTAAGACTGTGTCAGACTCAAAGTGGAGATAGTTAAATAGTTGATAAGGAGGATAAGGAGATGGAGATGTTTATAAGCTTTTATTTTTATTTTTGAATGTGAGATTTCATTTTTATTTGAGTCTTACAAAGGTTACATTTAACAGACATTTTCTCCTTTTATGGAAACTGGTTTTAATTGGATTTGAACAGGTTTTAGTCAGAATTGAATAAGTTCTAGATGTATTTGAACAAATTTTTAATGGATTTGAACAGGTTTTAGATGGATTTGATCAGATTTTAATTGGATTTGAACAGGTTTTAGTTGGATTTGAACAGGTTTTAGTTGGATTTGAACAGGTTTTAGTCAGAAGTGAACAGGTTTTAAATGGATTTGAACAGGTTTTAGATGAATTTGAACAGGTTTTAGTTGCATTTGAACATGTTTTAGTTGGATTTAAACAGATTTTAATTGGATTTAAACAGGTTTTAATTGGATTTAAACAGGTTTTAATTGGATTTGAACAGGTTTTAGTCAGAATTGAACAGGTTTTAGATGGATTTGAACAGATTTGAACTGGATTTGAACAGGTTTTAACCCAATCTAAAACCTGTTCAAATCCAACTGAACCCTGGACCCCAAACTATCACAGACTAAATGTATTGAAGCAGCCTTGAGTGTGACGTGTGTGTGTGTGTGTGTGTGTGTGTGTGTGTGTGTGTGTGTGTGTGTGTGTGTGTGTGTGTGTGTGTGTGTGTGTGTGTGAAGACCTCAGATCACTGTGGTTCACAAATGTCTGAAATGATTGTTTTTTGCATGAAGTGTTTTGATTTGAAGTGGATTATTTTTACATTTTGTCCTTTTTTTAATCTTCTTTTTGCATGTTTGTGTCAGATGCATGAGTCACGGCTGAAGGAGGAAACATTGTTCATACAACTTCTTCTTCTACAATTCTTTCTCTTCACTTTTTTGTAACGTCTTCGTTTTCTCGTGTTTTCAGTGAAGTCCGTGAACGAGCCTCACGTTTGGCTCCAGAGCGAGTCTCAGAAACGATCGACGCTGCGAGGCCTGAGCTCGTCTCCGTCTCACAGCAGCACTTCTCAGTTTCAGCAGCTCGGATACGTAAGGATTATTATACTCATACTTCACTTCTGCTCAACTTAAAGCTCCTCTTTTACACATTCACAGGCACAAATCTATTAAAACTAGGGCTGCACATCAGAAGAATATATAATGGATAAGTTTGATTTGTTCCTCTGATACATTCTGCAGGTGATTTTTTGGTTTGCACAGTAATCAATAAAGACAAAAGGAACTAAACTATTCTAAAGATAAGTCTTAGGGAAGAATACCACCACAGAATGAAGCTAACAGAGGAAGACAGTGTAAAGAGGCCTAAATGTGGCTTAAAATGAGGTCAAAGTGGATTTAAACTGGTTTTAGATGGATTTGAGCAGGTTTTAGATGGATTTGAACAGGTTTAAGATGGATTTGAACATGTTTTAGTTGGATTTGAACAGGTTTTATATGGATTTGAACAGGTTTTGGATGGATTTGAGCAGGTTTTAGATGGATTTGTACAGGTTTTAGATGGATTTGAACAGGTTTTATATGGATTTGAACAGGTTTTGGATGGATTTGAGCAGGTTTTAGATGGATTTGAACTGATTTTAGATGGATTTGAACAGGTTTTAGATGGATTTGAACAGGATTAGATGGATTTAAACAGGTTTTATTTGGATTTGAACATGTTTTAGATGGATCTGAACAGGTTTTAGATGGATTTGAACAGGTTTTAGATGGATTTGAACAGGTTTTAGATGGATTTGAACACTGAAGTGAAGATGAAACCTTACATTTAAACACTGTACAGTTTAATAAAAGATAAGTGTCACAATCTTTGGCCTCTTAAAGGATTCGTTTTTAGCTTTTGAGTTGAATTTTGTTGCTTTTTTAATAGTTTTAGTTCTAGCTTTTTGTGTAGTTCTTGTTCTATTTTAAAGGTAAAGCTGGAGTAGTGAGAATTATTGACGTCTCGCTCATTAAATCCCACTTTATTTGTCTTTTCGATACAAATATCACGTTGATTTCTTGTTGACGTTAAAGCTCACGTACGTTCTCGACCTGTTCTCCGGTGTCTGTGAATCGTTCCTTCTCTTTAAAGGCGACTAGAGCCCGATGAGATGTAAAAACCCGGTGTTTTTTCAGGTGAAGCTCATGTCCGAGTGCAGCGGCAGCATCAACAGCGTCAAGAAAGTCAAACTGATCCTGAACGACGACGAGGAGCTGAACGACGGCGGTTTGACGAGCAGCACGGCCGACAAACAGACCAACACAGGTCAGGACTTAATCATTATGAGTCAGAACCAGACATTTTATCATTGTTTTTATATTTTCAGTCAAGTATTTCAGTGGTGTATAGAGTTAAAAAGGAAACAAAAGCTCACATTACAGTAAAGAAAGTGTCCTAAATGTTTATTTTTTGATATGACTTAAATTAAAACTGAAAAGCTTTTGTGTCAGACTCTCCTCCAACAGCAGCAGTAACCTTTCCTGCTTCTTTTATTTAAAAAGAAGGTAAAACCGACCTATTTTTCACCACAAAATACTAATACGTTACATTAAATCAAGTTTAGAGCTGATCTGAAACTTTTATCTTCGTAGTTTACCGTTGCCAACATTTATCCAGGTTTAATTTGCTTTTGTTTTTCTATTTTTATCTTTTTTGAGTTGTTTCTCTGTAAAATAAGACGTATTTCCAACAGAATAACCCATTTCCTGGGTTTATTTCCTTGTTCCTTCGTTGTTGACATCAGTGTCGACCAATGGGAGCGCTCCTTTTTACCTGAAGTGAGCTGTGATTGGACAAAATCCTGCTGTGGACTGATCATTCTCATCTATTAAAATCCTTCATTATAAAGACTAGATCACGTCTTAAGGTCTCATTTTTTCAGATGATTCCTGTTACAATAAACTTCAGGAGATTACACTGAAAAACTAAATGAAACAGTAAAAAAAAACGTTTAACTCTCATGCATTAAACTGAAAAACTCATCAAATCCCTCTGAATCTCTCTTTAGATTCTTCTGTTGACGCTGCTTTCCTCAAACAAAATCCTTAATTCTGTTTGTTTCAGGAGTGATCGAGCGCTGGGAGCTGCTGCGAGTCCAGAGCCGCGGCGCTGACACCGACATAACTCAGGACCTGCAGCAGTGGCAGAAGCTGAACTCCGACCTCTGTGACGTCACTTCCTGGTTGGGCCGAGTGCTGCCGGAGCTGGACGGGCTTCAACGCCTCGCTCCGTCCACCACCGTCCGACAAATGGAGCTCAACATCCGCAAACTCAAGGTAAATCACCCATAAATAAATAAATAAAAGTAGATTCTGCAGAGTTTCGTGGATCCTTTTCGGTTTGAACTCTTTCTCTGCGGGTTGATAGGAAATGCAGAAGTCGTTCACGAGCTACAAGTGTCTGATGATCTCCGTGAACCTGAGCAGCAGACAGTTCCTTCACGGAGACAGCGCCGAAGTCCGAGAGCTGCGGGACGCTCTGAGCTCGGCCAATCACAGCTGGACCCAGGCGTGTTCGGGGCTGGAGGTCTGGGAGCGCCGGCTGCACCAGGCCCTCATGCAGTGTCAGGTCAGTGGGTTGAACTGATGATGTAGGGGTCTGTCCTACACTTCGTTTGTAGGACTCACTATGTGTTACGGTCCTGTTGAATAAGGCCCAGAGCAGAGGTGAGTTCATAAGAATCCTGTCAGGGGCCGAAGATATTTGGAGGCTTTTGTAAAATTTTGAATTTGAGATCTTCATTTGAGTCTTACAAGTTATCTTTAACATTAATTTACTTTAGGGAAACAAGTTTTAGATGGATTTGAACAGGTTTTAGATGGATTTGAACAAGTTTTAGATTGATTTGAACAGGTTTTAGATGGATTTGAACAGGTTTTAGATGGATTTGAACAGGTTTTAGATGGATTTGAATAGGTTTTAGATGGATTTCAACAGGTTTTAGATGGATTTCAACAGGTTGTAGTTGGATTTGAACAGGTTTTAGATGGATTTGAACAGGTTTTAGATGGATTTGAACATGTTTAAGTCAGATTTGGACAGGTTTTAGTCAGATTTCAACAGATTTTAATTGGATTTGAACAAGTTTTAGATGGATTTCAACAGGTTTTAGTTGGATTTGGACAAGTTTTAGTTGGATTTGGACAAGTCTTAGTTGGATTTGGACAGGTTTTACTCAGATTTCAACAGATTTTAATTGGATTTAAATAGGTTTTGGATGGATTTCAGAAACAGAAACAGAACAGGAACAGATTTCATTTACATATCTTTGTAGCAAAAATCAAATCCATCTAAATCTTGTTCAAATCCAATTAAAACCTGGTTCTAGAAATATCACTTTCTAAATGTAGGAAGGAAAGGAAGGAAGGAAAGAAGAAGAGAAGCCCTGCAACAAACGAGGGAATAACTAAACGAAGGAGCTGGACCAACTTCTGATGTTCAGAGAGAGGCTTTTGTTTTCTTTTCAGTAAAAATAGCTGCTTAATTAAACCCAAAATGTCACGTATGATCCTTTGGTTACGATGTCATTAAAGTAAATGTGGTACAAAGTAAATAAATTCAGTAAAGCAGTAGAATCAGAGTCTAAAGCTACATCTCCTCCAGGTTCTGCTCGTGTTTGCTCTGTTTCTCTTTATCACAAGATTAAATAATAACACGTAACATCACAGACATAACTCTGGTGTTTAAGTGTTGTGTTTCCTGCAGGAGTTTCATGAGACGTTACACTCTCTGCTGCTGTGGTTGGCTCAGTCTGAAAACAAACTGGACTCAGTGAACATCAGAGACGGGTCAGTGTCCTGCTCCAGGCTCCAGCTGCACCGGGACGCTCTCAGGGTGAGCTTTACTTCACAATACCACTCAATACTCACTTTATACTGCGTCAGGTTTGAAATATTACACACAGTACTCACTTTATACTGCGTCAGGTTTGAAATATTACACTCAATACTCACTTTATACTGCGTCAGGTTTGAAATATTACACTCAATACTCACTTTATACTACGTCAGGTTTGAAATATTACACTCAGTACTCACTTTATACTACGTCAGGTTTGAAATATTACACTCAGTACTCACTTTATACTGCGTCAGGTTTGAAATATTACACTCAATACTCACTTTATACTACGTCAGGTTTGAAATATTACACTCAATACTCACTTTATACTACGTCAGGTTTGAAATATTACACTCAATACTCACTTTATACTGCGTCAGGTTTGAAATATTACACTCAATACTCACTTTATACTACGTCAGGTTTGAAATATTACACTCAGTACTCACTTTATACTGTGTCAGGTTATTGGGATTCTATTTGAAAAGTAAGGTATAGTCACACTTTTATTCAAACTGATCTGGTATAATGTAAACATACTGACGTTAATTAACAGTTTTAATTTGATCTGTGTCTTTATTTCAACTAAAATGAATGGAAAAACAGTTGTTAAAGAGGTTTTGTTTGTTTTCTGAACTGATGAATGAAGCCAAATAAAGGAATTGCTTATTGTCGGTGCCGTTTATAATAAGTTTTGCAGAGTTTTTAAAGAGAAGCACCTCCTTTTGAACAAATGAAGATTTAGTTAACGTCACTGGCAACATCAGTTTTACTAAAGAAGTGTTGTGAATTAAATAAACGTGTAAAATACAGTTAGGAATACTAAAAAAATGTTCTGTTCTTTCTTTTTTTCTACTCTATAGCTTACTTTTTCAAAATATACATTCACATACAATAGGTTTATTAATAAGACAGTAATGCTTTAAGTTTAAACACACACAAAACTCAAAACTTTAGATTAAAACCCAGTGCTATCTTTGTCTTATTTCATACATAACTGATTCTGAACTGCTCCAGAGCGTCTTTTCTGGTTCATAATCGATTCTCTGGACTCTGAAGTCCTGTAGCTGTGGTGTAACCTCAGTGTCGCCCCCTGCAGGCCCTTCAGGAGGACCTCCGCGGGCGTCAGAGGCAGGTCTCGTCGCTGCAGGAGATCTCGTCTCAGCTGCTGCTCGAGGCCGGCGCCGAAGACAGCGTCGAGGCCAAAGAGAAGCTCCACGTCATCGGCAACAAACTGAGGCTCCTGCTGCGACACGTGTCCAACGACCTCCAGTCTCTCGACGCCAGGCTCGTACGTGTCTCTCAGCGTTTAGAACGAAAACTTTAATTAAACCGAGTTAGATTCAAGTTAAAACACAGCTGCAGTGGACAACAACACAATTAAAGTTTAACTTGTGGGGATTGTTCTGCACAAATACAACATCTGCATCAATTTAATCCAGAGTTTTTACAAAAAGTGGCTCTGGATCCAAAAGTTGGTCATTTTGGATTTTAGTCGAGGTCTCCGTAAAGATTTAATTTCTGTTGTTTCAAACCTAGGTGCGTTTGTTCTTGTCCATGAGGTTAATCTAAAAAATGAGACTTATTATAAAGTAAATAAACTGAGCTCAAAGTGAACAAACTAATCACTGATTCGGGAAAAAAGCTCTCTCAGTTCTTATTATAAAGACTTTCTCACATGAAAACTTACGACATTAATGAACTGAATGGATTTTGTTAATACATTTTTAAAGAAAACTCATCATTTGACCCTTTTCTATGAGATTTTTTTACAATATATTACAACATATAATACTGATTCTGTAAAATGGCTACACACTGCACCTTTAAATTAAAAAGGTGAACATTAAAAACATTAAAAACATGATGGGTTTGACTGTGATTAACCCGTGATTCTGTCTTGTTTCAGGAGTCGTCCAGTTTGTCGAGTTCTGAGGTGGACGGCGTTGGAACAAACTCTCACTCAACACCTTTAAACTCACACAAGGTACGCTCACAGTGTGTTATATTACGATTTTACTTTAAAGTCAGGACATTTATTAAACACAAATGAAGACTAGAGTCATATAGAGTCTTATAGTCTGATAAACTAAACTAAAATGAATGGAAAGACAGTTGTTTAAGGTCTTTTACAGTGTTTTTTGAACTGATGAATAAATAATAAAATAAAACAAATAATAGAATTGCTTATTGACTGAATAGCTTTAGTTTATTCAGTCATTTTGATGCTGAATATTGTTTTCTTGTTTCAGGAGGAGCTCAGGCTTCAACCAGCCACACAAAGGTAAACTCCATATACTTTAATTTATTTACCTCAATAAACCTCCTTTTTTGTCTTAATAGAATCATTTTACATTGTCGTATCATTAGAGACGTGCCGTAGTCGTTAAATCTACGTGTTTTGTGTGTTTTTGTGTGTTTTTGTCCAGGGAGCAGCGTCGGGAGCGGCCCTTCTTCTACCGCGTTCTCCGAGCAGCGTTCCCTCTTCACCTCGTCTTCCTCCTCGTCCTGGTCCTGGCTTGTCTCGTCCCGTTGTCGGAGGAGGACTACAGCTGCGCTCTGTCCAACAACTTCGCCCGCTCCTTTTACCCGATGCTGCGCTACACCAACGGACCCCCTCCCACATAATCACCCTGGAACACTTCGCTGTTTTACAAACCGCAGGCTGTACTTTACCAGAAAAAAGACAAAAAATCTCTCTTTTAAACTTAAATTATTTCCCTATTTTTGTATTTTGAAAAGCGCAAGAAATTTACAGAAATAAATGAGATTATTTTTTAAATAAGCTCCAAACTATCGATTCTTCTGACGTTGTGTAAAGACAATCTGGTCAAAAAGGAGGTCAACTTTATTATTCAGCGTTTTGATGTATTTTGTAAAACTATTATTACATTTTTACATCAATAAATGCTTCCAGGAGTATTTTAGAGAGTTTTGAAGTTTTTTTGAAGTATGTCCCCAAAAATATAAGGCTATACTTTGGCAAAAATGGTCAATTTGTGCAAACGGAAACTAACCCTAACATAACTTCGGCACATTTTCTGCTAAATTTATTTGTTATTTGTTATTTTTAAATTAATTTATTCTGTTTTTGAATATAAAATGAATCTGCGGTTTGTAAAACATCAACCAATGTTTTTCTTTCTCCAAATGGACAATTATTGGATTTCAAACCTTATATTTCTAAGGTGCATTGAGACGTTTCCCCTTCAAAATAAAAGCTTTCATGTTTTGTCCTCACTAAATTAAACCTTTATTTATAATTGTATTTATTTATTATTTAGGAAAAGCCACAATTGTAAAAATAAAACATAAGCCATACCATTTGTTTTCGATGTAACGTCCTCATCACTGCAGCAAAGAAACTCCATGAGATTTATTTTGATATTACAGTTTTTGGACCTAAATGTAACAATAACCAAAGCGTCCAGACGTTTTTTACAACAGCAGCTATTTTTTCAAAGGGAGCAGCCATTTGTTTGTAGCACATTTTGTACAGAACTTAAAAAGCGGTGTGTTTTTTCCTGTTTTTGTTGGATTTAGAGCTATTTATGAAAAGTGTACGATGTTTTCTAAATCATGACTCAAGCCTTTTTTCGGTAGCTTCCGAGATGTACTTTTGCTAGTCGGGTTTTCTAATGTACACAACTGATGAAGAAGTAAATTATTGTTGTTTCTATGTAAAAATGTGTTTAAAGGGACAGTGCCACAAACAAAGAATGTCAAAGTCCTGCTGAATTATTTATCGATTTATTTTGGTTTTAAATAAAAGTCTGAGTATTTCTTGATCTGGGAATGTTTTATTTTACATTAAAGACATTAAAACTCTTCAAGACCTGTTGTTGTTGAAAGTTTTAAACAGGAATTAAAATTGAAATTCTGGAAAACAATAATCTTGAGACTTTTTGTTTTGTTTTGATGAAAACATGTCTCAAAACATGAAAAACAGTAAAGCTTTACTATGACATAACTTTTTGAAAATTATACATTTTCCCTAAAATGGTTAAAACGGCCTTTAAAACATTTGTAGTTAATCCTGTTTGTGTTTTAGGTTGTTTTAGGGGATTTTACTGAGAGTTCACTGTAGTCAACAAATTTGGAAAACAGTAAGACTATAGTATGTCGAAAATTGTAATTAAAAAAAAATAAAAATTTTTACCAAAGTGGTTTAAACCCCTTTTAAATTGAACTGTAATCATTTACTAATGAGTTTTAGGCTTTCAATGGTACATTTAAAAAGTTAAGAAAAAAAAGTTACGATGTATGTTAGTGTAGTGTGTTGTAAAATAATTATATATATGTGTCTGAAATGCCCTTGAAATATATTCAGGATTAATCTCTGATGTGTTTTAAGACGAAATGAAAATTTACCAAAAATCACCAAAATTGAAAAAAAGTAAGACTATAGTATGTCGAAATTAGCCATTTTCAGAAAAAAATTTGAATATATTTTAAACGACCCTTAAGCCACTGTTATATGTGTTTTAGGTTATTTTGAGACATCTAGAGTTCACATTTCATTTTATTCACATTTCCCATTTTTTTCTAAGACCTCTTTTATCAACTAATGTCTTGTGTGTTGTGCTTTTATGTTAATTGTGTAATCTGTTTTATAAATAAAGACAAAAACACATGAAGTAATTTGAGTGAAAGTTTATTGACGTTAGATATAAACCGTTGTAAATTGACAGTGAACAGTTGATTTGTTGAAGTGTGTTTCTGAATCTGAAAAACCTTATACATTTAACAGTATTTAACCACAGTCAAAGATGAAACTGGGCTGATTTTACCCAAAAGTGTGTGGCACAGTTTATAAACTTAAACAGACGGAGACAATTCCTTTTTGTAGTGCATTTATGTTTGATTTATTATTTTTATAGTAATTATTAGATCTGTGCCACTCGTCTTATTGTTTAAAATCAGCTTTGTTTAAACCCGACAGAAAAGAGAAGAGCAAAAAAGTTTAACAGTCTTTTTAAAGGCCACAAACTTGTCTTTTTGACTCACACTGAAGTTTTTGTACAAAGAGAGTAGAAAAAGTCTGGCACCGACTGAACACCAAACACAGAGAAAACACGACACAGATAATGGTTTAAAACATGCGGCAGATTTGACAAAACAGTTTGAAGACGACAGTTTGTTGGTGGATTGTTCTGAAACAGACTGAGCCCTGGAGCAGCCACTGAGAGAAAAACACAATAACACCAAACTGAGAATTAACTGTTCAAAAAGTTCAATTTCACATGACGTCTTCCAAAGTATAATGATTTAAAGAGTGCAAACATGACTAAAAGAAATACATAACCACATTAAAGAGTAGGTGTATTATTAGTTACATTTGACACAAAGATATCAGGAGAATATCTGAGGTTGTGTCAGAGCCATAAAGAATAATTTATCACAATTTAAAAAGGTAAGAATAAAGTAGGTCAAAATTATATAACATCAATAAATGCTTCCAGGAGTATTTTAGAGTGTTTTGAAGTATATTCTGGGCCATCACCGTATTTCCCAAATTTGGTCAAAAACATAAGGCTATACTATGGCAAAAATGGTCATTTTGGGTCACCCCTAATTTTGCCCCAGAAATAGTTAAAATAAGTATTAATGCATCAATAAATGGTTCCAGGAGTATTTTAGAGTGTTTTGAAGTATTTTCCAAATTTTCAAAGTATGTCGCAAATTTGATCAAAAACATAAGGCTATACTATGGCAAAATGGCCGTTTTGGGTCACCTCAAATTTTGCCCCAAAAATAGTTTAAAATACTATTTATGCATCAATAAATGTCCCTAGAAGTATTTTAGAGTGTTTTGAAGCATATTCTGGGCCGTCACCGTATGTCCCAAATTTGGTCAAAAGTATGGCAAAAATGGCCATTTAGGGTCACTTCCAAATGTTGGCCTAAAAGTGATTAAAATGACTCCCTGGGCAAATATAAATGCTCCCAGGAGTATTTTAAGGTGATTTCAAGCATATTCTGGACCATCACCGTATGTCCCAAATTTGGTCAAAAACATAAGACTATACTATGGCAAAATTTGTCATTTTGGGTCACCTCAAATTTTGCCCCAAAACTGGTTTAAATGACTATTTATGCATCAATAAATGCTTCCAGGGGTATTTTAGAGTGTTTTGAAGCATATTCTAGGACATCACTGTATGTTCCAAATTTGGTCAAAAACATACGGCTATACTATGGCAAAAATGGTCGTTTTGGGTCGCCTCAACTATTACCCCAAAAATAGTTAAAAATACTATTTATACGTCAATAAATGCTCCTAGAAGTATTTTAGAGTGTTTTGAAGTATTTTCCAAGTTTTCAAACTATGTCCCAAATTTGATCAAAAACATAAGGCAGAAATGGCCGTTTTGGGTCACCTCAAATTTTGCCCCAAAAATAGTTAAAATAAGTATTAAGACATCAATAAATGCTCTTAGAAGTATTTTAGAGTGTTTTGAAGCATATTCTGGGTTGTCATCAAATGTCCCAAATTTGGTCAAAAACATAAGGCTATACTATGGCAAAAATGGTCATTTTGGGTCACTTTCAAGTTTTGCCCCAAAATGGTTAAAATGACTATTTATCCTTCAATAAATACTCCCAAGGGTATTTTAGAGTGTTTTGAAGCATATTCTGGGTTTTCACCGTATGTCCCAAATTTGCTTAAAACATAAGACTATACTATGGCACAAACTGGTTATTTTGTGTTAGGGTTAACCTCTGATCTTGATGCTTTTATTGTGTCTCTGGCTGCTCCAGGGCTGTGAAATCCTGCTTCTTTTTAAAGCCATTTGAAAAACAGATTGAAAACGTGACGCTCCAGCTACGTTCACAGGTTTTTACTCACACAAATATCGTACAATTATTAGAAAAGACATCTGGATGAGAACTGTAGCTCACAACAGCACTGGGTTTTCATGAATGAGCCTGGTTTGAGAAGCGTTTGAGTCCAGTCAGGTGTCTAAGGCCGTTTCCATCATTCGCTCTGAGAGGATGAAGTCTGGTGGATCTACAGACGGACCGGTGTCAGAAGAGTCCAGAGACCAGGACTCTGAGTGGATGTAACTGTGGAAAAGATTAAAAATACATCATGTTAGTATACACACTTTATTCAAGGCATCATATTCAGGTTGACTCTGACTTTAACTGAATCGAGTAGGTTTTTCTGTGTTTTTTCTGTTTTTTCTGCAGGGATTGTTGTTGTTGATACACAAAACTTCCCTTTAAACAACAAAGTAAAAGTAGTATCAAGATCACTGAGGTTCAGATCTCTGTATTCTTTCCAGAAAAGCAATGTTTTTGTTAATAAAAGTAATCCCAAAACCATTTTCTTTGTAACTACGTCTGAACAAAGGCACGACTCCAGGAAATATGCTTTGATTGGTTAAAAACAACTCCTAACAAGCTCATTGTCTTTTTTTTCCAAATTCATCTGAGTTTGAGGCATTTTATAGAAAATAACATCCACTTATATCTTTTCTTTTTTGTCCCTGTTTCAGACTCCACTCTCCTCCAAAAGCAGCTTCTTCTTCTTCTTTTTTCAGCTGTTTCTCTGTTAAAAGACATATTCAGCTGAAAATACACTTTATCTGCAGCTATTAAACTTCCTGGAACGTCATGTGACAAGTGTCGACCAATGGGAGCGCTCCAAGGTTTTCTGTTCCTGAATAGAGGTTCTCATCTATTACAATCCCTTACAATAAACACTAGGGATTACTTTCCCAATGTGTTTTTTGTGCATTTTTTTCAATTAGAGGTGTATTTTTGGCGTTATAGCATTAATTCAGAGCCTCATGTTGACTGATCTAGGACAGATTTGCATTTAAAGATGGTTATAACTGTATAATTTGGACTGAAAATAAGTGTATTTGTCAAATGTCATCCTGTAATCCTATAATAATCCCAAAAATGTAACAAGAACTACTTCTGAAGTCAAAATGAACTCAGATATTAAAACAAACATAAACTCAAACATTGACTGACTTGTTATTCTCTGTTTCCATGTGCGTGACCCCCAGGCTCTGATTGGCCGGTTGGCTGTGGATGGGCGGGACTTGCAGGTGTTTGTCCAGGATGTGGGGGTGTCCCGGGGGCGAGGGGTGGCTCTGAGGGGTAAACTGCTGCTGGGAGTCGGGGTAAGAGTCCGAGCTCTGGCCGCCGCCGCCGCTCGGTGTGTTCGCGTCCAACATCTCCAACAGAAGGTCGTAAACCAGCACCACGTTCTTCCTCTTCATCGTCGACAGGTGGTCCATGCCTTTGTTACTGTGGACAGAGAGGACCCGGGGCAACTGCATCAGACAATTCAATATCTACGAAGATATCTGCCCGGATCTGTCTGTTCTACCCAGTAAAAGACAAAACCTATCTTTATGTGAAGCAGGTCGAGTCCAAACGACCGATCACAGACGTGTGTGAGATTTAAATCAAGGAAAAACAGGAAATTACACTAAACTCCAGCAAAACGATCAACACCAACGACACAAAGAGCTAAAGACTAACAACAGAAGACTGGAGGCTTCCTTTTAATAAATACCTCTGAGTCTTATTAATAAGTTACTTAACACTGAAGATAAAACCCATTTTCAGCACAATGCCATTCATTCTCCAATTTACAATAAGACATTACTATAAAGCACACGTCAAACTCAAGGCCCAGGGGCCAAATGCGGCCCTTTGCAATAGTAACTGTAAGTAATATTTTGGGGTTTTAGGTTTTAGTTGGATCTGAGCAAGTTTCATATGGACTTAGACAGGTTTTTTGGGGTTTGAACAGGTTTTGGCTGAATTTGAACAGGTTTTATAAGATCGTAAACAGGTTGTAGTTGGATTTGAATATGTTTAAGTTGGATTTGAACAGGTTTTTATTAGAATTTATAAGATTTCAGCTGGATTTAAACAGGTTTTATATGGACTTGAACATTTGTTATGTGGTCTTTAACAGGTTTAAGTTGTATTTGAGCAGATTTTAGTTGGATTTGAACAGGTTTATTCAGTTTTGAACAGGTTTTAGTTGGATTTGAACAGGTTTCAGTTGGATTTGAACGGGTTTTAGTTGGATTTGAACAGGTTTTAGTTGGATTTGAACAGGTTTATTCAAATTTGAACAGGTTTTTGTCAGTTTTGAACAGGTTTTAGTTGGATTTGAACAGGTTTCAGTTGGATTTGAACGGGTTTTAGTTGGATTTGAACAGGTTTTATTCAGATTTGAACAGGTTTTTGTCAGATTTGAACAGGTTTTAGTCGGATTTGAACAGGTTTCAGTTGGATTTGAACGGGTTTATTCAGATTTGAACAGGTTTTTGTCAGTTTTGAACAGGTTTTAGTTGGATTTGAACAGGTTTCAGTTGGATTTGAACGGGTTTATTCAGATTTGAACAGGTTTTTGTCAGTTTTGAACAGATTTTAGTTGGATTTGAACAGATTTTAGTTGGATTTGAACAGGTTTATTCAGATTTGAACACTTTTTGTCAGTTTTGAACAGATTTTAATTGGATTTGAACAGGTTTCAGTTGGATTTGAACGGGTTTATTCAGATTTGAACAGGTTTTTGTCAGTTTTGAACAGTTTTTAGACAGATTTGAACAGGTTTTTGTTAGTTTTTAACACGTTTTAGTTGGATTTGAACAGATTTTACAGATTTGAACAGGTTTTAGTTACTTATCTTTGTAGCAAATCCATCTAAAACCTGTTCAAATTCAATGAATATAACCTAGTGCCACAAATATCACCTTCTAAATGCATTAAAGTGCCACATAAAAACATCCAGAGTAAGGTCAGAGGTCATTTTATTTGCACCAACTCCATGAGCGAGCGTGTGGCGGTGGTACCTGACGTGACGGATGTGTGACAGCAGCATGGTCAGGTGCCCCAGCCTCAGGGTCTGCTGCTGACTGGACAGGCCCAGTTTGGAGATGGCCCAGACCAGAGCGTCGATCACAGCGTCCAACAAACGCAGCAGCTTGGACCTGCTCTCCAGCTCCTCGTCCGTCTGAGGCGTCGCGTTACACAAGTCTGAAAAACACAGGCCTCGTGAACGAACGCTCACACGACACGGAAATAAACACGATGATTGGAGGTTAATGAAGTACAGTGTTCTCGTAGTTCTCGTCCAAAGATTTAAGAGTTAAATCTGTTCTTTTTGCAGATATAAGTGCCTCTGAAATGGATCTAAAAGGAATATAATAGGATTAAATGAAAGTAACAAAAAACTATGGCACTATTTGAGAAACTGCACAGATTTAGACGACTCTTCCTTTGGTTCTGTCTTTGTTTTAGTCTTGGTTTGAGGTTTAGTTCTGGTTTAATCCTGGTTTTGTCTTAGTTTAGTCCTGGACTTAGTACTTGGTTTGGTTTTGAGTGTAGACCTTGGCCTAGTCCTAGTTCAGATCTTGTTTTATCCTATTTCAGTCCTGATTTTGTCCTGATTTAGACTTAATTTGGTCCAAGGTTTGGTTCTTGTTTAACCTTAGTCCTGGTTAAATTTAGTCCTGGTTTAGTCCTTGTTTAGTCCTGGTTTAGTCCTGGTTTAGTCCTGGTTAAATTTAGTCCTGGTTTAGTCCTTGTTTAGTCCTGGTTTAGTCCTGGTTTAGTCCTGGTTAAATTTAGTCCTGGTTTAGTCCTTGTTTAGTCCTGGTTTAGTCCTGGTTTAGTCCTGGTTAAATTTAGTCCTGGTTTAGTCCTTGTTTAGTCCTGGTTTAGTCCTGGTTTAGTCCTGGTTAAATTTAGACCTGGTTTAGTCCTGGTTTAGTCCTGGTTTAGTCCTGGTTTAGTCCTTGTTCAGTCCTTGTTCAGTCCTGGTTTAGTCCTGGTTTAGTCCTGGTTTAGTCCTTGTTCAGTCCTGGTTTAGTCCTGGTTTAGACCTGGTTTAGTCCTGGTTTAGTCCTGGTTTAGACCTTGTTCAGTCCTGGTTTAGTCCTGGTTTAGTCCTGGTTTAGTCCTTGTTCAGTCCTGGTTTAGTCCTGGTTTAGACCTGGTTTAGTCCTGGTTTAGTCCTGGTTTAGACCTGGTTTAGACCTGTTGTAGACCTGGTTTAGTCCTGGTTTAGACCTGGTTTAGTCCTGGTTTAGACCTGGTTAAGACCTGGTTTAGACCTGGTTTAGTCCTGGTTTAGACCTGGTTGAATCCTGGATTTAATCCTGGTTTTAGTCCTGGTTCAGCTCTAGATTTTAAACTGTTCTAGTCCTAGTTTACACCTGGATTAAGCCTGGGTTTAGTCCTTGTTTAGTCCTTGTTTAGTCCTTGTTTAGTCCTGGTTTAGTCCTTGTTTAGTCCTGGTTTAGTCCTGGTTTAGTCCTGGTTGAATCCTGGTTTTAGTCCTGGTTCAGCTCTAGATATTAAACTGTTCTAGTCCTAGTTTACACCTGGATTAAGTCTGGGTTTAGTCCTTGGTTTGGTCTTAGTTTAGCTCTGGTTAAACCCTGATTTATTATTGTTTCTGTCCTGGATTTTCTTGGGTCTAGTCCTGTTTTTATCTTGTTTTTTTACTGCTTTTCTTTCCCCCGCAGACAGAAGACAGATTTGTTTAATTCCTCAAAGACGGCACTGATCCAGATCAATATAAACCCAAACAGTCTGTGTCTTTAATGAAACCCTGATGAAACGGGGTCAGAGGTAACACTAGAGGGCAGTAAAGAGCAGACACGTCCATCTTCTTGTCCACATTTACAAATCACCTCCAGTTATTTCACTGTTGCACAATGTGTTCTTTTAAAACGCAGCTGCAGAGTCGGATCCGAATGAGGTAAGAGCCGCTCAGACCCACTCACAGGTCACGACCCCGGTTAGAAAGGCCAGGTTTGAGAGAAAAGACTCGTTAAAGGTGGAATAATTAGGTCTTTAGTGAGATGAATGTTCAGGTGAAAGTCAGTGAGGCAGGTTTTTACTAAAGACTGTGTTTCTGAATAATACTCGTGTTAATAAAAAGGTTTAGGGCATGTTTTTGTCGAATATTTTTTGCCATAAAGGATATAAAGTATGTCTGGGTGATGTAGCTCCAATAAAACACCATAATATATCAAGAACATTTTCAATAATCTTATAAATAATGAAACACAGTATTATTTCACAGCTTTTCCTGCAGCTGCATCATTTATCGGTGCATTTATTACAAACAAACGAAGCATTTTCCTCTTCAGCTCCACTGATAATCTCATTTTAAACGTAGAATTAAACGTTCACACTTAAATTGACATTTGCTGGCTTTTTCTCTGGAGCCATGATTAGTTTCAGCTGCAGATGTGGACAGTTTTGTTGTCGTCTCACAGAACAACGGCAGCGATTCATTGAGTTTATTTGCTGCTTATTTACCTCTGTCTCTGCTGCACAAGGTTTAGAGGAAAATAATTCAGTTTAAATCTGTTTCTGAGACACTGGGAACACGTTTGTTTTGGAATCCACAGAAGAAGAGACAGATGTAAAGCTCTCCACTGTTTACCTTTTTTAGGCAACGTTTTCATTTACAAAAGTTAGAATAAACGCTAGCTTTGTGTTCAGAAAAAGTACATATCATCTACTTTTCATTTAAAAAAGCAATAAAAAATGTCTTTTTACTTTCTTTTTTTGCTTGAGAAAGGATTCTATTTCTATCTAATCTATTAGTGTCTCCAAAGCACTCTTTTTGGGGACACTTTTTGGTCCAAGGTTTAGTTCTTGTTTAATCTTAGTCCTGGTTGAATCCTGGTTTTAATCCTGGTTTTCGTCCTGGTTCAGCTCTAGATTTTAAACTGTCCTAGTCCTAGTTTACACTTGGATTAAGCCTGGGTTTAGTCCTTGGTTTGGTCTTTTGTTTGGACTCTTTTGGCAAAAACGAGGCTGAAAAAGCTGCCATTCAGACCCATAACACTTAATGGAAATAGGGCTTAAATGTTTCTGCATAAAAACCTAAAAAGGAAGGCACTCACAGCTGTCTCTTCATCAGTTTGAGTTTAAAACCACCGTCCTAATAAACCTGAGGTGAACTCGGTGGTGGTTATTAGAAGCTAAAGACCCGGTCCAGAGACAGACGACCCCCGCTGACCCCTGAGAGCGGCGGGAGAGGACGCAGTGACACGGCGCTCAGGACTCATCCACGATTAAATAACAAAGAGCCGCGGTAATAAAGTCCAGTCCGGGTCTGTCTGAGTAAACACGGAGCCACTGCGGGCCTTTCATGTGGCGACCGTCAGCGCTGTCTTTTACCAACGCCTTTGTTCTGGTGATTTACAAGAGCTCGTTAAAGAAGAAGTGATATATTTCAGCTAAAAAGGCTCAGGAGGCTGGGTTTTTAAAGGTGTATTACGTGCTGTAAGAAGATCCAGAGCTCCGTCAATAAACTGGAAAAGCTATTTTGTCCGGTCTCTATTACGGCTTTGGTTAATGAGCAGAGCAGCCAGAATAGTTCAGTATTTTTAGATTAACTTCACTGGGACCAGATGAAGGCCTCTAACGGTCGAGATCGGGTCCGAGCCCACAGTTTAAGACGCTTTTAAGGAAGAAGTTGTCCCATTTTTACCCTAAACTTAATCAAAAACCTTCAAACTCATTGTCAATTAAGCGTTTCTTTGTAAAGTTGAGTGAAAATAAAACAAAAACACAAAGTTTAACCTCAGTTATTCTCGGAGTCATGGGGTTAAAGGTCGTTAAGTGACGTTCAAACTCATGCCTCTGTGTTAAATTATCATCAGAGAGAGACCCACTTCAGTCCTGATTACGCCGCACTCGTCTCAGTTACGTAACGAAGAAAAGACTCGGAGCTGCTCCTGTTTAAAGCAGAGTAGACCCAGAATGTTGTGTTTTAATTTCACAAAAACAGAGGAAACAGAGCGCTTTCTACTGTTCTACTGCTGTGTCTGAAGGGAATATTGCTGGTGGAACTAAGAGGCACTTACAGAGAGAGTCCATCCCACTCACACGACTCAAAAACCCGACCGGAGCACAGTTTCCTCTTCTGTTTTTTGTTGTAAAGTGCACTTTTGTTTATTAGAAGCACAGTGTCTTTCAACTAAGAGCACAACAACAGAGAGAACACCACCAGGATTAGTTTTACATTGAATATTGGCCTCAGGACTCAGCTGAAGGTAAACTGTCTCGGGTCAACTATACTTTAGATGAAATTAAAAGGCGATTATCTAATTATTTTTCCTGTTTCATTTAGTTTTTCAGTGTAATCTCCTAAAGTTTATTGTAACAGGAATAATCTGAAAAAATGAGACCTTAAGACGTGATCTAGTCTTTATAATTAAGATGGATCTGAACAGCTTTTAGAAGGATTTCAACAGGTTTTTAGATGGATTTAATATGTTTTGATGTAAACAACAAAGGAACAAGGAAATAAACCAAGGAAATGGGTTATTCTGTTGGAAATACGTCTTATTTTACAGAAAAACAGCTCAAAAAAGAAAAGAAATTAAACCTGAATAAATGTTGGCAATGTTGGTTTAATGAGACAGATATAATTAAACTACGATACAACAAAGATAAAAGTTTCAGATCAGCTTTAAACTTCAATTTAATGTAATGTATTAGTATTTTGTGGTAAAAATTGCTCCGGTTTGACCTTTTTTTTTAAATAAAAGAAGCAGGAAAGGTTACTGCTGTTGGAGGAGACAAAAACAAACTAAATCAGGAACTGGAGCTTTAAAGCAGGTTTGAAACTGTAACTCACTGGAGTTGAGGAGGATCATGGCTTTGAGGCAGACGTACTCCTCTCTCTGTAGTTTCAGTTCTCTGAAGCGAGACGTAGCGGCCAAAAGCATGTCGAAGATCTCCATGATGCCCTCCACACACTGACCCTCCTCTCTGTCAAACCACACAAAACATTAGAATCAGACACGAGGAAGGCTACGCACATTCACAAAGTGTCTTTACGTGTTTAATAAGAAGGAAACGAGTCTAATTTTTATTGTAAATATTGGCGTCAGGCCCAATTATTAAGAGTTTAAACTCAAGACACAAACTGTTAACGTTAGCCCAGGTTTAAGAAATGGTTTAGTCTTGGTTTTAGTCCCAGATTATGACCCAGTTTGGTCCTTGATGTAAAACTTGTGTAGTCCAGATTAAGTACATGTTTAGTCCTAGATTTACACCTGCATAAATCATAAAATAATGTAAAAAATGAAGTAATCAATAAAAATAAAAATAAAAATAAAAATAAAAATAAAAAATTAAATTAAATTAAAAAAATAAAATATAACAAAATAAAAAATAAATAAAATAATTACAATAATTAAATTATAAAATAAAATAAAATAAAATAAAATAAAATAAAATAAAGGCCTGAAGAAATCTGGGTTTAGTCAGCACACACAAAACAAACTATTATAATTATTATTCATTCACTAATATAACCACTGTGACATAACTTCTGATCATCAATGAGGCATTTTTCATAAGACCCTCCACTCTTTGGTCAGAATACAAACGTTTAAACATTAATCACAGACATAAGGCCTGAGTAGTTTCTGTTAAAGCGTCTCAATCGAAGCCTGATGTTTATTTTCAGAGAGAATCTGCTGCTGCTGCGTGACCTTTCCTTCCTCTGCTCGGAGACTATCTCCACAGACTCAGCTCAGCCTTGGTCGGTTTTCATAACACGCTGTTGTTTCACTCTGCGTTGTTGCCCTTTCTCCTTGGACGACATTTCAAAACATCCTGGAGACAAATCCTGACAAAACACCTGAAGGCACCTGAAGGCACCACCACATCTCTTTTGCTGTCTCTTTAAAACCTGACTTAAGAGATCGAAAAGTGTTTTTATTCAGTAATTGCAGCATCGATGTCAAGTATAGAGTCATGTATAAATAAAAGTAAGTGTCCAATAACAGTCTGTCCAAAGAAAACCAAAACAAAAGTTCGAACAGAGGTGAATCTAATATTTAGAGTGTAATCAGCCCCGATTGTGATCACAGTCACATGATAAAGTCAAGCCTTGAAACATTAAAGATATGAAGCTGCTGATACTTTTCTCACTGTTCAACACTGACCTTTAACTTTGGCCAAAAAACTGTTTGTACCAAATCTCTTTAGTGTTTAGTGTAAAGGAATCATCAAAGTTCATTCAAAGAAATGTCTGTAGGTTCAATATCAGCGAAAATAAAAACAAACCGAGACGAGGACTGAGACCAAACCCAGAGAAGATTTACCAGGAAACGGCTGTAAAATCCAAGCGGTACAAGTCCAGTCTGAGACCAAATCTGAACTCAAACCTCAATTCAGACACAACAATAAAATAATAAAGGTGTGTTCAGGATCCATTTAGTTCGATCCAGAGCGTTCACAGCTGTATTTTAAACTTTTAACACAACAAACACTGATGCTGCTGTTAGCCCAGATGCTAATAAGACATTTTACCTCCTTTTTACCGCTTTTTGTTTACCCTCTGTCCATGTTTTCCAGTTGAACAACACTGTTTTGGTTGTTTTTTTCCAAACTAAATCAAACTAAACTAATTATGTGATGTTTTCGTCTGTGGTTCACTATTTCTCACTTTAATGTTACTGTACCAGAGTTCAGTTGGAAGCGCTTCGAGACCTTTATTTTGAAGGAGTCTCGGAGCCTGAAGTGTGAACCCTCTTTTACATTTAGTGGCTCAAAAGTGGACAAAGTAATCCCTCTTATTCTCTATATTTGAGAAAGCTCTGTACTTATGAGTGATGGCTTACAGTTTATTTTCCTTCAAACTCTTGTTTAATTGCTAAATTTCTCAATGCAACATCATTTTTACCTTAAATCCATAGCCTCAGAATCACACGGATGGTTTTAAACATGAAATAATGCAATAACGGCCTTTTTCAGAGTCAGCTCTTGGAGAAACTATTATTACAATTTCATTTTTCATTCGTCTCTTATTAGTTTTGTAAGATTACGTTACAAAACTTCAGATTAACCTTCTGTGAAATACGTGAAAGAACATTTATTGCAGAGAATTCTACGTTTAACTTAAAAAAAATGTGATGCAATATTTCAAAATGCTAATCACATCTGTTTATGGAAACGCTCCTAAAGACAAGATAAGCAGAAAAGTTGTGTTGCGTACGTGCTTTTCAGAATATTACCATTTATTTAAAAGTCCTTCTGTGAGATTCAAGTCTATAAATACTGAGGTTGTGTGATAATAAATGAAAGTGACCTGTTGAGTTTGAAGTCCGGGGAGAAGATGAGTTTCCCGGGATGGTCCACAGACCTCCACATGAGTCCGAGCATGAGGATCTCCAACCAGCAGCACTTCAACAGATGGATCTGATCGGCCAGACTCAGCTCCACGAAACCTGAGCAAACACACAGGAACGGGATCAAATTAAACCTGGTTAAATGTTGCCGATGATTCAACGAAGAGTCTACAACAAAGATAAAAGTTTACATTTTTAAAAATAAAAGAAGCAGGAAAGGTTACTGCTGCTGTTGTTGGAGATCGGGTACTGGAGCTTTAACGATATGAAGTCAATGGGCTTGGCTGGCCAGGCTCTTAAGAGCAATACTCAGACATTTTTAGATGAATAGACAGTTTTTATTACAATGTCGTAGGCCTATGGTGCCAAACTCAAAAAGGTGAGAGGCCGCAATAATAAATAAGAAGCATTTCAGAGGCTTAGACTGTGACAAATCCTGCTAAAACCAGCTCAAATCCAACTAAAAACTGCTAAATACAACTGGAATTGGCTCAAATGCAACTGAAACCTAATCAAATCCAACAAAAACCTACTCAAGTTCAACTAAAACCTGTTTAAGTCCATATAAAACCTGTTCAAATCCAACTGAAATCTAATCAAATCCAACTAAAACCAGCTCAAATAAACTGAAACCTGTTCAAATCCAACTGAAACCTGTTCAAATCCAACTAAAACCTGTTCAAATCCATATAAAACCCGTTAACATCCAACAATAACCTGTTTAAGTCAATATAAAACCTGTTAAAGTCCAACTAAAACCTAAAATCTAAAAATATAATCTACTAAAAGTACTGAAGGACCATATAAAACATTATGAAGGGCCGCATTTGGCCCCCGGACCTTGAGTTTGACATGTCGTAGGCCGTCTCTGATTTGAAAAGCTGTAGCTAAACTCAGACAAAGACGGTCGTCCGGTTTAAACAAAGAAGAACATAAAGTGGAGACCTGTGTCTTTTGTGATAAACTGATCTCAGAGCAGTAAGTTCATCTTTGGTCGACAGCTCAGAGCTCACCTGTGCTCCAGCTTTTATAAAGAACACAATGGGTTTTGTACTGAAGAAAAGAAAAAAAAAAACTAATGGAAAATGCGCTTTATTCAGAAAAAAACAGGGAGCCTTTGTGATGTCTTCACATTAACACCTCTCGGGGAAGTTACCTGCTGCGATGAACGCTGGCTTCAGCAGGAAAAGAGCAAAATGATGGAGAAGGATACGACAGGAGGCTCGGGTCTGAGACTGAACCAAAATCACACGCTCCACACTCATTATCACACATTAATAAAGAAAATCACACTTCTATTATTTATTTTTAAGTTATTCAAGTGATTCAGGACCATTCAAACCAAATCAACAGGAGCATGACGTTTGTTTTTATAATTAAAGTCTGTGATAATTAAAGCAAATGTATCAGAGAATCAGGGTCAAGCTTGTGACTGAGTCTTGGAGTTGATCTGTAAAAACTGAAAAAAAAAATTCATTTATAAGAACTCACTCAGGAATAACTTTTAATTTTAGTTTTTTTTCTTTTTCAAACATCATCAAAAAGATACAAAAGCAGCAGTAACTCATTCATTTATAATTATTATCATTTATAAGAGCATGCACCTGTGTTTTTAACCTCATGTGGATTCATATATGCACTTTACCTTAATGTTATGTACTGTTTATAAAGCGATCTGTGCTAATCTGGTCAGACAGTCTTTGATGAGGAAGCACAGGTCCTAAAACCCTGTGTGTTTAACTCTAGCGCCTCCATTTGCCTGAAATCATCTTGTTTAAGGTTAACACCAGTAAAGGGGTCTGTAGAGTTATTTATGACTTATGTTAGAACCAAGGTGACCAAAAAAAAACGAACATTTTGATTTTCTTCCAACGACAAAACATTAACAAATGAAAAATAATGTGGCCGTAAATTAATAAAACTACAAAACAAAAACATGAACTGATTGCACTGATTAGCGTTAGCATTTTTTATTATTTCACTTCAAAGAAAAACAACTTCATTATTGAGCTACAGACCTGAGGAACAACCTGTTTATCTTTTTTAAATTGGTTAATATTGCCGTTGCCGTGGTAACTCTTTAGACAGTCTTTAGACAAATGAGTTTCGAACACAATGCACTGCTTTGGCTTCAGGACTGGGTCAAAAAACAAGACATTTAGGACAAAAAGAGGAGAAAATCAGGACATTTGAGGGTTTTTTTGTCGGGACACGGGACAGAGGCTTCATACTTCAACTAGTACATTATAATATTAATAAAAATCAAGACCTTTTGTGTTGTTACCTCTGTCTTTAGTTTATGTCGGATGTTTGGGGTCCTTACCTGGGATCTATTTATGATTTATGTTAGAACCAAGGTGACCATATTTCAAACCAAAAAACCGAGACATTTTGATTTTCTTGCAAACGCTTTAACAAATGAAAAATAATGTTGAAATAAATTAATACAACACAAGTAAAAAAACAAAAAAAACATGAACTGATTGCATTGATTAGAGTTATTTTTTTAAAATTATTATTTAACTTCATTATTGATCTAAAGACCCGAGGAACACTCTTTTTTTCATTGGTTAATATTGCCGTTGCCGTGGTAACTCACAGACAGTCTTTAGACAAATGAGTTTCGAACACAATGCGCTGCTTTGGCTTCAGGACTGGGTCAAAAATCAAGACATTTAGGACAAAAAGAGGAGACAGAGGCTTCATACTTCAACCAGTACATTATAATATTAGTAAAAATCAAGACTTTTTGTGTTGTTAACTCAGATGTCTCTAGCTGGGACCTTTTGTACTGGTTTATGTCGGATGTTCGGGGTCCTTACCTGGGATCTTCTTGGCCCAGCTGATCATCAGGACCAGCTCTTTGTCTGCCAGGTTTGTGAGGGACATCATCATACTGGCCTCGGTGAAGGGCTTCTTCAGGTCCTCCATCAGGTAGATCTCCGGCGGCTCGGCGTCCATGATCCGCGAGATGAACTCCTCGGGGCTCATGGTCATGTGACGCGTGTGGGCGGCCTGCGGGAGGGCCGTGACGGGGCCCAGGGGCGGCTCCAGGTGAAGGTGTCTCTGGGACCGGGGCGTTAAACCCACACGGACCAAGCCCCGCCCCCCTCCTGCCAGGTTACCGCGGCGATGACGGGTGCCGCGGTAACTGCATCGCTCCCGCCTCACGCCTGAAGAGAGACGGACGGGACCGGGAAGGGATTTTAGAAACAAAGAGGTGCAATAAGTTTATGTTCCTACGCAGCTGCAAAGTATTACAACAATAAATAATAATAAATAGACGTGATAAAAACACATTAAACACACACAATTCTATAATAAATACAGTGACACACACAGTACGTCTCTTAAAATCATGATGTGTGCAAATATGACAATAAGCAGCAATCATTTCTGTGTTGTGACGATGCTTTTAGAATTATAAAAGACAAATAAAAGACGTATTTTAATTTATTTCATTAAAAAGACAATAATAAAGTGGGACAAAGAGTGTGTGTGTGTAGATATAGAGAGATATCCTCCTGACTACCAGGAAAAAAAAAAAATCCCAATTACTTATTTTTCTAATTTTCCCAGTTGTTTAGAAAGCATTGAATAAACTGAATACATTTTTTTTCCTTTATAGGTTTTTATTTACACTCTAATTTTACAGTAAAACATTGTTACTCTACCATAAAAAAATATTTAAAGTGTTCATTAGAGATTCATAAAAAAAACATTACAATTCAATTTTGACCCAGAATTTGTTGAATGAAAAAGATTTAACATTTACTTCTCTTCTTTCCATAAAATGTGCTTGTGGTGATGGACACCATTTTCCTTGGAAAGGAAGAGGAAGTTCCCAAAACTCCACCCCTATAAATTTGGTATCATTCAAAAGTGCTAAACGTCCTCTTTAGAACACACAAGGAGTTGGTAAGATAGTATGCAGGGGATTGGAGATATTTGAGTAAACAAATGTCCACTACAGAGGACAAATTTGAACTACGGGTAGTCAGGAGGATATATGTTAAAAAATGAACATTATTGTTTCTGTTAATGATGTGAGGCACAGTCCCTCAGTGTTTTTAAATCCTCACTAAAAACAAATCCTTATCCATTTTTAAAACCTGTATTTATTTCGATCAATTTTATTGTTGTAATTGTTTTGTTTTTTTAATTTGTTCTAGCTTCTAATTTTAGTGCACTTTACTGAGCCTGTAAAGCACAATGGTTGTTTTAAATGTGCTTTATAAATAAAACTAACATTGACTTTGACATGTGACTGTTATAGAGAAGTAAACTCTGACAGGAATCATCATTAGATTCTGGATTTAACTTTAACGATGATAGAAAAGCCTGGTTATTATTCAATCTTTAAAACACTGAACTTAACTCGGTACAAGGTGAACTTTAGGTACGTTATAAGAGTAACTGTAACGATCAGAAACACTCAGAGTTGTGTTCAGGTTCTGGACTGTTCTGTAAATATGAATGTGGTAAATGTGGGTGTGTTTCTGATTCAAACAAAGCTCTTTAAATGTCCCATGTCTTAACAAGATGTCAACACGTAACACCAGCTAATCCTAATCCTCTTTGGCAGAAATATGTTGAATAATAATAATAATAATAAAAGTGTCTGGACTCACCACACTTCATCATCCCGACCTCGTAACACTTGCGCAGACGACAGGCCTGACAGCTTTTCCTCCGGTTCTTGTCGATGGTGCATTGGTTTGTTGCGGGGCAGATGTAGTCGTTGTGTCCTGAAACACACGATGAATATTTAATTTTGCAGAAGGACAGTTCTTTCGTGGAGGTCACGTTTTCTGATTAAAGTTATTTTACGTGTCCTCAGCCCCTCGATAAGTAACACCACAGGCTTTTGAAAAGAAAACAGGCCTCATTAACGACGCCAGAATCACACTTTTAGAGGTTTTTTTTACATAAAGATGAATCTATTATTACACTCTTATACTTTAATAATACTTATAATAGCTTTTCTTTTTACTCACATTTTAAGAATTTACAAAACGAGGATAAAAGACAGATTACTCTTTTATTTATGAACAACAGATGAAGAAAAACAGCACTTCACGTTCAACACGAAGCAGAATTTTTTTGTGTCGTGTTTGTCCTTCATCGTTTTCCTCTTTTTTCATCTTTATTAACAATATCACAACTATTTGAGACCATTTAAAGAAACTCCTCTCACTCAGCTGGTGACAAAGACGAGAAGAATCAAGAGAATTACTAATTAAATCTGCACATTCGCCACCTACTGGACGGGAGGAGGAATTACAACAAATCAAAATGACGGACGGCGTTTAGATTTTTCCATCTCTGATAAAAAAATGACGGAAATATTTGGTTAACGCGACGTCCGGAGATGTCGTACCTTGGATGCTCCTCTTGAAGAAGGCCTTGCACCCCTCGCAGGACCAGACGCCGTAGTGGTAACCGGACGCGTAGTCGTGGCACACGGCGCAGTAGTGCATGTCTGCTTTACTAACCACGGACGAGCAGGAGTTTATTCTCTCCGCCTCGTCTCCAGGCCTCTTCCCCGGGAGCTTATTACAGCTGATGATGGAGCTGAGAGAAGAAGCAGAAGAAAACAGGGACAACTTGACATTTACAGCCGTCATTTCAGCCTCAAACAGGAACCGAGCTGCAGTCGACTGGAGACGACAGACGTTAAACAAAATGAGATATAAATCTGACGGAAGCAAGAGCGAGCTTTTAAAATAATGCACAAACTTTCACTAAACTCTGTGTTTAACTAGAGCCTCATCAAACTAATACAAATAACCCCTGACCTGAACCCTGCTCCAGTCATTTACACCATCACAACAGAACTGTCAGTAACACTGATCACTCTGTTAATAAACACCATCTGCTTCTGTTATTTGTCCTTAAACGGTGCCCAGACTGAAAATAATCTGTAGACAATGAAAGAGGAACAAACTGAAAGTTCCTCGTTAAACATTACGTGATTGAATTGACAGTATTTATCTGTGTTTTACGTTGCCTCCCTTTTCTCTGTTGATGCTTTCCTTTTTTCAGCTGTTTCTCTGTTAAAAGACATATTCAGCTGAAAATACACATCTGCAGCTATTAAACTTCCTGGAACGTCATGTGACAAGTGTCGACCAATGGGAGCGCTCCTTTTTGGAGCATGTGATTGTCCAAGGTTTTCTGTTCCTGAATAGAGGTTCTCATCTATTACAATCCCTTACAATAAACACTAGATGGATCAGAAAGACTGTTTCACAATTATTTGATTTGTTTTTACAATAAACTATTTGGGTTTAAACCATTTTCCAACAAAAAGTAAAAATAATCATGTAGAGCACACGTCAAACTCAAGGCCCAGGGGCCAAATGCAGCCCTTTGCAATGTTTATGTGGCCTTCCAATGCATTTAGTCTGTGATATTTTTGGCACTAGCTTTAACAGGTTTTAGATGGACTTGAAACCTGTTCAAATCCATCTAAAACCTATTAAAATCCATATAAAACCAGTTCAAATCCAAATAAAACCATTTTTCTTAAATGGAGAAAATTAATGTTGAAGATAACTTTTGTAAAACTAAAATAAAATATGAAGCTGAAACTGAAATTTCATAAAATCTTCCCAAACGTCTCCATCTTTGTCTCCTGACAGGATTCTCATTAACCATCGTGGCCCCTCACCTTTGAGTCTGACCCCACTGAGGTCTGTTTAAAAACTAAATAATAACAGTAACCAGCTTCTCATTGGCTTCACTCCACTTTCTCACCGCAAACGTTCACATTTTTGATTACAGACTGCCCAAATGAAGCCTCTAATAATAAATACTCGTACTCGTTCAGGACAAACTAGTACGGGACCCTCTTATAAACCCACCTGCTGCTGCTGATGTGAGCCTTGGGTTCGATCCAGGGGTGTGGGCTGGGCTCGTTGTAGAGCAGCGGCGGGGGGCAGTGCAGGGCCAGAGCCGGGACGTTAGCGTGTCCGTGCGAGGGCCAAAAGGCAGAGGGGCTGTCGCTGAGGGGGGTCCGGCCGTAGCTCAGCACCGTCGGCCCGTAGAAGGTCAGGGGCCCGTGGCCGTAGTCCTGAGCGCTGTCTGTGTACGGAGACGGGATGCACACGGCGTGGTTCTCCAGACCCGACGGGGGGCTGTAGACGGAGGGCAGGGGGCCGGGGGACACGGGGTGGTCCTGGGGCTTACTGGAGTCCGGCTCCTGGAGCTCGAGCAGGGGCTGAGGGACCAGGACGGGGGACGACATGGTCACGCTGTCCTCACCGTCCACCACACGAGGACAATCACACCAGGAGGACGTCCGTTTACTGCATTATCCACAGAGTTCCACCTGGACCAGAAACCAGCTCAGTTAGATCAGAGTTTAGTTTTATTGGCTTATTCCATGACTTAGAAATAGAATAAAATAAAATAAAATAGATCTGATGAGTGCAGAGAAGAACAAAAACACTCCCAATAAATACCCAATTAAAATACCCTAAATGTTCAAATTGCACATAAAAGCAAAAGCAAGACTAAAATCTATGCCTTTTCACTCAGTTAGACGTGTATTAGAGACAAAATAAGGCTTAAAATACATCGAAAATCCAACAAAACTTAAAAGGAGTGAATAACTGAGCGTCGTATCAATAACATCTACCACAGAGACGTCCACTGAGTCAAACTATCGCTGTAAAAGTAAAAACCCAGAGCCGTGTTGTGTCTCCTGCATCAGTTGTGCCTCGGTGAGTTTCTGTGGGAGTCTCCAGCGCCGGGGCCACCTCCAGAGCTGCTTTTTACACAAGGCCATTCAAACCCACATCGAAACACGAGATAAGGAGCCGCTCCAGCTGCTTCTCGTCTGGACGTCCGCCAACACCAGGGAACGCTTCATATTTATCTCTTTACACGGCACCCACATTTCCAGGAAGCTTTTGAGGAACACATGCATTTAACTGAAGTTGAAGCTGCTTTTCAATCCACATTAAAAGAGTTTTTTTGAAGTTTTTTAGTTGGAAAATGGTTTAAACCCTGAATAGTTTATAATAAAAGCAATAATTTATGGAAAAAACAGTCTTTCTGATCCATCTAGTGTTTATTCTAAGGGATTGTAATAGATGAGAACCTCTATTCAGGAACAGAAAACCTTGGACAATCACATGCTCCAAAAAGGAGCGCTCCCATTGGTCGACACTTGTCACATGACGTTCCAGGACGTTTAATAGCTGCAGATAAAGTGTATTTTCAGCTGAATATGTCTTTTAACAGAGAAACAGCTGAAAAAAGAAGAATACTTAGCTTTGTACAAGACTGTTTAAACATGAAGATGATAAAAAATAGAACAAACTGTAAATGAATGCTTCGAAAATCAAAAGTTACAAAGAAAAGCACTGTTTACTAATGTATTGTTTCTAATAATATCTGTTTAGAGTCAGACAATCAGAGCGTAGTCATGTGTTTTCATGTTCCCAGAACCATTAAGAGCCACCAGCTTCTTTTGCCAAACACAGAGCTCCAGGTCAAAGGGTAAAACCATAGACAAAAAACATTTAGGTTGTATTTTTCACAGCGGATTCAAGTATAAACACAGTCCCACAGTCAGTGAACACACCCTTTTTGTCTCTGTCCTCTTTCCCAATCCCAGCGTCTGTGTCAGAGGTGAGAGTCGAGGGATCCGTCCACAGTGGATTTAATCTTTGATCGTTTGTTCCAGATGCAGAATAAAAAGCCGAGCCGCTGTTTGTGACCTCGTTCGACTCAAGAAACACTGCACCAAACCTTCACCGGAGCAGCCGCCGGGTTAATCAGTGCCAGGGTCAGAGGTCACAGAGGAGTCGGACACTGACGGCTTTTACTTTGAGCTGATATTTACAGTCCATCACCTGACTTTTTACTGTTTCATTTAGTTTGAATCTCCTAAAGTTTATTGTAACAGGAATCATCTGAAAAAAAGAGACCTTAAGACGTGATCTAGTCTTTATAATTAAGGATTTTACTAGAAAAAGGTAAAAAGGAGCGCTCCCATTGGTCGACACTGACGTCAACAACGAAGGAACAAGGAAATAAACCAAGGACATGGGTTATTCTGTTGGAAATACGTCTTGTTTTTACAGAGAAACAGCTCAAAAAAGATAAAAAAATAGAGAAACAGCAGCGAATGTGTTTAACGAGACAGAGATAAATACAGGTAAACTCAAAGATGAAAGTTTCAGGTCAGATCTAAACTTTAATTTAAACGTTGAAGACACCTTTTGTCACTAAACATTTCAGACTAAACCCTTTCTGCAAATACAAGCTCCATAAACTGACGAAGAGACCCTCCGTACGTAACTGTATTAGTTTCTCTGAAGTTGGTCCAAATTGTTGACGACAAACCAAACAATGACAGGATCAATCAGAGACTGAGGGGTCGGTCACAGCGACCCACTCCACAAACTGCCCTCAGCACGAGACAACGACCACTGATCTGCTCCGAGGTCAGCGTCCTTCACGGGTTTCTAGAAACTGACTCAAGGACAAGAGGGACGACGTAGACACCTGACTGAAGCTGGACGGAAAAAATACACTCAATTAAACATTCTGTTGAACTCATTTAACATTTATATAAAGTCAAGAGGTTAGAAAACTACATTCTTTTTTCAGTCTTTATTGTAGCAGCAGCTCTTTTTTAAAGCAGCCCTGTATAAGTTTTCTCCAGCAGGGGGCGCACATCCCTCTCTGTGTGAGACTGCACCGGCGGCCATCTTTATTTAGTAGAGACGTTTAAGACGGCAAGTTTGAAAGAACATCTTCTAAAACATTCAGATCATTTTAGTGTATTTAGTCCAAATCTGACTCTGTAGGATCTTCTTTTTTCTCGGCGTCGTTTGGTAGAGCCTCATTAATCTCTGGAGATAATGGTCCCGGGACAGTTACAGGAGGGTTGTGTCCAGCAGAGGGCGCTGTGTCAGTGAGACAGACCTGATTCTAATGATCTCAGTCTAAGATCCATCAAAATGACTTTGAGAATATGCATTTTTAGGCTAAAAGTTAAGTGGTGCTACTTTAAGTCCTTTTTTCTACGTTTCATTTAAACATAACATTTTCTGACTCTTTCGTGGTTCTTTATCGTGGACGTTGCTGTTGTTGAGTCAGTGACAGGTCGACTTCTGCAGCGACTAAACTCAGAGCCTCTGCACTGACCGTATTCCTGCTTTGTTACGACTAAACAAAACACAAATCTACAGCCGACCAACGGAGCATTTAGTCTCTGTATAAACCTCCTGAAATAACAGATGCGACACGAGGAAAGAACCAGAGAAAACAGCTTCAAACTAAAGCTGCAGTATGTGATGTTTTGGCAACAATCTTCTTTCTCTTTTTCTTTCTCTTTCTAAAGTAGTGCCGTCTTGATGTTTTTGTTCAAAACGGGCTTTTCCCTGACGTCACAGACTCATCCACAGCTGCTGCTCTGACACAGACATTCATCTAAAACCACACTGTCCTGGACACACATGACTCTTATTTAAACCAGACACAAACACTGCTTTTATATGATCCTGCAAAAAACATGAATGAAACAAATGACTGACCACGAGACTAAATCAGTTTGTGAGTGTGCACTTCTTCGATTTGGAAAAGAAACTACTCTGCGGTTCTTTTTCTTTTCTTTTTTTACTAAACCCGTGCTGTATTTTGACTCGACAGTAGCAGCCTTGTCTTGTTTTTTATGCCATAGTTCAGCTTCAACAACAACTTTTTACTGTCTCCATAAAATCACAAACACTGAACTCGACCTGAACCGGACTTAAATGCTTCTGAAAATGTCACTGGTTTAAACGTGGCTCGCGTCAGTGTCTGGATTTAACACCAGGCCTCGCTCTGGGACCGTCTCTCAGCTGCAAAAGTCCAATAAATCAAGTTGTAGTCGCTTCAATGTGTGAAAGTTTCATAGAAGAGTTGAGACAGATCGAACACTGTTGGTTTGGAAACGATCCTTCACTTTGAAAACTTTTAATCAGGAGTATTTTCATCTATTTTCTTCTTTCAACTTCTTTAAAACCTGAAACTAAACTAAACGGTTCTTTCCTGTTTTCGAGAGTTGTTTATCTTTCCTTAAAGGAGTCTTAAGGGATTTTCTTTCCTGAAAATCTGCACCAAAGTCCACACTAAGAACTCACTAATTATTTCGCAGTATTTGTTTGGTTCAGTAACTTTTGGTTTGTCATTCCCCGATTTGGGTCAGTGCCTAATTTATGTCAAAAGTCAGTCTGACACGGCCACAGCACTGGGACAAACAGTATTTAATATTCACTCCATTTAACTTTATCATTTAAATATTGCTCTAATGTCTTTGTTTACGCTGCGAAAGAAACAGATGAAATAAAAAAATATAGAATGAGACTAAAATAAACTGAGCTGATATCAACATTTGTTTCATTTGACGATTGCAGCTCATTCAGACTTTTCTGTTGCTCTTTTTGAGATAAACTTTGTTAGATTTTAATAAAAGTCTGCAGCAACATCACAAACAGGAACTCGTTTAACTATTTCAAGTGATTAATAAAAGTTAATTTTGTCTAACGGACAAAAAAGTCGACCCAAATCTGACGATGACAGTTTTTAAAAGCGGAGTATGATGCTGCGTTCACTGTCTTCTGTTCTTTTTCTGTGGTGAATGTGACTCATTTTACAGAAATACACTAATCAGACTGGAGCAGGACCCATAGAGACATGTTATTAATAATATATGATTAATACAGACATGATTTAAATCACTAAAACAACTCTTTAGGAAACGCTCGGCTTCATTGGAATAATCTGTAGTAGTTTTATGTGTTTTTAAACCCGATCCATTTACGTTTTTTGTCTTCTTCGTGTGTTTAATCCGCCGCGACTTACTGTATTCGGTCTAAAGTCTGAACTATTACCAAACGCTCTGAGTTTGGTCCAAACTGAGACCAAAGAGCAGCTGAAGATTTGGTTCGAACAAGACGCAAAAGTCCAAAAGTGAAAGCACCGTTACGTTCAACATCTGTGGAGTTAAACACTTCAATGTGGATCATATCTTATCAGATCATATAAAAATATTGGTTTGGTATCTGTCTGCTCTCATGTTTACACTAATTACACTAAACTCTGCTTCAAAATCACAAACTATTTGACTAATTGAACCTTTTATTGAGTCAAACATCACTCCTGGGATTTACGCTGCATTTATCCGAAACTTTTTAAAGAC